>NW_019168492.1:8931465-9531465 GCF_002303985.1 Durio zibethinus | reverse complement strand
GGTTAGAAATAATAGCCATTAATAAGAGCTTTGATAGGTGTATATTGATGAATCATGGTGGGAAGTGGGATATGAATTCCTTTTGTCAGCTATGTAAATTCTAAGAATGGAATTGTTAATGAAGATATGACCTCTTGAAAACAGATTTTGATGGTTCAAACTTGATAAATTACCATCAGAATATGGGCTAGCAATAAAATGGCCCAATATTGTGGTACTCGATGGTCTTGGAGCTTAAAGCCCAATAATTTAAAACTTCTATAACTATTAGATAGTACTTTTTAAGTTTATCACCATTTGAGATCCTAACAATTTATACGTACACTAACATTGAATAAATTAGTTGTAATTTTTAAATATATTGATTTCTTATTATTTATCAACTTAATATTGTGTTAATTGATGTTTCTGTTTCAGGCATAATAACTTATATTTATCTTTTAAATATTCTTATTTGTCATATGTCATCTATGGGTCAAAGTTTGAATTTAATCCTTGTATTATTTCAATTATGTGATTTTGGTGCTATTTTTTAATTTTAAATAAATTTATTTTCTATATTAAATTGATTTAAGGATAATTAATAATTTTATTGTTAAGTAATCACCAAAATGTCAAGTCATCCAGATTAAAGGTAAAATCTTAATATTATTATTAATTGTTCTTAAATTAATTTTAATAAAAAATACACAAACTAAATTTATTAAAATTTGAATAAAGAGGTTAAAACAATATAATTAAAATTAGTAAAGCCATCATATTCAAATTTCAACTTAATCTAAGCATCTACATGTACATGTCTTTCATCATTTTAATCTTTAATTTTATATTCTTTCATGTTGACTAACTCTTTTATCTTCTTAAAAGTTTAATTTTTTTTACTTATTTATGTTTTTTAAGGATCTTAACCGTTGATAATGATTACAATGTTTTATACATTAAAATTTTAATTTCTTTCATAAAATTGATATTTAATGTTTTTAATGGCAAAAACAAAACAAAAATGTTAAGAATAAATTTTGAAATTTAAAAAAGTAAGAATGATTTTTTAAAAAATAATTTTGAAACATTCAAATAAATATATATTTAGTATTTGATATATTATTAGTATAAATGGTTAACTTCATAAATATATCATGTAGTTAAGGTCGAAATAAAAATGCCCCATGAAGTTTAAAATGTAACACTTAATTATATTATAATTTATTATATTGTTTTTAACCTAAATCTGTTACATTTTTTGTTTTTTTTTTTTTATTATTATTTGAATACATAGTTTCTCTCTAAAAATTTATTTTCTTTCTCTAAAATCAAATTAATGCTCTCTCTAAACCTAAATGAATACACAACAACAACTTTCATATCACCAGAACCTTCACACTACCATCACCATTACAAGTTCATATCACCTCAAGACTTAACTGAATTTATATTCTCTCTCTAATATTTTACTCTCTCTCTAAAACTCATTATCTTTTTCTAAAAATTCACTCTCTGCCTTAACCACCTATAACCATTACCCAAGTTGCTTAGCGCCACCACAATTCGACCTAAACTACACAGAAATCAACAGTACATATCTCTAACAACCCTCTGCATCCAACACCTAATCACCACCATCGTCCAATTAAAACACAAACCCAATTTCCAAACCCAACCCAGCCATGAAATCCACATTCATCCACTAACCAAATCCTAAAACTGCCTAGCAACCAAAGTAAACATATTTTGTTTCGGCAAACAATTTCATAGGCAAACAATTAGAAATTTAAAAACCTAATCGACTAGAAATTGAAGAGATCAAATCGGTTTTAGAAATAGCTTTTGGGCGAACACTAAAATTGGTGGACAATTAATGGTGAGGATTGATGGTGGCTGATAGTGGTTGCAATGATGGAGGTATGCCAAGTTCTAAAAAGGCATTGAATGCATTAAAGATGAAGTTTGGTGGTGACGTAAACTTGTAATAGTAGTGGTGGTGTAAAGATTTTGATAATTTGAAGGTTGTTTGTGAATTGTCTGAGTTTAAAGAGAGAATTGGTTCAGTTTTAAAGAGAAAGTATGAATTTTTAGAGAAAGAATATGAATTTAGATAAAAAAAAATAAAAAGAAACAAAACAAATAACGATTTTAGACAAAAAAATAATAAAACAAATCAAAAGATAGTTAAGTATCACATTTTTAACCTCAAGAGACACTTTCATTTCAACCTTAAACATAAAGTATATATTTGAAGTTAATCCTAATACAAAATTTTACTTTTATAAATAATATTAAAAGATTGACATTGTTTTTATTTTTAATTTTAATTATTTTTATATACTTTTAAATATATCTTAAAATATATATCAATTTGTTAATTTTAATTTGAAATTTAAAAACTTCATTGTAAGCATATTTAATAATTATATATATAAATTTATTTTTATATAAGGGTGAAATCTCTTAATTACAGGAAAAAATGTGGTATGTCCCAAAAAAATTTTAATTAATTTTTTTATTTTCTTTAAAAAGTAATTAAAACAGTTTAATCATCCTGGCTAGATATTTAAAAAAAAAAAAAAAAAGGCCTGGATAGATGCAAATGAAAGCCGTTATAACGGCGGTAGTGAAAAATCCAGAGGCGTCGAGGCTGAAGGCTGATAGGAGCCAAGCGGAGCCGAGAAAGAATGAATAGGAAAGTGAGTTTGTGAAGTCAAAATCCTATCTTCTTCTTTATTATTTAAATTAAGTTTACTATGGGCGTCATCATTACCTCATGCCACCTCATCTACTTACATCACGGCTTGCGCCTTATTTTTTCCATTTTCCTTTCAATTTTTGAATAATTTCTTCTAGAAAAAGTCCGCTACCGTCAATTCGGTTTTTAAAAACAAAAAACTATTTATTTATTCATTTATTTCGTTACAAAGTATAAACATAAGTCAATGCAAATTATAGACAAATTCATAAGAAATAAAGATGACATATGCCTCAGGTCAAGAGGCAATGGGTCTACTCTTTTTTTTTTTTTTTTAAGCAAACGGTCCACTCTTTGTTTCAACGCTTTTTTCATAATAATTAATATTTGCTGTCAGGTAAATACTAATATTTTATTTATTTTTAAAATATATTATATATCAAATAATTACATGTTGTATAAATATTTAAAAAATGTTTTCTTGCCATTAAAAAAAGTGCTTGTTAATAATAAAGTTTGTTCTACTTAATGTATCAAATTATTTATTGTTTTTAAAATTAAATTTTAAAAAATTTAATATAAAATTTATAACATTTTTATTTATAAAATAAATTTATTTAATAAAAGTTTTTCAATGAAAATAGAATTTTATATATAAATTGAATAAATTTGATTACTGTTTATAATAAAAATTTAAATTGATAATTTAAAATATAATAATCACTTATATCTATTTTCATCAATTCAAAAAAATTTTATATCGGCGCTTTCAAATACATTACAGATAATATGTTTCAAACTAATAATATAAAAAGAGAAAACGTAAAAGAGCAGTGTTTATATAAACCATTAAGTTGATATTTATAAAAAGATTATTTTAATTAACACTAGTATTATAGCCTCACTTCTCTCGGGCTAGGATTAATTATTTATGTCGATATTTATAAAAAGATTACATTTATGTTGCTAGCTTCGGATTAATTATTTCTGTATTGTTTTAATTCTTATTCGTCATCCAATCAAAATGTTATTGTATTACTACAAAACAAAGCCCAACTACAATCAAGAAAGACAATCATTTCAAAATTAAAAGCCACATTGTTCTGATGGTTATCCATATTTGAAAGTACACAATTAATCCATTAAGGGGAAGCTGGCATACTACCTTTAAAGAGAATGGTGGTTACTTATCTAAATCTGATCTACACATCCCCCTTCTATGTAGTTAGGATAGCCACTCAATCAGGCGAGTCTCAAACAAGAAATATAAAAACTAAAGCATATTTAAAAATTTAAAAATTTTAAAATACTCGAGAAGTATGCTTTTAATAAAAATATAAATTTTCTTTTTTATTGTTTTTTATTTCCACGCGCTACAATCTTGATATGGCCTATGAACTATCATTCTCAATTTAAAAAATGAGCTCTCTCATACAGACAAAACTACATAAATTTAATATGAAGTAGCTTAAATGGATATATAAAAAAAAAATGATAGTTTAGTAAAAAATTATATAACAAAAATAGTATAAAATTAAAAATTCATAATTTCAGAAGAAAAAAATAGAGTAGATAAAATGGGAAAAGAAAAGAGACAAACAGATTCACTATTTGTAAACCTAAGGGAACGAATTATTACTACTAAGATGTAATGCATTGCATCTCTTCACTGTTGCAAAATACAAGACATTTAGATTTTGTACGAATAAGAGTTCATACTAAAATAAAATAGCAATACAAATATTCAGTTAATCTAATTGATTAAAGTAACAAAAAAGCACATATATGTAAGTCAAAAATACCAAAAAAATATCAATTGAATAAATAGAACAAAATTAAAAAACATAGAAAAAAAGTTCAAATGAATAAAAATGCAATTTTATGAATCATTTATATGTCTTACGTTGTCAAGCATGCATCTAAAAAGATGCATGTGGGCTTGCAACTCAAGTGGTTTGTTAACCATTAAATGATGCAGAACACCATGTTATTAATCAAGTAAAATAAAGCAATTTATGGTATATTATAAAAGCAAGAAAGAGTAATTAGAGAAGCATGCAATGTAATCTAGAATAAATATCGACATACTTTAGATGCAATTTATAAAATGCTTTTAGGTCTATTTAATACAATCCGTTTTTAAACCTAGTCTATAGGATAATATTATGCAAGACATGCTAGATATGGATTTACATGGGAAAGTATCCATCGCCTTTAATAATAAATAAAATCCTAATTATGACTAAATAACATACTATTATGCATTTCTAAGACTACAAGATGTGTAAGGACGATGGATGTCACGTGCTCATTATGTAGACAATGAGAGAATAAAATGCCTAAGAGTTTATAAGAATTACACATGCCAATCAATTGCAAGAGGCCGTGATAGATCAAGTGGATCCTTTTTTTTCCTTTCGAAAAAGTCTTAAAATCCATCTAGATTCATTCTTGATTCAAATTGGATTCTTCTTCACTATCGATTGACGTGTTAGTCGATCAATGGCCATTCTTGGTTAGCTCAAGCATAAAAGGCAATCAAAGAGATGATGAATTAGATTGTTAACATTTTAAGAAAATTTGAAACTATGGTAAATTAACAAATTAATTAGATATGGAAATGTAAAATTAATTTAAATCAAAATAATATACAAGTAAACTAAATTAAATATAGGAAAAGAGAAGAAAAAAATAATATATAAAGGTTTGACCTTTCTCTAACAAGGCGCCTATGTCTTCTTCTTTAGCCTTCTTAGCCAAGCCCAAACCATTACTAATCAATCCTCTTACAAATTACCTTTTCTATGCTAAGACTAAGTGTGATCATGGATGATGGATGTTGCATGCTCCTTATGCAGGTGACGAGAGAATAAGATGCCTAAAAGTTTGTAAGAATTATACATGCCATTTGAAAAGTCTCAAAATTTGTCTAGATTCATTCTTGATTCAAATTGGTTTCTCAACGGATAAGCTAAAATGTTAGCTGACAGATGGCCACTTTTGTTGTTAGTTCAAATATGGAAGGCAATAAAAAATGTGGTGAATTGGATTGTTAAACTTTTAAAGAAATAAGAAATTACAAATTAGGCAAACATTGAAATGTAAGATCAATTTAAATTAAAATTACATACAAGAATACTAAATGAAGTATAAGAAAGATGAAGTAAACATATCATAAAGGTGCCCTTCTCTAACAAGATGCATGTGTCTTCTTTTTTAGCCTTCCTAGCCAAGTCCAAACCATTAGTAATCAATCTTCTTACAAATTACCTTTATAGGCTAGGGTATAACCTTTACAGTCCCTATTTTTTTACAGGCTAAAATAGCTACCTCTATCACTCTAAGGATTCTAATTAATATTTAAAGCAAACCACTCAAAAGGATATGCCTTATCTCTTGACTAAAAAACTTTTCAAAACTAGTTAAACTTCTAATAGACAAATGTTTGATAAATTTAAGTACAATAATGATGAGACTAATAAAGATTGGATATAAGAAATATAAAGGTATGGAATTAAAGCACTATAAACTTGAAAAGCCCTTACATTTTTTATTGGATGCCCTTAGGATCCTTTCTCATGTCTTCAAAAGTGTTGGAAAGCTTTATTTAAAGTGGGAGACCTTTTAGAGTTGTTGAAGTTGATTAAGAGGTCAAATGAGCCATTATTTGCTATAGTATACAAATGATTGGTCCTTTTACTGCAAGGATTGATCTTTCAATTTTATCTAAAAAATATAACCATTAAGAGCTAATGGATCAATCTTTTACAAAAGGGGATTGATCTTTCTTATGTAATACTTACTAAATTGACCATGTATTGAGTTATAAAACTTGAATTCATGATATGTTTGAAATTTTAAAAACTAGATTTGATTGGCTTTTCATTCATATAAAGTTCAACATGTGAATCAATGTATAAAAATGCAATAAAATTCCAAAACTACCCTTTATGCAATTGTCAGACATCTTGTTCTATCTTTACTAAAAATGCAATATTTCACTTAGAAAACACGGATTTCAATTCCATTTGGTCTGCTAGAAAGTAGACATAACAAGAATTCTAGAAACATATGACTCGAAGAGTGAAACCTTATAAATTAATACAAAATTAAAGTCACTATTGTAAAAACCTTGTTCATATAAAATAAGTTTCTCTAGTTAATCCATTTATCAAAACTAATAGTATCTAAACTATATTAAGTCCAAGATAAATAAATTTGTTTAAAATAACAATTAAACTTTCATTTAAACTCGAATAAATAATCTTTAAAGAGTATTTTTGGTTTAAGCAATATAAAATATCTAAAGCAAACTTCAGTTATAAAATACACTTAAAATTTTGGTCATTTCAAAACCATGATCAAAATAAGGTTTACAATTTGGGTCCATTCTAAGCCCAAACTTAAGCCAAATTTCTATCATTGTCCCGAATCAATCCAAAACCAACCATTGTTATATTGATGTGAGCCTATCGATCGACCAAAAATGCTACTAATCGATTAGTTAGCCATTTTTTGCCTTATGTCATTTTTAACAAATTAATAAATTGGTTAATTACTTTGAATGCGAATTTTGGTACTTGCACTTGTCTTTCCCATGTGTCAAATTCAAGATTTTGGCTTATAGAAGACAATCAATTATCAAAATTTTCTTGTATTGAATTAGGTAAGGAGGTTGATTGGGATGCACTACTAGAAAACATGCATTCAGCAATGAAAAATTACGATGAAAATTTTTCATCACTAAAAATGGTCATTATTGATAAATTTGTGATAGATTATTGACGGATTTTTAAGAGCCAGATTTCTATCTTTATTAATAAAATTGATGACATAATTCCATTAGTAAAAGAAGAAAATTTGTGAAAAAATTAAATTTCATCACTAATTTCATTAGTAATGGTTCACCTCAAAAGGACTAAAATGGCATCAATGTTAGTGATGGAATTCCATCACTAAATCCATTGGTAATTTTGATAACATTATGAAATAGAGTTATTTCTAATACTTAAATGAGTGGATTTTGTTTAGCATTTAGTGAAATAAGGCTTTTTTTACTTATTGTCATAACGTATAGATCCATAGACTTGTTGCTAGATATGGATTAAAGGAGTTGCTACCAATATTTGTTGTTTAAGTGTGATTGGCTACCTGAAAAAATCTGTCCCATTTAAAGAAGAGTCTCAATATTGACTTAAGTATCTTTAAATAATAGCTTATAGTCCATGAAATCAGATTTTAGGTTTAGGAGTGCAATTACGCATGAAAAAGATTATAACATCCTCACAACACCCATCTATAGGATGGTACTACTTTGATTTCAAATTATTCAAGCCTTAACCATATTTATGATTTACCAAAATATTTAATATTGAAAATTGATCTTAAAATTACTCCAATAGTTTGGTAGCAATTAAGATAATTTTCTCACCTCAAGAGTTTTCATAAAGACTAGTCTCCCATTATGAAAATATTATATTGTCGAATTCATCAATATATTTTTATTCAATAAAATAATTAGTAAAATCTTTCAATAGTTTGATAAAATTTACTTTGATGCAGATCTCCAATAGTTTGGTGAGATTTCCTTATAAATTTATTTTTTAAAAAATTTATTAAATCTTCTAATAGTTTGATAAGACTTAATTTAAGATGCAAATATTCCAATAATTTTGTAAGATCAAAATAAAATATTTTATTAATAATAAATTTTTTTTATAAAAATCAATTTATGAAATTCTCTAAAATTTAGTAGAGTTCATAAAAATTTTAAATTCATAAAAAATCCTCTAATAGTTTGGTAGGATTCATGAATTTATTTTAGAAACATATGTTTTATGTTATTTTTTTAAAAAATGAAATTCATGAAGGTATTTTAAAAAAATAAAGTGTTCAATTTAAGATAAGTAAAATAATAATAATAATAATAATAATTATTATTATTATTATATGATAATAAATGAAATAAAAGAAAATCCAAATAAATAAATAAATAAATATGTAAACAAAAAAATAAAATGAAAAAAAACCTACAATCGAATCAGATCTGTAACGCAGGTAGACGCATGAGTGAGGGTTAATCAAAACACTTTCATTTTGATGTCGTATAAAAACCAAAATTTTGCTTCTTTCCTTAGTCCCTTCCTCTTCTCTCTCTTTCTCTAACATCTATTTTCTCTCTTTTCTTTCCAAATTCAAACCCTTTTTTTTTTTAACTTTTTGAAACAATTAAAATTAAGCCAAAATAAATAAATAAATCGATAAATCAAATTAAAAATTTTCTTATTGGGCCGAAACCTATTTTCATCACAAAAAAAATCTCGAACAAAATGGGGTGTTTACACTCATAATGTGTTTAATTTACCATTGTATAGGATTCTTGAAAAAAAAGATTGAATCTTGAAAAATCTCGATTGTAGACACCTAATTTGATCCAGGCCTGAATCAATTGGGCCTGGTCCAAATGGGTAAGCCCATTTCATTTCATTTTATTTTATTTTTTATTTTGTATTTTGTATTTTTAATTTTTGTATCTTATTTATTTATTTATTATTACTATTTATTAATATATATTATTATTATTTATCTGTTAATATATATATTTTATTATTTATCTATTATTATTGTTATTTATCTATTAATATTTTTTATTTATCTAATTATTTTCTTTTAGTTATCTATTAATATATTATCTTTATTTTATTTTATTTTTCTTTCTTTTTTTTCTGCTTACTCGATTGGGATTAGGATTAGAAACAACTGAAATTCTGACGTGGATTTGGGGATGGTAGAGTTGGGATTAGATTCAAAGATTGAATCCAAATCCCAGAGGGAATTGGGATTGATCAAAAACTCTTTTGATCAATCCCTATAAATAAGTGCTGGAATAGAATAGAAAGGACACTGATAGAGAGAGAGCGAAAAGAGAAAGAAAAAAAGTGTTCAAAAGGTCAGAAGCAATTTCAAGACTTTTTTTAAAATTTTGAAGAATTTAGGTGAATTTTTTCTGAAAATTTTTGGAAATTTTCCAAATTTCAGTTGAATTTTTCGGTGAAGTTTGAATTTTTCGGTGACTTTTTTGGTACTGATTGAATTTTTCGGCCAACTACCCAATTTCTGGCAACTATTTCCAAAAGCCAACCAACTTTTCGGTGAACTTCTGACAAAAAATCCAAATTTCGATAATATTTTCTAGAATTCGATGAGATTCAATCGGAGTTCTTCATTCGGATAGAGAGAAAGATGAGGAAAAAAAGGGAAGAGAGAGAAAGAAGAGTAGATTTGCTGAAAAATAGAGGTTAGAACCTTTTATACCTGTTAAAAACAACGTCGTTTTGGCGTTATTATTCCTAGAGGATCGACGTGTTTTGAAATCAGACGACCTAACCCGAGTGCGAGCCATTTCCAAAGTCGAGTCGAGCTGAGCTGCGTACTCCCAAGCCGCGTCTTCGAGTCGTTTTCTTCCTCAAGCCGAACCGTTCCAAGGTTTTTTCTTTTTCATTTATTTATTTATTTATTATTATTATTATTTTATTAGATTAGAATTATTTAGTATTTCTTATTTTATTTTATTTTTTGATTTTTTTAAATAAAAATTCTAAAAAATATATTTTTGAGGAGAAGTTGAAAGTATCAATTTTTCTTGAAAATAAGTTTTCTAAAAAATATTTTCAAGAAGAAGTTGAAAGTATCAATTTTCTTTGAAAATAATTTTCTAAAAAAGGTTTTTTTGTAGGAAAAATTGAAAGTATCAATTTTCCTTGAAATTAAAGTTTTAGAAAAAAATATTTTTAGGGAAAAGTTGAAAGTATCAATTTTCCTTGTATAAAAGTAACAAGTTTTTGAAAAGAAAATGATTTATACCTAAAGCTGAATCATTGTTTCCTTCATTTTTGCTTCTTGAATTTTTTTTAATGTTAAATAATCCGACGATAGAGCCTCTACAAGTGAAATAGTAGCTTCCTTGCATACTCTTGAGGTGAGAGAATTTTCTCAATTTTTTGCTAAAAGTATTAAAGTCAATTAAGAATAATTTTCAATAGTTAATTACTTGGTAAATTTTTAAGGCTTATTGGATAACACAAAATTAAGTTGGTACCATCTTTCGATGGGCGTTGTGAGGGTGCTATAACCTTCCTCACATGTAACCGAACTCTCGAATCCTGTTCTGGTTAGTAGACCTGAACCTATTCTTTTAAGGACCCTTAGGCGTAAGTGTTCCTTAAAAGGATAGATTCCTTATGTGGCCAATCGCACCTAGATAAAAAAGATTGGTGGCAACTTCTTCAAGTCAATGTCTAACGATGGATCTTCGGATTTAAACATTATGACAGTTTGACAACTCCACTGGAGACGTTTGAGAGTCAGGCCAGCAAATAAATTTGTGTTATCCAAAAGCCTAATAAAATTGAACCTTTTTGTATATATATATATTTTTATTCATTCATGTTTATTTACTTTATTAATTATGTCATTCATATGCATATGCATAACATGAGCTCTATACCTGAGCTCTATCCTCTAAGAGGGAGTAAAGTACCTATTGCTTTCATTAGGTTTAATGCCTCCGTAGTGGCTAACGAAATACTCCCACTCCAATTGAACTTTTCTGCTTGTAGCCTATGATGGGTGAGGATTAGGGTGCCCTTACTAGTCTGTGATGGACAATGATGTAAGGAGCAATTTGAGAACTTATAGACTTCAACCTCAAACCACATATAGTGAACCTTAAGAGTGCTTAACCTATAGATACAACCATCATTCTTCCTTTTTAGAATTAACCAAAAATATAGGGTTCATTCCTCTTATTTTGTGTGATGTTTTAATTTACTTAGTTATTTATTTATTCTTTTTTTTCTGGGCATACTAACCTTTTCTCTCATTCTTTTGTATTGGTTCATACTCATATCATAAAGTTGCATAAAGAACATTTGCTTGAAAGATGGTCTTCAACAAAAAATTTTTATGGACTCCACAGAACGACTAGTTTGTTTTTCATCTATATTAACTCATGCGAGTCACCCAATGATGTAAGGGTCCAGTAAGAAAAGATTCAACTGAAGATGGGGAATTGCTTACCAATCGGATATGATTCTATCTTATCTCATGAAACATCTATCCTCCTCAAACAAAATAATATGAAGGATTTAGTTGATATAAGAAAGAAGATGAGTTTGTCAAGACAAGAGTAGTTTTGCCAGAGATATGGGCATATAGCACACCTTCTCGTAATAGTTGTTGACGATTAACTAATCAGAGCTACAGCCCAATTCTGAGATTTTACATACAAATGTTTCATCTTCAATGAAGCTGATATGACATCGACCATCGAAGAATACTCGACTTTGTTGGGTTTGCACCTCAAGGCTCCTGATAAGATATATGTCAAAAAACACAAGTCAGGATTTCGTAAGGGTTTGCTCAACTCATGGGGATAGACAAAAAAGTTGTGGATTCTTATACACAGAAGAAACAAGAACAGGTTTACCTACCTTAGAAGTTTTTTCATGAGTTTCTAGTGCAACATGTCAACGAAGAACACGGGTTAGATGTATTTGCCTTAGCTATATATGGAATGGTGATATTTTCAAAGGTTTTAGGTAATATTGAGATAATGGTGGTTGACTTCTTCGAGAGCGTGATCAATAGCTGTAACCCTTCAACGATAATATTAGCAGAGACTATTAGATCTTTAAGTTATTATCGTCGAAATGAAGGGCGCTTTATAGGTTGCATGCAGTTATTATACTTATGGATGAAAAGCCATTTTGAATGGAAAAAAATATGCTTTCTCAAAGATTTATGTCCGGAATCGAGCTCCGATCAAGAAATTCTGTGAAAGTGGATAGTTAGAACAAAAGTCTAAAAAGGAATGGATAACTTTCCTACAAAAATAGTCCAGTGTCGAAGTAAGATGGTTGGCCCCGTGGATGAATTATGAACCTATATTGTATCAATGTAGGGATAATATAGTGGTCCCACTTTTGGGTTTGTTAGGAGTGACAAATTATGCACCACTCTTAGTGAGAAGGCAGTTTGAGGCAAAACAGTTCATTCCTATAATGTATGGGCTGTATCAACTAGATTTCTCTTACAGTGAACCAAAAGCATTTCAAAGGATGAATGAGATGATTAAAGCATGGAAAAATCCTCGAAGAATGAGTCCTGGACCATTTATTAATAAAGCCACCCTAAGGTATTTACCTTGGAGAGAAAAATGAAGACAAGAAATGGTATTCACTTATGAAAGCTTTCAACTGCCAACAAGAGGAAAGCTTGAAGAGATACTAGCAGAATTAGAGCTTGCGATAAAAGAGTTTAAGTCTGAAAAGGATAAGTTAAAGCAAAAAATCCAGAAGCTTTGAAAAAAAAAAGATCAGTGGAAAGATAGAGCTAAAAGTCATGAAGCCAGAGTTTGCAAGATTGCTAGAGAACGTGATACAGCTGTTGAAAACTTAGTAGAGCTACACCAAGAACATAAAAGGTTATGTGTGAGAGAAAGGGCCAAAAAGATAACCATTATTGAGCTAACTGAAGAGAATGCAAGATTGAAACAAGAATATGCTGAATTGAAAGAGGAAAGTACCCAAGTACAGATAGAAAATAACATGTTGAATAGCTATCTAAGCAAGCTGAGATAAAAGTTGAATGAACAAGAAGACCATATGGCTACATTGGTTAGAGAGCATAGAGAGTTATCATACTAAGTCTGGTGTGGTAAAAGAGAGAACTTAGGAAGAAAGAAATACTTAAGCACCTAACGATCCAAATTTGTAAAAGGGTATACAAGGTAAGAGAATGGTAGAAGAGGCAGAGGCATTAAAACAAGTGGTGGCCTCAGTAGGAGAGCATGGGCAGCATTTATTAAACTTCATCGAATAAGCCAAGGCCTAATATGAGCAGATCAAACGATTTTATGGTTATAACTCTAGGATGATAAACTCAATGTAAATAAAATTTTTTTGAAATAAATGAAATCTTTTAGTTAAATACTGTCTTAAAACAAATGTTCTTTACATACATGCATTTTCATTTATTGCATTCTCGCTCATTACACTTAACAAAGTAACCATGAGATAGTCGTATAAATTTGCTAATTCTAAGATATGGTATTCAAGGTTCAAAGATAGCTCCATCTAGCGAGAATTCTATCCATCGATATAACATAAGAGTCAGAGCTAGACAAATGGAGCAAAAAAATTCTCACAGATTTGAAAAGTTGGAGAAAGCACAGGAGAAGATTGAGAATAGTTAAACAAGATTCTAGATTCTCTCAATAAGCTAAACAAGGGAAAAAGAATAGAAGAAAACATAAGTCAACAAAGCCTCCCATCACAAGAAGTGGCCAACCTTTTGTATCCTCCAGGTTTCGATCCACAACAAGCCCAACCCACACAGGATATTTTGCCACAACAGTTCTCATATCCTGTATACCTCGAAATACCATTAGCTTTGAATCTAGGGTATTACCATAGCTATATAAATTCTATTTTTATTGAAAAGGTAGTAGAATTGATTCTTGATCTAGATGACTTGAAAAAGAAAGAGTAGGAAAAAGCAAATGTGGTAGAGTTTCAGGAAGATCCAAAGATTAGTATGCTTAAACAAAGGTTACGGGTTGTAGAAGGGATTGGATTTTATGGTTCTGTTGATGCTACTGGGCTATGCTTAGTTTCGAATGTAGTCATTCCACCAAAGTTCAAAGTATTAAAATTTGAGAAATATGATGGTACGAAGTACCTAAAAACTCATATAACCATGTATTACCGAAAAATGGTAGCTTATGCCCATAACAAAAAATTATTAATGCATGTTTTCCAAGATAGCCTTACAGGCTCTGCTGTTAGGTGGTATGTCCAGCTGAACAGAACCCGCATTCATTCTTGGAGCGATATGGCTCATGATTTCATCAGTCAATATCGACATATTATCGATTTGACTCATGATCATTTATCTTTACAGAACTTGAAAAAAAAGGCAAATGAGTCTTTTAAAGAATACGCCCAGATATGGAGAGATGTAGCTTCTTAGATACAACCTTTCCCTGATTGAGAAAGAGACTACAGTGCTATTTGTTAGCACTTTGAAACCTTCTTATTATGAAAAGATGATAAGAAATGCAACAAAAAATTTTATTGACATGATAATTTCGAGAGAAATTATTAAGAGTGCCATCAAGCATAGTAAGCTAGAAAGAAGTGAAACATCCACTAAAAAGGCCTCGAAGAAAAAAAAACTGAAGCTCAAGCTGTGAGCTTTGACAGGCAACAATTCAGGGGTTATCAACCCTACCAATCATAAGGATACCCCCATACTATCCTGATGTGAATAACACTTCTCATTATCTATACCAACCCATCCATAACCATTTTACCCCCAAACATATCAACCTTCCTTTCGACCTCAGAATGCCACATATAGTCCTAACCCTTAACCTACCTCAAGGCCTCAGACCAGTTCAGCTAGCCCAATGGTTGGTTCACAGGAGCAACGAACTACTCGCGAGAAACCTGTCTTTGACCCAATCCCAATGACCTATATAGAATTATATTGTGAGCTTTACAATAATCATCTGATTACTCTTAGTAAATTAGAGCCCTTCAAGCCACCTTACCCTAAGTGGTATGATCTCACAGCTCATTATGACTATCACTATGGGATTGCCAGTCACTTCACTAAAAATTGCACCGCCTTGAAACATAAAGTGCAATGATTGATAAATGATGAAATGATTAGCTTTGATATAGAATGGGTGACTGCATCAAATGTTAGTGGTAATTCTTTGTCTAATCATAATGTGAATGCTTTGAGTGAAAAACATGAGTGTCATTTGAAGAAAGAAGTGATAGATATTAAGACACCTCTTAGTTAGCTATTTGATATTTTATGAAAAGCTGACATGATACAACCAGTGAGTCTGTATAGCTATCATGGAGTATATATAGCAGGCACTAGTTGTAAATATCATGGTGGGGCAATGGGTCACTCTATCGAAACTTATGAGCAGTTTCACCAAGAGGTGTAAAAATTCTTGGATTCATACCAGATGGAGGTTTATTAAAAGAGAGAAGACTTAAAAAGTGTTGAAGTATCCATGATTGATAAGCCTGCAAAGCTGTTTTCAAAATCGATGATGATTCATTGTGGGAATAAGCCAAAGTCAGTCCTAGATAAACTCATTCCCAGGCTGGTAACTTTTAAAGTTTCAGCTCTATTCCCATATATGGATGATAAAGCTTACCCTGGAAATATGACTACGATACAGTAGTTCAAGGGTAAGAAGGGGATGTCTCTAAACTGATGCCTCCAATATAACTGGTATAAGAGGTATTACCCGAAGTGAAAGATGCTACACTCTAAAAATATTAGATAAGGCTAGAAGAGAGAAAGTCAAGGTAAGAGAAGAATAAAATAACCTTGAAGTAAAACTTGAGGAAGATCGCCCAAAATCAGTGTAAAAAAAAGAAGCTTGTGAATTCTTAAAGTTGGTAAAACATAGTGAATATTTATTTGTTGAACAGTTGAACAAGATGCCATCACGAATCTCATTATTATCACTGTTATTGAATTCAGAACCACATTGAAATACCCTGCTAAAAGTATTGAACCAAGCATATGTGACACATAATGTATCAGTTGAATATGTGAACCACCTGACTGAAAATCTAGTCATGCCAAATTACATTTCATTCAGCGATGATGAGATTTCCTCGGAGGAAAGGGGAAATGCCAAGGCTTTGCATATCACGGTTAAGTGCAAAAGCCATATCATAGCTAAAGTTTTTATTGATAATGGCTCTGTTATCAATGTCATACCTATGTCAACTTTGGTAAGGTTACCCATTGACTACTCTCATATGAAAGGTAATCAAATGATCGTGAGAGCTTTTGATGGGACCAAAAAAAAAATCCTGAGAGATATCGAGATACTCTTACAAATTAGACCATGCATTTTTAATGTAAAGTTTTAAGTTATAGATATCTCTCCATCGTACAACTATCTACTGGGAAGGTTATGGATTCACATGACAAGTGTTGTACCCTCTATCTTGCACCAGAAGATCAAGTTTAATGTAGAGGGTCAATTGGTAGTGGTAGTTGGGGAAAAAGATATACTAGTGACCCAACTGTTGAATGCTCTGTATGTAAAAATTACTGAAAAAGTAGTAGAATGCTTCTATCAATCTTTTGAATTAGTTAATTCTGTAGGTGAAAGATTTAAAAATTAGTCTTTTTCAAGAATAGTGATGAGTCAAGTCATCAATACGGGCTGGTATCCAAGATTAGGGCTGGGCAAGAACTTACAAAGAATAAGAGAACCCCCGACAGTGGTAGACAATAGTGAAAGGCTAGGCCTAGGCTATGGAGTAACATAATGGAAGATCAAGAAAAGGCTAGTAGAAAAAACAATAAGACTAATGGTTATTCCACATTTTTATGAGACTTTCAGACTTAGAGGATTCATGTACCCAGATATAAGAAAAAGCATGGAAAGAGCTTTTACCCAGTTAACCATTTATGCTATTGAAGATGAAGTAGGGTTTAATCAAAAAAGGTGGATTCATCTTTGTCCATCAGATTATGAACTGAACAATTGGAGTGCCATTGAAGTGCCTTTGACTTTTGAAACTAATTCAATGTTATTGTAACATCCTAATAGCTATTGCCCAAGGTATTGGGGTGATTTTTCTTGTTTGGGCCATTTATCTTTTATTATTCTAATAAAGATTTGGAATGATGCATTTTCATTCATTTTTTCTTATGTCTTCATTATTGCCATTTTTTCAAATACATCTTGCCAACATATCTCGTTTCATCCAACTTTAGGTCCTTAAATGAACATGAAGATAATTATGATAACAATCAAGAGGTTAGTTTTGAAAATTCAATTAACACTGATGAACTTGACAATGAAGAGAATTTTGAGGAATATGTTATGCCTCCGGACCTAATAAAATTGATTGAACAAGAAAATAAGCCAATTGAGCCTCATCAGGAGATAGTTGACTTAGTGAATCTGAGAGATAAAGAGAATAAGAAAGATGTCAGAATTGGCACTTCACTTTCATAATGAGATAGGCAACGTTTGGCAAATTTTAAAAATTTGTAAATGTATTTGCTTAGTCTTACCAAGATATACCAGGGTTGAGCACAGAGATAGTAGAGCATAGATTACCCCTAAAGTCAGAATGTAAGCCAGTCTAACAGAAACTGAGACAAATGAAGCCTGAAATGTTACTAAAGATCAAAGAAGAGGTGAAACAATAGTTTGATGTAAGTTTTCTACAAGTGGCTAAATATCCAAAGTGGGTAGCCAATATAGTACCAGTTCCTAAGAAAGATGAAAATGTATAAATGTGTGTAGACTATCGTAATTTGAATAAGGCTAGTCCAAAGGATAACTTTTCTTTACCTCATATTGACACACTAGTAGATAACATGGCTAGACATTCAATTTTCTCCTTTATGGATGGGTTCTTAGGGTATAATCAGATAAAAATGGCTACAGATGATATGAAAAAAACCACTTTCATGATCATATAATGAACTTTTTGTTATAAAGTCATACCTTTTGGGTTAAAGAATGCTAAGACAACATATCAAAGGGCCATGGTAACACTCTTCCATGACATGATGTACAAAGAGATTGAGGTGTATGTAGGTGATATGATTGTAAAATCTTGTGAGGATGAAGATCATGTCACCAGCTTCAAAAAGTTATTTGAGAGGTTAAAAAGATTGCAGCTCAAGTTAAACCCAGCCAAGTGTACTTTTAGGATAAAGTCAGGAAAGTTACTAGGCTTTATGATCAGTGAAAGAAGAATTGAAGTTGATCCAAACAAGATAAGGGTCATTCAAAATTTGTCACTTTCGAGTACACCAAAAGAAGTTTGAGATTTTTTGGGAAGATTGAATTACATTTCTTGATTTATCTCCAGCTTACCTATAAGTATGATCTCATATTTAAGCTTCTTCATAAGAATAATCCTAGAAAATGGAATGAGGAATGTCAAGTGGCTTTTGATAAAATTAAGCAATACTTGTCAAACCATCCAATGTTGATGCCATCTGTTCTAGAGAAACCTTTAATTCTATACTTGACAGTGTGTGAAAATTCAATGGAATGTGTATTGGGGCAATAAGATGAGTCTAGCCAAAAGGAGAGAGTTATTTACTATCTAAGTAAAAAGTTCACAGAATATGAATCCAAGTATTTCTCATTGGAGAAAATGTATTGTGCATTAACGTGGACTACCAAAAGACTCAGACAGTGTATGCTCTATCATACCACATAGCTCATAGTAAAATTGGATCCAATTAAATACATCTTTGAGAAGCCTTTCTTTGTTTGAAAAAATTACTAGATGGCAAGTAAGCTCTCAAAATATGATATTATATATATAAGCTAAAAGGTAATGAAAGGGGGTACTATAGTGGAGTTCCTCGCAGATCGTGCTACTGAAGAATATGAACTAATGAGGTTGAAATTTTTTGATGAAGATCTAATGACTATTTCCTAACTGAAAAAAGGGGAGCATAAAGAAAAGTGTTAGAAAATGTATTTTGATAGAGCTACCAATGCCTTGGGACATGAAATTAAGGCAATTCTAATCTCTTCAAAAGAACAATACTGTTCTATAACATTGAGGTTAAATTTTAATTGCATAAATAGCATCGTTGAATATGAGGCATGTGTCATAAGCTTACAAGCTGCTATAGATAGAAGAGTGAAAGCATTAAAAGTGTTTGAGGAATCAACTCTAGTTATATATCAGTTGAAAAGAGAATGAGAGATGAGAGATGAGAGATTCAAAACTCGTTCCATATCATAAGTATATTTTAGAGTTGATAAAATAATTTGAAGATATCTTGTTTGACCATTTACCTCGAGAAGAGAATATGATTATCGATACATTGGCTACTCTGGTTGCAATGATTCGAATTAATGACAATACTGACATTTAGCCCATCAGGCTAGATGTTAAGGATATGCCAGCTTATTGCTCTAATGTAGAAGAAGAAGAAGATGGAAAGCCCTGGTATTATGATATTTTACAATATATTAAGGATCAACAATATCCAGTTCAGGTAACAAAAATGATAAAAAGGTCATTTGAAGATTGGCTATGAGCTTTTTCTTGGATGAGGACGTTCTGTACAAAAGAAGCCGTGATCAAGTATTACTAAGATGCGTAAGTAAGGCTGAAGCAAAAAAAATAATTGAAGAGGTACATTATAAAATATGTGGGACATATGTCAGTGGACATATGATGGTGAGATAGATCATGAGAGTAGGATACTACTGGTTGACAACGAAGAGTGATTGCATTAACTATGCTCATAAATGCCAGATATATGCTCTGATAAGATCCATGCTCTATCATCTGCTTTACATGTTATGGCACCACCTTGGTTATTCTCAATGTGAGGCATGGATGTCATTGGTCCTATCACCCCAAAGGCTTCTAACGGGCATAGATTTATTTTTGTGATGATAAATTACTTCACAAAATGGGTGGAAGTAGCATCATATGCAAATGTAACACGATCTGTGATTTGTAAGTTCATAAAGAGAGAGATTATCTATAGATATAGACTTTCGAAGAGAATTATTTCAGATAATGCCAAGAATCTAAATAGTAAGATAATGTAAGAAATATATGCTTAATACAAGATCAAACATCATAACTCAGCACCCTACCATCCGAAAATGAATGAGACAGTTGAGATAGTCAACAAGAACATAAAAACAATTCTTGAGAAGATGACCGAGACATATAAAGATTGACATAAGAAGTTACCATTTGCACTGCATGCATATCGAACGTCAATGCGCACCTCTACTAGGGTAACCTCATTTTCTTTTATTTTTGGGATGGAAGCTATACTACCAGTGGAAGTGGAGATCTCATCCTTGAGGGTTCTAAAAAAAGTTAGAATGGAAGAAGCTGAATGGATTAGAGAATGCTATGAACAGTTAAATTTCATAGAAGAAAAAAAATTGACTACATTGTGCCATGGTCAGCTATATCAAAGAAGAATGATGAGGGCTTATGACAAAAAGATTCAACCCCGTTGCTTTCGAGAAAGAGAGTTGGTTTTAAAAAGAATCATTTTAACCCAGAACGATAATAGAGGGAAATGGACTTCGAATTGGGAAAGGCCGTATGTGGTGAAACGGGCTTTCTCAAGTGGAGCACTGATACTGACTGAGATGGATGGAAATGATTTACCCCATCTTATAAATTCTGATGCTATGAAGAAATACTATGCTTGAAAAAAAAGAGAAAAAATGAAATGAAAAAATGAAAAAGAAAAAAATGAAAAAAGAAAATGAAAAGAAAAAAAAGTGAATGAAAAAGGAGGACTCAAGGCAAAAGCCCTAAAAGGGTGGTTTGAGTTATAGGGGGTTTATCTAAGTTGAAAACCTAAAAAGGCAGCTTAGATAATGAGAATACAACATCAAATTTAAAAATCCATTAGCATGGAAACTAGCAAATTCGGAGGAGCTCTAAGTTGTTAAGTACATCAGATGATTGGGTTTTTAAAAAAACCTTGAGGTATGTTATCATGATTGTCCGATTGTTTATTTTTTAGCATTGTTTCCCATTCTTATCCTTGTATTTCTTTCTTGGCCAAAGTTTGTCAACATTTTGCTAATAAAAGACATTCTATTTCACTTTTTGTATGCCTCTTTTGTTGACTGTTTCTCAACCATTCTTATTCTTTTCTTCTTAATACCCTACAATGGAAGAAATGTGCAAATGCATTCTTACTTTTTGAGTTTGGAATAATGATTGATAAATGAATAATGGCATGAAATATTTTTATATTACATTGAAGAAGTCAAGAGTGATAAAGGCAGAATCGAGATGTTCAGTTCCTGATAAGGACATTGAATTTGGAAAGAGATTTCTTGAGGAAGAATGTGGGAATTGAGTGGAAGAAATGATTGAGAGTTACACTGGCTTGATCTTAGAAGAGTAGCGTAATTTGGTCTTTGAAGAATCAAGGGTTTGGGGCCTAAGAAAAGAGCTTGAGAAACTTGAGTACCACAATTGAATAGGAATCAATTAGCCAACATTTGCATAGCATGCATTGAATTTCACATGCATTGCATAGCATATACTACATTCAAGAAAATATAGTGCATAAATTCAAGAAGCATGGGTATTCCAAAATCTCACATAAAGAAGACAAATGTGAAGACATTTTCAAATTTGAGAAAAAGCTTGTCAGGTAAGTTTCTAATCCTTGAATTAGGATAACTCTTGGTATCAGGGTTGATTTGCAAGACGTTTGGGCATAATCTCCTGAAATTCCTTCAAACACGATTTTTAACTCCTTTGGACTTGATCGTCAAGGAGCAATTTATTGTTCAAGGTTGTGATGCCTCTATTTAGAGGAGCAATTTATTTTTCAACAGTCGTGGTTGCCTCCGTTTAGAAGAGCAATTCATTGTTCCCAAAGTCGTTGAGCCTCTGTTTAGAGGAGCTTTGTTTATTTTTTCCAAGTTGTGGAGCCTCTGCTTAGAGGAGCTTTGTTTATTTTTCCAAAGTCGTGGAGCCTTTGCTTAGAGGAGCTTTGTTTATCTGCTTAGAGGAGCTTTGTTTATTTTTTCAAAGTCATGGAGCCTCTGTTTAGAGGAGCTTTGTTTATTTTTCAAAGTCATCGAGCCTCTGTTTAGAAGAGCTTTACTTATTTTTAAAGTCATTGAACCTCTACATAAAGGTGCCTTAATCAAAATTTTAACAAAAAAAAAAAATGTCAAGTTGAGTCTTGAATGGGTGTCTACGTCTTTGCATAATTCCTGTTCCACAGAAAATGTGCAAAGAGGGTTAGTTGTAGACTCCCAATTTGGTCTAGGCCCCAGATCAATTGGGTCTGGTCCAAATGGGTAAGCCCATTTTCATTTTATTTTATTTTATTTTATTTTTTATTTTTATCTTATTTATTTATTATTACTATTTATTAATATATATTTTTTATTATTGTTATTATTTATCTATTAATATATATACTTTATTATTATTTATCTATTAATATTTTTTATTTATCTAATTATTTTCTTTTAGTTATCTATTAATATATTATCTTTATTTTATTTTGTTTATTTTTTCTTTTTTTTTTCTGCTTACCCGATTGGGATTAGGATTAGGATTAGGAACAACTGAAATTCTGACATGAATTTGGTGCTAGCAGAGTTGGGGTTGGATTCAAAGATTGAATCCAAATCTCAGAAGGAATTGAGATTAATCAGAAACTCTTCTGATCAATCAATATAAATAGGTGCTGGAATAGAACAGAAAGGACACTGACAGAGAGAGTGAAAAGAGAAAGAAAAAAGACGTTCAGAAGGGTCAGAAGCAATTTTAGGATTTTTTTTAATTTTAGAAAATTTTAGGTGAATTTTTTCTAGAAATTTCTGGAAAATTTTCAGATTTCGGTTGAATTTTTCAACCAGCTACCCAGTTTTTGATAACTATTTTCAGAAACTGACCAACTTTTCGATGAACCTTCAGTAAAAAACCCAGATTTCGATAACATTTTTCAAAATCCGACAAGATTCAATCAGAGTTCTTCGTTCGGGTAGAGAGAGAAGAGGAAAGAAAGGGAAGAAAGAGAGAGAGGGAAGGGGAGATCTGTTGAAAAATAAAGGTTAGAGCCTTTTATACCTGTTGAAAATGACGTCGTTTTGGCGTTACTATTCCCAAAAGATCCGCACATTTTGAAATCGGGTGACCCGATCCGAGTGCCAACTCGCGTTTGACCCGCATGTGACCCGAGTGCGAGTCGTTTTCTTCTTCAAGCTGAGTCGCTAAGCCGAGCCATTCCAAGGTTTTTTTTTCATTTATTATTATATTATTATTATTATTATTATTATTGTTTAGATTAGAATTATTTAGTATTTCTTAATTTATTTTATTTTATTTTATTTTAGATTTTCTTTAAATAAAAATTCTAAAAAATATATTTTTGAGGAGAAGTTGAAAGTATCAATTTTCCTTGAAAATTTTCCTTGAAAATAAGTTTTCTAAAAAATATTTTTGAGGAAAAGTTGAAAGTATCAATTTTTCTTGAAAATAAGTTTTCTAAAAAATATTTTTGAGGAGAAGTTGAAAGTATCAATTTTTTTTTAAAATAATTTTCTAAAAAGGTTTTTTTTGAGAAAAAGTTTTAAAAGTGTCAAATTTTCTTGTACAAAAGCAACGAGTTTTTGAAGATAAAAGGATTTATACCTAAAGCTGAATCATTTTTTTCCTTTATTTTTGCTTCTTAAATTTTTTTTAATGTTAAATAATCTGATGATAGAGTCTCTGCAAGTGAAACAATAGTTTTCTTGCATTCTCTTGAGGTGAGAGAATTTTTTCAATATTCTGCTAAAAGTATTAGAGTCAATTGAGAATAATTTTCAATAGTTAATTATTGATAAATTTTTAAGGCTTATTGGATAATACAAAATTAAGCTGGTATCATCTTTTGATGGACGTTGTGAGGGTGCTATAACCTTCCTCACACGTAACCGAACTCTCGAACCCTATTTTGGTTAGTAGATTTGAACCTATTCTTTTAGGGACCTTTAGGCTTAGGTGTTCCTTAAAAGGATAGATTCCTTAGATGGCCAATCGCACCTAGATAAAAAAGATTGGTGGCGACTCCTTCAAGTCAATGTCTAACGATGGATTTTCGGATCTAGACGTTATGACATCGGTGATTCTTAATCAATCTTAATAGGTTCTTTTGTACATTTGAAGGAATCTTGATAGCTTTTTCGCAAGTTACTGAACATTCTTGGAGTTATTAGTGAATTTTGTATAGAAGTGTTGAAATTGTTCAAGATTTGTGATGCCACACCTTAAGCTTAAGAATGTGTTGAATCTTGATAAAATCTATATAAAATTCATGCAAGAATCAAGCAAGGGAGGTTGGGTCATGTTAAGGGTAAATTTGAAATTTCAAAGTTTAAGTGTAAGTCCATGGTATTTTATGCACGCTCGCATGCATGAAATCATTATGGATGACATGGCAACTAGTCTAATCTCATTGACCAAAAAAGTAGGCTTGTATATTTACATGGCATGATGACTTGGTCAGAGTTTAAATTATGTCCATATTGAAATAGTCCAAACCTTCAATTTTCCTAGTAAAAAAAGAAATTCCTACTTTAACTTGGATTTTTTTTATTCCTATTTATGTAGGAATTACATGAAACAAAATCGGATTCAATAAAGGTGACATATAGAAATTCAAAGTAAAAAGTTCTCTTTTGTTCTCCAAGAGTTTGCATAAACCAAAAAGTTTATAAGACAGATATAAGAACCACACCAAATATGAAAGCTTCATACTCTGAATTTCAAGAAACCCTTCATACACCTATCCATGCAATCTTAAGAGAGTTAAAACTTTCAAGAACTCCTTGTTATCATCTTTCTAAAAGGTTGCAAAGGGAGATTCCAATTGAACCAATTCTACTTAAGAAGTTATGTTATCTATTCTAGAAGGTTGCTAAGATCATCTTATGTTATCTATTCTATTTAAGAAGTTAGAATTAGACCATCTCTTATCTCCTTTATAAGAAACCAAAGTTGCACTACTTTATTCCTTTTTTCTAAGAGATTTAAATGAGCAAGATACCTTCAAGAAAAGCCAAATTAACCACTCTCCAATATTAGCCAAAGCAAGATTCAGTTTAGATTCATCATTTGAAGAGAGGCAACCTTATCCCAACAAAGATTCACTTTAAAAAAGCTTGCTCACTCAAGGAATTTACTCTAGCTGGAACAAGAAATTTTCAAGAGAGGAAGTTCAAGCCAACGGTCCATAGCCTTAAGGTTTCTATATAATCTTTCTTTATAAATACCTAATTTTAGGCATTAGGAAAAGCATGGTTACGGTGACAAACTAACTTATTATATTTTAAGCTTTCTTTAAATTCTTTTTCTTTAGTTTTCAAGTTTTATCCAAATTGTTTTCAAATTATTCAAGTTTCTATTTAAGTTTTAATGCAATTCCAATTTCTATTGTGTTTCAATTCAATTCAAAGCTCCATATTGTTTTAATGGTTTAATAAATTAAGTAAAATTTTCTACAATAGTTAATAAATTAAATAAAAAATTGCATATCATTTTAAAATATAAGTAAAAATTTTATTATCATTTAAAAAATTAATTTATTAATCTATATATAATTTTCTTTCTATTGAAAAAAATATTTTGAATCTATATTTATTAAAATTTATATTTACAAATATTAAAAAGGTAATTAAACAGCCCTTATAGCCATTAATTCAGTAAGGAGAAAATTCGAGCTACTGAAAATACTAATTTATTTTGTATAAATATAAAATTTTTAATAGAAAATATATTCAAAATGGATTTTTTTGTAGAAAAAAGAATTTTGAATAGATTAATAAATTTATTATTTACAATAATATCTAATTTTTTATTTAATATTTTAAAAAATATGGAATTTTTTATATAAATTTTTAAAATGATATAAATAATTTTTAATTAATTTTTAAAATGATATAGAATTTTTTAAAAATAATTTTGAAAATTTTAACTTAATTTTATTTTCTAAAATTTATTGTCTATTAAAAATATTATTTATTTGATTAATCATATTATAATAAAAATAAATTATTTTAAATTATAATATCTTATAATAAATATTTTAAATATAAAATAATTTTTTATTTAATTATTTTTTCTTTTTATAAAATATATTTGGAAAAAGAAAAAGAAAATATAGGAGAAGATGTAATCTTTTAATAGAAAATAGATTTTTTGATAGAAAATAATATTTTTTGTTATGATTTATCAATAAAAAAATATTTTTAATACAAAATAATTTTGTTTATTTTTAATTTTTGAAAATCTATTTTTTATCAAAAATAAAATTATAAAACTGATAAATTATTTATTACAATAAAATATAAAATATATTATTTTAAAATTTATTTTTTAGAAAATATATTTGAAATACGAAAAATTGAAATAGTTGTGTCTTTAAATTTTAAATTTTGAACAAATTTTATTTTTATCTTTTTGTCTTTCATGTAATATATTAATTGACGTTAATTTATTTACCATCAATTTAAATAATTCTATAGATAAAAAATTAAAATAAAATAACTTTATACAGTTAAAATTCTAATTAAGACTTTTAAAAATTAAACACAAGAATAAAATTTGACACAAATGGTGTATTAATCATGAAATTATAATAAGAAGAGAGTTTACGCGTAAAGGGGGACACCGAAAGACGCGGCCTTGACGGTCAAAGCCGAGAAAAAACTAGCTGCAAGCCACTACACCTGTCGCTACTGCTAGTGGCTGGCTACTTCATACAAATTCAGAGTCAAAGCTCATAAATGTAAACCATGGTTAGTGGTGGCATCTATGTTTTGTTGTGATTAAAATGAAAAATAAATTATTTTTATTATTACAATTAAATTCACTTTTACTAATTATAAATACATTCTCATAAAATATTTTATATTTTATTTATTTAACAATATGTAAGTGAATTTACTCAAAAAAATTTAATTATAAAATATTAGAATAATTTTTTTAATAAAATATTTTTAACTTTTACATTATCATAATTAATAAAAAGAAATAAATTTATAATTATTATAAATATGTACAAAATACATTAAAAAAATAAATTTATCAAACTTTTATTTTCTTCCCATCATTATTCTCTCTCATCTCAATATCTCATTTAGTAAATTCAAAATTATTATCACCTTATTGACTCATTATCCTAAGCTGATACTGTCAGAGGCATCTGCATCGCACTCCAGATTCCACCCTGGTTAGATTGGCTTACCTTTGATCAATTTCCGTACGCTGACGCGTATCCCTGTCATTACGACGCGGTTTCTGCCCCTCTACCCCGCACCGCCCTATTTAAGCTTACTCTGCTTTCTCTCTCTCTCTGCTCCTTTTTTTTTTTTAATTTCTTGTGCTAAATCACTCTCTTCTTTTGGTTCCAGCGAAATTAGAAGAAAATCACAGCCAACAGAACTACTGGACGATTCTTTTATTCTGAAGCTTTGTTTTTTTTTTTTTTTTTTTTTTCTTTTTTTGCATTTTTATTTCCGCAAGAGAAGATAATAGTTTTTGTGGAAAACAGAGAGAATAGCAGCACTAGATGGCGTCATCGGAAAACCTAGCGAGCATCGAACCGTGGACGTTTCGTTCCAGCTTTGGTGATTCCTGGATCTCTGAAGCGGTCGCTCGCGATACCGAAACTCTGACGAGAGCGCTGCAAAAGTCCATCTCTAATTCCTTCTCCAACACCGAGTCCCTGTCTCCCCTCCTCAGCCTCATCAACTCTAATACTTCACCTACGCCCAGTGCGTCAAACGTTTCGGGCTCCGACCTTGAAACCGCACCGAAACGCCAGCGAACTGCCAACCCTCCTCCCACTGGGAAAGTCTCTAAACGCAAGTCCCGCGCCTCAAAGCGCTCTCAAACTACCTTTATAACAGCGGATCCGGCCAATTTCAGGCAGATGGTGCAGCAGGTGACCGGAGTCAGATTTGGTAATGGACAGATGTCTCTGAGTCCGATTCTGAAGCCAGAACCTCAAAGACCGGGTAGCGGGTTGCCCAACGGTGTTGTGCCTGGATGTCTGCCTACGCTAGACACGTCGGCGTTCTTGTTGGATCACCAGCAGCCATCTTCTGGAGCAGTTGTTGGGTCCAGATTACTTCCGTTTCAGTCTTCTGTGATTGCTGAGGGTGTAGTTTCCACTGGGGGTACCTTAGATTGTGACACTTTTCCTAGCTTTCCCACTCTAGAGTCCTGGAAAGTTTAGGGTTTTATTTTTTCTTTTCAATTATCTGTTGGATGTTTTTTTGTCAGTACTTGTGTAGTTCATATGGGTGGAGCTGTTTGTAGTTTGGGATGTTGCCTACTTTCTTTTTTCTACTGTAATATGGTATAGTTTTTTTCCCCTAATTTTGACTCCATGATGCTCTGGATAACACATACGAAAATGGGGTTAATTTATTTTGCAAGTAATGATTTTCATACTAGAAAGTTCAAATATCTTTGGGGATGTAAAAAGATATCAAAGCGGGACAGAGTCATCAAGTTGGTATTTCTCTGTATTATTATATGGATTTTATCCTTTTCTTCCTTCCTTCCATAACCAAAGAAGAACTAAGTGAGTCGATATTAACTGATTCATTTCTCCTATCCACCAGGTTTCGAATTTTCACTTCTACTTTTTTATTAACAGCGATTCCTATAGTTGAGAGTAAAACGTTTGTTAAAAAAGAAAGAAAGAAAGAAAAAGAAAAAAAGAAATTTAATCAAATGAATGACATATATAATCAAATATAAATTCTAACATTGAGTTTTTCCAAAAGAAGCGTAGTTTAAAATCCTTTTTACAAAAATAAAAACAGTTTTAAACTTATGTCTCTTATTATTAATAAGAGTAAAGAGTAAAATTATCTATGTCTCTGGCTTTTTCTTGCTTGCTGCCGTTTCATATTATCCTTTTCTTTCAATTGGTTTTTGCTAAGCCTAGAAAGAGAAAAAGAGAGTTCTCATCAAAGAACTATTGTGATGATTCATATATATCCTATCCACTTTTTTTTTTTTCATGATTTTATGATCATATTATATCCTGTTATATATATATATATATATATATATATATATATATAAACGATATGGTAACAACTATATATGTTATTATGAATTTTTCTTAAATTCATGTTGTCCTTAATAATGAATATATTTCCGTCTTCATGAGAAATTATTTGAAGAATCATGTTATAAATTGGAATATTAACTCTTGAAATGCTTATGTGTAACTTTTAAATAAGAAGATTGCTAACATAAGGAACAAAAGAAAGAATAAAGACTATTATAGCCAATTGTTCATGAGATGAAGTTAGTTGTATTCAAAGGAAAGACTTTAAGTTAGAGCCATAAAGGTAAGGGAATAAAGTCATTAAAATGACTTACATCTTCTCAAAGGAACAATACACCAATAATAGGTTTTAACTTGTAACAAGCTTTTGCAAGGAACAGTTGATTACATATATAAATGAGTCAACTGCCAATGGCTTTTGAGTACATTGGCTTTCAGTTTAAAAAGAAGTCGATTGCTCTATATTGGGCAATTGACTACAATATTTCAAAAATGAAAGATCAGCTTTTAGAAAGAAAGCAAATTTTGCTTGACCAAAGCAATCAGTAGCCCATCAAGCTTTAAATTGATGTAAGTTTTGAAACAACAAAACATTAAGTTAAATTTGATAATTTTTCAATTTATACCATTTAGCAATTTATTCCTTAAAATTATTTTTGATTAAATTTTTTTGAAAATTAAAAAATTTATTGGACCTTAATTTTTCTAAAAAAAGATCCACCTTTTAAAGGAACATTTTTGATAAAAATGTGTTTGAGAAATATCAATTTTTTTCTCTGTCAAAATGCCAAAATAAGCAAAATTTGTATGAAGTGATGAATCCCCCCATGAAGAGGAACAATTCCTTCACTTTCAAAATGGTTATCCTCTTTTTTAAAGCATGAGGATCGATCCCTAAAGAAAAAGGATTGATCCCTAAAGCCTTGAATGCTTCTTTCCTATTTTCCAAGTATAAGGATCGATATCCCTATTTCTAGAAAGCTCATTGTTTGTTTTTCAAGCACCAGGGGATCGATCCTCTTATTTCTAATGACTATATTTTTTGATCTAGAAACATATGATCTATTCCCTATATTAAAAGGTCAATCCCTTTGGTAGGAAAGTTCGAATAAAGAAAATTGGTATTAAAGTTTTTTTCTCTTTTATAGATCTAACAACCTTGAGTAAAAGATCCTATGGCTCAATGTAGTTTCTAAGATGGTGAAAAAGTCCTCACAGCTTTCAAATTAGATAAATATAAGCTATTGGTACGAAAAATGAGAATGAGGGTATTCATAATGGTTCATGATATTTAGAGCATGGTTTATAGTAGAAAAAGGGCTTGAAACTTTGTCCAAATATGCAAAGTACCTAAAACAAATACTAGATTATGCTAAGGTAAAGTGCATTCTCTATGGAGCTCTAAACTTCTACAATTTCAACTTGGTCACAGATTACTCAACCTTTAAGAAGATATGGGAGAAATTAGATGAAATAAATAGAGACAAAAAGATGGAGAAGGAAATTGAAGAAAGATCTTATGAAAGTCAATGCTCAACTACTGACAAGACAAATGAACATGAGAGTTTGAGTGAAAAACAACACTTTAACCAAAATGCATCATACCTCATGGCTTTTGAAGTTCTTAAGGTAACAGTTAACTTTAGTGATTTAAACTCTTATATTGATGAATCACAAGATGGTTTTAATGATTTAACTATGGAATTCAAATCAATGAGCTTGAAATATAAGAAAATGATTTCAAAATTGAATTTTAAAAATGAATTTTTGATAAAAACAAAAGATGATTTAGAAAGTCAAAATGAGAAATTGAAAATGAATTTTTAAGTTTGCCACAAGAAAAATGAAATGATAGAAAAAGAGAATTTAGATTTAAGAATGAAATGTGAAATGTTGATAAATGAAAAGTATGAAGTTTTAGCCAACTCTCACATACTAATATAACCAAATGTAATTATTGTAATTTCCATGGCTTATTATATCCACTTGTCCTTTTAGAAGAAAGATTTCATTTTGAATTAGGCAAGTATGGATTCTTTATAGTGATTACACTAGAATTTTAGTATTTTTATGCTTATTTTGAGTGTAATTTTACTTATTTTTTGGCTTAATCCTTTGGATTTTTAGCAAAATTACTCCTAAATGCACATTTATCTCATGTGTAAATGCAAATAAAGAAAATGAAAAATTTTGGATAATTCTTAATACATTTTGGAGGATTTTTGGAGCAATTTATACAAATGACCTAAATTAGTTTTAATAAGCTATATTGCTTTTTGAGGGAGTTTTCTTGATCCTTGCTTCTATGAATTTTTTTTAGTTTAATTTTTAGAAAATTTTTAGTGATTTTAATGTTAAAGTTGTTAATTAAATATCTTGACTTGTTGGTAGTCAAATAAAGGGAATGAAACATGCATGTGGCAGCAAAACTAAAAAAGAAAATGCTATTGTCGTGACTTCTTGAAGCTTTAAGTGGTGTATTGCTTTGGTGCTAACATTTTGGCATTTAAATAAGGTCTTAGGGGGATAATGAGCTAGCATTTTGGAAGGCTTACATTACTTATAATATGGACTTCTTGAAATCGCAAAATGCATGAGAAATAGGCTTGCAAATGAAAGGGAGTTTGAAGAGCCAAATAGCTAAGCACAAATGATGAAGCAAGGATAAAAGAAAGCTATAGAAAACCACTTATTTGTAGATATTTTAGAGAGATTTTTTAGGGCTCAATTCACCACTCACATGCCTATAAATAGGAGAAGAGCTAGCCATTTTAGCTTGGACTTTAGCTTAGGATTTTATTTTTCTGTTCTTTAGTTTTTGCACTTTTCTTTTATTGCATTTTACTTTCCTTGCAACGAAACAACTTTTGATCTTCATGTTTTTCTATTGATTTTGATTGTACTTTTACATTTTTTTGAAGTATGTTTTATTGTTTTTTACGATTTTGGTAATGAAATTCACAAATTTTATTGATTTCCAACTTAAATCTTCAAGTTTTCTCATTAATCTCAATTCTGTTTTTGTATTTTTGCACTTGACCTAGTTGTAGTGTTTTCTTCAACACTCAATCATTTTGTACTTGTTTTTGCTCTAGTTTTTTCACAGTTTCATAACTCATTAGGTTTTAACATAGTAAAAAATTAGCATCAAATTTGTTCCTAATCAATTAGTTGATTGTTGCAAATTTCGACTGAAAACTTAAGGGGATGTGATCCTATTCATTCAATCCAAGCTTGAGTGAGATTCTTCTCTCTTCTTGGTGAATTGTTTGATTCTTTCAACCTTTGATCTCTTATATTTACTTGTTATCTTGCTTACTTTTATTTTGTTGTAATTTTATTTCATGATTTTGATGGCTGTTTGGATAAATTTTGTTAAGCATGCTCTGTTTTTTATTTATTTATGCACTATTTGGATCTTAGTTCATTGAACTAGTATTCTTCTTGTTTGCTATAATTTTTTTATTGAATCTTATGGTAAATTTGTTAGTAAATATGCCCTTAGCTTAGTTCTAATTCATTCTCATTAGAAGTCTTTAGATCTAGCTTTTTCTCTTCATGAACTAGAAAATTTTGATGCAACTTACATTCTGTTTTGATTTTTTTAGTTCCTTCTTGCAATTTCCTTTAGTTTTTGATCTTTTCTTTGATTTCACATATTTTAATTTAGCTGATCTTTAAAATTGCAATCCTAAGTTTAATTCATTTTGCTCAATTTAGGTCTAAAACAATAGCTAAATGTTTAAGTTTTAGAAATTTCATCAGTTTCAATTTTGCTGTTTTGAACTAAAATTTTCAATTTCTTCTTAAGCTTTAGATCTTCAATTCATGTTTTCATGTAGTTCTTTTAATGATTTATCAGTGTGCAGTGCATATTCACTTAGTTTTATATGACTTAAAGTAGAATTTCCAGCATCACAATTGATTTCCAAATTTTTTTTTGTATTTTTAGTTTCTAATTTTCCTTTTGTAGTTTGCATCTTTGAATTCAAAATCTACGTTTTTGTCATGTTTATAGATTAGATATTTACTTGCTTTTACAATTCCCAACTAAAATCCATTCACTTGGTTGGAATTTAATTCAAATTTCAGTTGTTGAAGTTGTGGTCCTTTTTATCCTTGCACATTGTTTGCAGTCATTCTTTGCTTATTATAATTTTTTGCTTTCTTGCTTTTTCATGTTCATTCTAAATATGCTTTCACTTATATTAGTTCACTGTATTTTTACCATTTATATCTTGTTTGGTGCAACTTTTTTTTTGTTTTTCCTTAAGTTAATAATGTAGTATTAGTTATAAGTAGTTATAATTAGTTAATTCGATTACATTGTTTTAGTTACTATTTTTGTTTGCCATTTTTAATTCTTAGGTTAGCATGTTTACTTTTTTATTGGACCAACTTTAGAAAGGTAGGGTGATAATAGATACTTAGCCTAGTAATTTCTTTACCTAATCTTTGTAGGATGATATCTTGACTGAAAGGTCATTATTATTACTTGTACGGTCTATGCACTTGTAGATTGACCCAATCTTAAGGAATAAGAAATATTGTGACTAACTCTTAAAGACCCAAAGCAATTTGGATACTAAAATTCAAATGATTAATGTCTATTATAAATGTGCTAGAGCAAGAAGTTACAATATACCTTTAAAAATTGAATAACCTAATCTTTGTAGGATGATATCTTGATCGAAAGGTCATTATTATTACTTGTACGGTCTATGCACTTGTAGATTGACCCAATCATAAGGAACAAGAAATATTGTGACTAACTCTTAAAGACCCAAAGTAATTTGGATACTAAAATTCAAATGATTAATGTCTACTATAAATGTGCTAGAGCAAGGAGTTACAATGTACCTTTAAAGATTGAATATTCTAGACACAAAATGGAAGATTGGTAACTTTTAGGTCTAATATTTATTTGAAATGAATTTTAAATTTGGTTGCCTATTCTTTTTTAAATGTATGTGCTTTATACATTGCCTAAAATTTCTAAAGACTAGTTGATATATCTTAATTATGCCAATTTGATTTGATGATATATGTTGCATAATTTAGATAAAGTGTGAGCTAAAAATGAGTATGAATTTACTTATGCTTTTGAGTGCATGATTTTGTTATAAATTATCCTCATAATTATTGAAATTATTTTTGATGCATATTTGCTTGAGATATATTTAATTTCATTTTGAGGAGCATAAGTTTATAAATAGTTGTTGCTCTACATGGTTGATATTAATGTTGTATGTTTTATATGTTTGGAGTGATTGAGTTTTGTAATTGTTTGATTGAATTGTATTTATGTGCAAACTTAGAGCGAGCACATAAAACTTAATGATTTTGAGATTTTAGGTTTTGGTTTGAAAATCATTTTCTCAAAAGTCAAACCTTTAAATATAAAATTATTTTATCAAGTTTTTAAATGTAAAATGAAATTGGCTATTTTGAGTTCAATGATTTAAACTTGTTTTAAAAAAAAAAAAAACTTGATAACTTGCAATGGTTTTAATTTTTGAAATATTAAATGCAAGTTTTCAAAAACTTTTTAAAGCTTAAAAAATCAAATCTTGCTTTGGAGCATGTATGGGCATAACCAACCATTTGGACAATTTGAAATTGTGATGTTAAACTTTTCTAAATAGTTTAAAGAGCTTAAAATATAATTTTTTTTAACATATTTGCCCTTTGCAATAGTCAAGGAAATATGGAGCTTTAAGAGTTGGCTTTTTATTTCCTTGGTTATAAGGCCAAATGATCACTTAAACAACTTTATTTTATCATTTGAAACTTGTTTTAATAATTCAAGATTGTTAAAAATAAGCTTAACAAATTTTGACTGCTATATAAGTCATTTCAAGCAAAAAAAAAAAATTTTTAAGGTGTCAAAAATCAAAATCTTGGATATATTAAGCTTTGAATGGTTTATCTCATTTAGTTAAGCATAAATGAATGTGCTTAAATGAGTTTGGTGCTACAAATATCCTTTTGATGAACCTTATATACCTAGTATGTGAAATATTGATGTTTGATTAATATAAGACATAAAAAGCTCGCTTGAGAAATTTGCACACATGATCATGTTTTTATGATTTGGACAAGTTTGTTGAATGTTGAAATATGTTTATATACTTGTCTCATCGTCAATTAAGTGAAAATGAGCATATTTGATCTTTCTTGTTTCCTTTAAGCACTATTAATTGCATAAATGGGGTTTGGACCCTTGAAATCTTGAAATATATACATTTATTAAAATTTTTTTATTTTATCATGTTTATTTGATCATTTCAAACTTGCTTAAAATGGTTTTAATGCATAAATTTGGTCCAAATTAACACACTTGGTTTCCAAAAAAGAAATATAGCTTTTAAATATGTTGATACCTTGCATCAATTAGTAGATATTTTCACTAAACCACTTGATAGAGATAGATTTTGCATAATTAGAGGTGAGCTTGGCTTAATGACTGCACCTTGAATGTTTTGATTGTCTATATATTGCTTACTTTGGTGCTTTAATGATTTGAGCAAGTTTGATGACTATTGAATATGTTTATGAACTTGCGTCAATGTTATTTGAATGTTGATATGTTGACTGATACCTCAATTTGAGTTTTGGCACTATTCATTATACATAATGAGCTTAAACAAGTGAAAATTTGATATGTGTATTTAAGAAATATACTTGCTGTAGTCATGTGTCTTTGGTGTTTATGTATTTTTGTTAAAAGTATAAGTATAACAATGTATAAATGATGTCCAAACTTTCCAAATGCATAATAATATAGCATATTCTTGAAAATTCTTGACAAAGTTGCATAAATATGATTTTGATCCAATATTTATGTTCTTGCTTGTTAAAATTATTCTTAACTTTACAAAAGTTTTAATTTTGATTAAAAACATCAAATTATATATTTTGAAATCAAAATCACAAGTTTTTTTAAAGTACTTTATATTGATACAGTATGGAGGTTTGACTTTATTGCCTATAAGATTGATCCCTTATCCAAAATCTACAAAATTAAATTTAACCCAACTGAGGATCGACCTCTATTAAATGAGGGATTGATCCTTATTAAGCAAGGATTGATCCTCTTTTTGTGGTAGCTAAAAATCTTGTGTTTTAAACTCCAAAATCATTTTCTTCTCTCTTTTTACTCTCAACAGCAACCTATGGCCAAAATGCCAAAAATTGAGTTTTTTAGTTGAGAAACGAGGATTTTTCTTTAATGCTTAAATCTCTTACTTTCTAGTCTTCAATTTTATTGGTAATTCTCAAATCATCACATGTTTATATGTAAAAAATTATTCTGGATAAATGTTTGACTAATAAAATGCTTGGTCTTGAACATAATCTTTAAATATGTATTATCCTAGTGCTTAAAAATTGATTTTAAGAATTAAATCCATGACTTATGGTTGTTAATGATAAACTTGATCTTAATGCAATATATTGTTTCTTGGTTTATTTATTGTTTTTGTGAAGTGATGCTTCAATGATAAATATGATTTAGCTTGATTTTATATTTGAAAAATTTATGCTTAGAGTTCATATGATTAGAAAATGACTTAAGTGAATGAATTAACTATGATGCTTATTTTTACCACAAGTCATAGTAAAAGTTAACCTATAATTTGTGTTAGCATATTCTTTTGCACTAAAATTTTCTTAAATTTATGAATATGTCTTCCTTGAGCTTTCAATTTATATATAACCAACGTGGATTAATGTTAGTACATTGATAACTTTAGCTTTAGGGCCACTATTGTGCTATTTGATGTTTAATTTGATAAATGGCATTTGGCTTAAATTGATGAATTATTTTTGGTTATATCTCTTAGTTGGAATAGGCAATTTGTGTTTAATGAACAAAATTTTTTTTTGCTTATAATGACTTGAAATGTAAAAATCATTTTCTAATAATTGTTATAATTTTTATTAATTAGTATTTTTGGTGAATATTTCTTTGTCAAGAATTTTTATGTCTTTGCAATGAAAACTTGAAATGAGCATGAATGAGTTTATATTCATTTTGGGATTTCAAGTAATGCAAGTAAACCATCTTCATCAATCAAGCCAAAGTACATTATAGATTTACTCAAAATATTTGAAATGGAACATTCAAAACTACAATGAGGACATCAATAAAGCTTGATAAAGATGGAGGTAAGTATGTTGATTTTATTATGTGTAAACCTATAATATATGAGTTTAATGGTTATTGATGCTTTGATTTTTTTTTATTATGAGCAAAAATATGATATTATGCTTGGATTGATTCAATGGACTTTGATTGATATCCATGCCTAAATCTTGATTATTTTGATGAGATTATTTTTGCATGAATATTTGGTTAAGGTATATCTTTAAACATGCCTATGAGTTAAAAACTGTGACCTAGAAATTTCTTGTACTTTAAATAGTTTTGGTTCATAAATTATGAAATTATGTTTTCAAAATTTATATACATGATCATTGATTAAGACAACTGAGATAATATACCAAATTGTGCCTAAATACTTGCATATTGTTTTGAATTGTGAATATTACTATATATTGTATGATTTAAAATGTTTTTATATATGCTTATATGATATTGATTGAAATATATTTTTGAATCGTGTTTACATACTAAGATATGTTTGGACTTAAAATATATTTGAATGATGTATATAACTTGAAATATATTTGAATGATGTGTTTCATATATTGAATTTTTGGATAATCGTATTTTTATTATTTCTTTGATATAGCATATGTGATCATCATGTTTGAAAAATCATGTTTGTATAATCTTTGTTATAACATGAAGTTTTGAATCTTATTGCTTATTAGTACTCATGTTTTATTAAATATATGAGTTATGGTTCTTATTTAGATATATTTTAAAATCTTTCATATATGTTTAAGATGTGTTGCTTATTAAAAGCTAGATACCTACATTAATGAGTTATGCTTATCATGCAAAAATGTGTTTATGCTCAATACAAATTGTTACTAATCCTTGATATAGCTTGTTTCATTCATGCAAAATTATGTGCCATAAATTGATTACTTTTTGTTTTAAAGAAAGGGAGAATCTTATAAGACAATTTTGCTCGAATTAAAATGTTTATTTATGTGATAACATTTCTTTAACATTTTGTGTGGGCTTCAATATATGTGCTAGAATATATGCTTATATGATATTGATGTTTTAAATTCTAAGCACAATTTCCAATGACATGATTTATGAGACATACATATTATACTTCTATATTTTTTCTCATAATTACCGTGTAGTGAATTTGAGATTTTTATGCTAGAATGTTAAAATTGGATACATTGACATCTTTATGCTTTTGTATTTAAATACATATATTTGAACTTCATTGTACATATTACACTTAAATACATGGATTTTTTATGCTTGAATACAAGCTTGAATTGTTTGCTTTTGATGGGATTGCATGTGCTTGGCCATATATATGCTATTAAAATTGTCTTATGCTTTGTCCATGTATATATATGTATATATATGTATATATATGAAATTGCTAATGTTCTTAAATGAAATTATCTTTGATATATGTACTTAAATGAAGATATATTGTGTTGGATATATGATGGATTGATTAAATGTGCTTGTGTTGTAAACATGGTGAATATTATGAAATTGGCTTTATTTAAATTGTTTCAAGATTGAAATTTGTGCTTGTACTTAAGGGGAGCTTAAATTGAAAAGTTGCCTTGAAAATAAGCGAAGCTTTTTCAAATTGATTTTCAAATCCTTAATTGATTAAGGGAGAACTTTTCAAAGCACATTTATCTTAAGTTTTGTCATATAAAAGAGCAAGAGATTGTTAGCTTTGAATTGATCTAAGTTTTGATATAATAAAACATTAAGTTAAATTTGATAATTTTTCAATTTATTCTTTAAAATTATTTTTGATTAAATTCTTGAAAAATTACAAAATATTATTGTACCTCAAATTTTCTCATAAATTCACACTTTTAAATGAATATTATTGATTAAAATATGTTTGAGAAAAATCAACCCTTTTTCCTTTGTTAAAGTGTCAAAATATGCAAATTTTGAAAAAAAGGTTCGATCTCCCCCTTACTTCCAGAATGTTTATCCTTTGTTTTTAAGCATGATGATTGAATCCCAAAGCCTAGGATTGATCCCTTACTTCCAAAATGCTTCTCCCTTGTCTTCCAAGCTCGAAGATCGATCCCAAGATCAATCCCCTAATTCCATAATGCTCCTATCCTATTTTCCAAGCATTAGGATCAATTTTAGGATCGATCCTTTCATTTCTAGTGGTATTTTTTAACCTGGAAGCATAGGATCGATCCCTTAGGTTAGTAGATTAATCTCTTCATATAGCAAAGTGCAAATAAAGACAAAAATTAAAGGGAATAATGTTTATTTTTCAAATCTAATGACTAATAATAGTTAGAAATCAAAATTCCATATAAAAGGAAGCCTTGAGCACATTCAAAAGCAATAGATTACACTCCAAAGCATTACAAGTCAAGATTTTTTTTAGAGCTTTCAAACTGTAAAAGCCTATTCTTGAATTGTTCAAGCTCAAATTCTTCTTGTATCATCTCTTTATATTTGTACCCAAACCTAGTAAACACAAACCTATTGGAGGTTTCATTTTGTTTGAAAATTTCAATCATTTAAAAGAGAATAGTGAGTAAGACGTGAAGTATCCTCTTGAGAGTTTTGTAGAGAGGACTGGATAGAATCCTAGAAAAGGATAGAGGTTGCTATCTTGACCTTTAAAGATATGGATTGAAATTTGTAAAAGAAAATTTTCTAGTGGATTATGCTTGACTATGATAGCTAAAGGTGGGGACGTATATGCTTTTAGAGAAGAATCAAACTTTTATAAATTCATATGTTTGATTTCTTTATCCCTTCTCTTTTAATCTTTCAAGTATTTAGTTTGCTTTAATTTCATAATTCTCACATATTTTCAATTTCCCATTTACATTTATATGAAATTTATTTTTAGAAAAGAATTTGGAGACAATTTAATTCATTCTTCTCTTTTATTGTTATCTACATTTAAGCTAATAGAAAGTATTCTAAAAAGGAAATTTACAATATCTAGATGATATGTAAGGCATGGTAGAGAAAGTTTTGGGCTGCAATATATGGTAGCTAGAAATATTCAAAGCATTTTAATTAAATGAAAAAAAGAAAATGTGACAAATATGGAATTCTTTCATATTAAACCAAAATTAAAGTAATATAAAATTATAATTTATAGTATACTGTATAAGGTTGGTTTCAAGATAATATTGATAACAAAAGCAAAATTGCTTTGTTTAAATATAAATATAATTTGAAAAAGAACTGCTTATATATGACTATGTATGAAAAGGATATTGCTAAAAATATTGTTTGCTAGGATATTTTGACAACTAATTTAGCATGATTATTATGATTCATGAATCTATAAAGTATATTTTATGATTCTATGATTAAGCATGACTAATTGATATTTAATAAATTACATGCTTGATAAGATATTTAAAATTTTATTTTCTAAAAGTAGAATCATGTTTTAATATGCCTTAATTGATTCATAAAAAGGATTTTTATAGCAATTGATATATACTATGATTTTAAGAATATATGACTTTGATTGTTTACTATGATAATTTATACATAAGTCTATTATGGAAATATATGTGCCATGATTATTAAATCATGGGTTGATTGCTCATTTTGCTTAAGATTAATAGAAACAAAAATGTTATAAAACTTCTATTGGTGTTAATCTTAAGAATTGCTATAACTATTTTATGTATGATGATTATTCAATTGTATTAACATTGATAAGAATGAGGTGGATCCTATAACGTGGAGTCTACAAAATAACATAATTTTGTTGTGATATAATGCTTTGTAAATTTTTAACTTAAAAAGGTTAATGATAAACACTTGATGAAAGATAAGGTCAGGTCGAGAGAAAAAGGCATTTATGACATTATGTCATGATTAAATAAAGTTCCAAATTATAAGGAATAAGGTTGTTCTCATGAACTAAGAAATGTAATTCAAGCCTAAGATTTCTAAAGGTTTAGAAACATGGAGTAATTGTAAAGGTTTTTCAAAACCTATGAACCAAGAAAATTAAAGAATAATAAGTGGATTGTATTATGCACACAATAAGTCATATAAATTCATAATTTATTGAATCTAAATGTCTCGATTACAATATTAATTGTGATTGAATCAAGGATGTCATACTGAAAGAATATATTAATAAATATATATCAAAGTTAATTCCTCAAACTTTGTAAATTGGTGAAGTAAGTTCATATGAACTCGAAAAGAATTTCTTAAAAGAAGAATATAAAAGACTCTGTAATATAGAGTTTCAAAAAGTAAAACATATGATTCAAAGTTTCTTAATAAAAGAATAAAGGAATCATATAACTTAGATTCCATAAATTCTTGTTTAAAGAACAAGGGAGATTGCATATAAACCTATACATTAATGTTAAATATGAAATACAATTTTAAGTATTACTAAGATAAATAAAGCCTTAATAAGTAGTATTTTTAAATGAATTATAAATTATTGTTTTACAATTATGGATAATAACATCCTCACGTTAGTAAGCTTAATCTATTTGTTGCAAACCAATAACAGTTGCAAATGATAAAATTGATTAGACTATGAACAAAGAATTTAGCCAAAATTTTAAGAGAATTTACATAAATGGAATAATTATACACCATAGTATAATGGCTAAAAAAATGCTTATTGCATTTATGACTTTTCGCCAAAGAATGTGAAATTCATATTTTTCTAACATGGTGAATTAATTTAAAAGGTGTATATGGAATAACTTAAAAGGTTATGAATTCTAAGAGTATGTAAATTAGTTAAAGTTTTTAAATTGAACTTAAACTTTTAAGAAATAATAATATCATTTGATAAATAATTTTTTGGTTTATGATATCATATAAATTTTTGATAAGGTTAAATGTGTTCATAGTAAGTTCTACAAGTTGTCATCATTTAAAAATATGAAGATAACATGATAATTTTCATATGGACCAAGAACATATTATGACTTCATTTGTTTTGCAAAAAATGATTTTTGAAAAATAATTTCTGCATTTTAGGTGTTTGTTTATTTAAAAAACTAACTGGTTAATGAAAAATGACTTACTAGTCAATGAAAAATGAGGCAGTCTTTTGAGAAATTGTCTTCCACTTTTCAAAAGGAAAAAACAATTTTCAAAAAAGAATTGTTTATGAGTAGAATTACTTATTAATGTGTTTAAGTATAATTTTACTCAAGTCAAACCTTGTACATAATTTTTTAAGCTCAAACTTATTTTAACTTGATCCAAAATATTATTATATTAATAAATAATATTTTTATTTAATTTTACTTTAAACATTAAATTAATATTAAAAGTCTTTTAATATTTTAATTTAAAATATTTTATAGTTATACTCAAGTAAGACGTGAAACATAATATTTTAAGCTCTACTTGATATGATTCGACTTAAAATATTATTATATTAAAAAAAATATTTTATTTAATTTTAATTAAAAAATTAAAATATTAGCATTAATATTTCAATTTTAAATATTTTTATTTTGTATGTTATTAAACATAATTTTTTTTAATATTTCAATAATAAATAGTATTATATTATTATTTTAATAACAAATAATAACATATATAATATTTTATTATTTTAATAATTAATGTTTAATAATTTAATAATATTATTTTCTTAATATGAATATTGTTAATAATTTTTATTATTTTTTAGTTTAAAATAGAAAATTTTATGTTTTATTCATTATGGCATTTATGTTATTATTTTAATAATAAATATAAATAAAAAATATTTTTGTTATGATTTAATAATTGATACTTTCAATATAAAATTTAAATATTTTAATAGTATAAATATTTTCATAATAAATATTACTACTATAATATTAATAAAAATGATATTTTAAGAATAGTAATATTGTCTTAATATTTTAAAATATTAATATAAAAATAATAAATAGTTTTATTTTAAGTTTTTTTTATGTTAATATAATATTTTAATGTTAAATATTTTTATTAAAATATAATTATTCTTAAATATTGATAATTTTAGTAACAAATAATTTCATTATACTTTAATAATAAATCATTTTTAATATTTTAATAGTAATATTAATAGTATTTAAAAAAAGAATCAAATTTTAAAAAAAATCAAATAATAGAAAATTTCTACTTTTTCAAAAAATATAAATATTTTTGAAAAAATATTTTTTAAAAGTAAATTTCTGCGAAACAAATAGAACCTAAGTACCAAAAAGGAATTTTATGAAATCTGAAGTGTTAGTGCGTATGTTTTGAGAATAAATGGTTATATATGATGTCATTTTGCATTGATATAATTGAACAAATGAATTTTCCCATGTAAACAAGATTCTAAAAGGAATTTATTATTGTGCAATGAGTACAACAATAGTAAAGAAAAGATTATTGCATGAGAGATTATAAAAAGTAATAGAATTGTGTGCAAAGACATACATATAATTAGACGTTACTTTTGTAATTAGCAAAAAGATAGTAGATGGATGACCTAATAAGGTTTGCATTGGAAGTTTTTATGATAATGTAATATGATATTGTAAATTGATCCTTTTGTAAATAGAAGGATAAATCAATGCAAGTTAAAATGATTAATATGTATTAACAAAAATCTAGATTGGATTGGTATACATGTATGGTGGGGTAAATGTTTCTTGAAATTAAAAAATATTTTTCATTAAAATATTTACTAAAATTTGCAAGATTTGTAAGTATTGGAAAAGGCAAATAAAAAAATAAATTAAATCTAAAATTCTTTTAGGGCCTAAACCAATGTATTATAAGTTTATAGTGATAATTAAACTACACTTTTAAAAGCACAAAGGTCAAGGAAATTCAAACCTAGATATGTTAAGGCATAGTTCTGTGATAAGATGACAAGGGCACACCATATATTTTGTCAAAGCCAAGGAAACAAATCTTTTGATGAGGGAATTGTATTAGAATGATCTCTAACTTTCATAATGGATGGGTAACAAGCTCAATTATTTAGTCACACATGATGGAACCTCAACTCAATGCTTAATTGCACATTAAGTCTTGAGTTCTAATAAGTAAAGTACATCATTTGAATGTAACTATAAGTACTTTAAACTAAAAACATCCCAAGCTAAGATAAGTACTTGAACTATATGTTATAAAGAAAGGTTGAAAATTAACTCTTAATGAATCTATAACATGTCAATTTAATGTTGGAATGCTTATATGGTTGCATTCTTGATTGAGTTCACCTATATAAGTGGGAGTGATGTCGTTTCTAAGAGTAATGAGCTTGGCTCTGAAGGACTCATGAATATATATGACACATGGTCATTGAAATTGTGTCAAAGTGTGGCTAAAATGAAAGCTTATGTGTGCTTTAGTGCATGATTAATCTAACGAAATCATTAGTTCAAAGATCTAAGATCTACTATACAATTTTGATTAACTCAACAACACTTAATCACTAAAGTGGAGATTTTGAAATCATATAATATAATATCTTTACCTATACATAAGATTTCCAAAAAATTTGAATTTGCCTTATTTTAAAAATAGGTAGGGGAATGTTAGAAAATATTTTCAAAATATGAAAATAATATGATTAAATAAATTAAATTTATCAAAAGAGAAATTATGTTAAGTTAAGTTAAGTTATTTAATAGCTTAAGGTAATGTTCCATGAACAATAGAATTGATGATTGTAGACTTAAAAAATCAATGAAAAAGTTGGTATATTATAAGAGTAGTTGATTACCTTAGCAAAAGTAGTCGATTGCCAGGTCTCATGCCTTGAAAAATAGTCAGTTACCTATAATAAAAGAGTCAACTGCCATTTATTCTAGCAACATACCAAGATCTCAATACGAAACTTAACAAGGAGAAGTCAATTGCCTACATTAAAGAATCAACTGCTATGGATGAAATCGATTATTTTATCGATTTCTATCAATTTTGATATATTCTGGAATTTAAAGAAGTTGACTACCTTAAATAGTAGTCAATTGCCTAGCTTTGTGGAACGTTATGAGATAGAAAATACAAAGAGATAGTTGACTACCTTCTTGAAGTAGTCGGCTACTCTAGTTAAAAATTGTAATTTTATGGAAATGTGAAAATACATTTTATTAGAATGAAAAGAGTGATCACTCAAATGAACTAATATAACTTTAATGACTTATAAATGTATCTTTCAAATAAAAGGTAGTAGAAAGTGATCTTTGATTGAAATAAAGTAATCAAAGAATTATAACCTTAAGATTTAATCTTTATAAATAAAGATTAAAAGTTTTCATTTAAGTTGTGTTCAAGAGGTGGAATAATTAAGAAACTCTCTTTCTTTTCTCCAATTCCTTCACAAATAAAAGCTAGTTACTTTGACATTATTTTTGACGAAATTAATGTTCAAAGTTAGACGTTTTCATCTCTTATCAAGGTATGTTTAGTGGTTTGATATCACAAGTGCAAGGTGACATCAAACAAGGCTTCATTGTATCTTGGAGGCATTTTAGTTATATCTTTTTTGTTGTGCCTCGAGAAATGCCAAATTACCAAAACACCCCTATAAGGGTCTTTTCTTAATTTGATCTTCCCAAGCCCAAAATTTTGTGAAACTTTTCAGATATCAATTTTATAATATTTCATGATTTTTAGCACACTTGAAATCACAGTTGTACCCTGAAAAATGTGAAATTATCAAAATATCCTTACAAGGGTATTTTTGTAATTTGGATTTTTCGAGCTTAGAATTTTGTGAAACTTTTTAGCTCTCATTTTTGTAATATTTCATGATTTTTTGTGAGTTTGAAATCATATCAGTACCATAAAAAATATAAAATTACCAAAATACCCTTTGAATAGAACTCGGGTTAATTCTAAAACTTCAAAAGCCCATTAAAATCAAGGTGCTATTAAATTGAAATTGGGATTTTTTTTCAAAACATTAAAATTTTTGTTGTGCCTCAAGAAAGGCCAAATTATCAAGATACCCCTATAAAGGTATTTTTCTAATTTGATATTCCTAAGCTCGAAATTTTGTGAAACTTTTCAGATCTCAATGTTATAATATTTCATGATTTTTAGTACGTTTGAAATCATAGTTGTACCCTGAAAAGTGTGAAATTACCAAAATACCCTTACAAGGGTATTTTTGGTAATTTGGCCTTCATGAGCTCAGAATTTTGTGAAACTTTTCAGCTCTCATTTTTGTAATATTTTATGATTTTTGGTGAGTTTAAAATCATATCAGTACCGCAGAAAAGTGTGAAAATACCAAAATACCCTTTGGGGGTATTTTCGTAATTTGGCCTTTCTGAGCTCAAAATTTCATTAAACTTTCCAGATCCTATTTTTAATATTTCATGATTTTTGATGTATTTGAAATTATAACAACACCCCGAAAAGTGTGAAATTACCAAAATACCCTCATATGGGTATTTTCGTAATTTAGCATTTTCGAGTTCGAAATTTCACAAAATTTTCTAGGTCAAAATCCTATAATATTTCATGATTTTATGGTGTTTTAAAATCCCAAAAATGACCATTGGAACCTTGATTTCCAAGGAAAATGCCTAAATATAAAAAACTTTGCAATTAAGGGTAAAATAGTCTTTTCACATGTTTGGAAGGCATAAAAATATCATCTTTGCAGTAATTAATATGGACCATTGGATCTGTATTTGATCTTGATCCAATGGTCAAAGATGACCCCTTTGAAGGAATAAAAGAGCAAGCTTTGACCATGTTTATCAAGATTAAGATTTTTTTCTTGCCTGACCATTAAAGATGCATGAGGGGGGGTTTCAGTGAAAAGAAAAAACAGAGGGAGGAAGCTTTTGGTAAAAAAAAAAGGGGAAACAAAAACACAGAGAAAAAGGGAAAGCAAAAGTAAGAATTATTGAAAAAAGGTAAGCAGCCCAAGCATAGGTGTACTGCTTGCTGTTTTTGTGCCGATTTTTGTTCTAGTTTTTGCACCTGCCATGGCCTTTATTGTATATCTTTCTTGTTCCTTCTTTGCATGCTTTTATATTTGGTGTTGTTAATAAAGTTCCAAGCTCTATTTTCTTTATCTTTGCTTTCATTTTATGGTTGCATTGTCAGCATCTTCTTGGGCTACCGAACAGCCCCTATTTCCTCTAATGGTAGCAGCTATTCGGCCCCCCCATAAAGCTCCCATTTTGGTTCCTTTGCTCCATGGTTCTTGCTCCCCCCATCATGCATTTCTTAAGTGCTTTTATGTCTGGTGTTTGTTAGTCAAGTTCCAAGCTTTATTTTCTTTTTCTTTGCTTTCATTTTATGGTTGTATTTTTAGCATCTTCTTGGGCTGTCGAATAGCCCCTGTTTCCTCTCATGACAATAGCTGTTCGGCCTTCCATATAGCATCCCCTTTGCCTTTATGTCTTTGCTTCAAGGTGCATGCTTTTTTATCGTCCATGAATGGTTTTAGTTAGTTTAAGCTAGGATGAATAAAACATGAAAACCAGTTAGGAGTGTCCAAATCGTGCTGTTTGTTTTTCTATAGGCAGTCATGATTTGTCTGTTTTTTTCCCCATATTTGCGAAGTTCTTTCTTTTGCTGGTTCCAACCAGCATTCCTGCTATTGTTCCTTGCATAAAGCTTGAGTTTTTTTTGGTGGGAATAGGGAAAGCTCATGGCCGAAAGTTTGGGGAAACCATGGTGCCAATCCTAGGTGATGAAAAGAGGGAGCTTTGTGAGTTGAAGGCCTGAACCAGTGGCTTTTGGCAATGACACACTTTTGCTTTCTAAAAATGTCATCTTTTAAGTTATAAGCCCTTACCTTTTGACATGCAAAGGATTTGTTTCTATTCAAAAAGAAAAATATATAGAACATGTTATGAAAGACCATGACGTGAAAGCCTTGTTTTTTTGCCCACTTACATTATTTTCAATATCTTTTCATGGTGCTGGCAGTGGCTTCTTTTGGTATAAAAAAATATACAGTGTATAAACATTCATGGAAGACTAAAACGTTGGAACCATACATAATGCAATAGGAGATTGTGTTTTTCTTGATCTTGACATGAATAATAAAATAGGAAGAATACTAGTGTAGAAAATTTTAATTAGAACATTATGGTAAATAAAAATTTATAAAAGTATAAAACATTAAGTTTGCTTTTAATAAAATTTATTTTTATGTATAATTGATTTTAATTATACTCATACAATTTGTTTATGATTGTTTAAATTCAATTGTAAGATTCTCATGCTTATTTCAATTTAATATCTCATGTTAAAATTCATGTTTGATACATTTTCCATGCATATAATAATGATACAAATGATATCTTCCGAGAATGATATTTTATAGAAGTCTCAGTAGAGATTCTCTAGAATGTCTAGGTAAGGATATTTTTTTTAAAATATCACCAAAGTAATGGAGTATTTAAGAAAATATTCAATAAAAAAAGTTTCATTTGTATTTTTGTTTCTTAAATTTTGATAAATGTTATTAATAATATATTGATTTCTTTAGGTAATGAAATTGATGTGATCAAAGTTTAAAAATAAAAAATTAAAATTAAAAATTAAATAACCAAGTAAGAAAGAACAAAATGAATAAAATTTTTCGAGGGTGGGATTCTAAGGAAGTCCGAGCAAAGATTCCTAAGAAATCCCTAAGTAAGAAAATTTTTCTAAAATACTGCCAAAGTATTGGGGTATCTAAGAAAATTTTTAATAAATTTCATTTACTTTATTCCTTCCGAAAGTGTTAATTGGAAAATAATTAAGATAATTAAGGCATAATCAATATATCGTCTTGTATGCATGATTGTTCATATTATATAATTCTATTTTATTTCCTCTGTTCCTTTGAAATTTTTGATGATGATTAGAAAATGTTTCTAATGAATATATTTTTCGTGTTCATATTCTACTCTATTGTTTGTATTACATATTTTTTTTAAATAAATTTTTTTCTGATGATGAGACTCCAAGAAGTTTAAATAGTGATTCTTGAGAATTTTTTGGGTAAGAAAAGTCTTCTAAAAATTGCTAAAGTATTGGAATATTTAGAAGTTTCATTTCGATATGAAAATTTTCCATTTTATAACCATTTCTTTTAACTTGGATGGTTTTTCTTAATAAATAGGAAATTTTTTTCTAAAAAAATAAATGTATTTGTGGATTATTATATTATTACATGATTTTTAAAATTTTTTAAAAAACAAACGAAAAATCTCCAAGGATAAGATCCAAAGAAATTCGAGTAGTGATTCTTTAAGAATTTTTAGGTAAGAAAATCTATCTAAAATACCGCCAGCATATTGGAGTATTTAGATTAATTTTTGATAAAGATTTCTCGTTTTTCAGAAATAAGTCCAAGAAAAATATTATTTATTTTAAAATTATTTACTACTTTATGTTTTTAAATAACTATTCAAAATGAATATGAAAAACCGAAGATAAGATTTTCGAGAATTTCGTATAGTGATTCTTAAGTATTCCTTAGGTAAAATGGTTCTTTTTAATATTGCCAGCGTATTGGGATATTTTTAAGAAATTTTCAATATAAGGTTCTTATTTATTTTCAAGTTTATTAAAAATAATAAAAATATGTTTTAAAAAATATATATATATAGGAAAATTAATTTTTAAATACCAAGACCTAGACCATTTTTGTCAATATTAAAGATAACATATAATTAATTAGTACCATTTTAAACGGGCAACGTGGGGGTGCTAATCCTTCCTCACATATAATCGACTCTCAAACCCGATCTATATTTCGTGGACCAAAATTATCTTTTTAATAAAACTTTAAATATGTCTTTATTGTTTTATTAAAGGATAAATTTTTTAGGTGGCCAATCACACCCTAAAAAAGATTGGTGGTGACTCCATTTATTTTGTTTTTCCAAATTCTAGCGGTCCCTATAATTGTTACTATAGCCTGGCGAGTTCGCTGGGGAAGTCTTTTTTTTTCTAAAGAGTCAGGCCAAAAGTTAATAATGTGTTATCTTTAGTTTTGCTAATGGTCATAATTGGTATTTAACATTAATTTTTTTTTATTTTGATTTTATTTTTAATTAACAATAGTAATAAAATTTTACATGCATTTCATTTTAATTATGTTATTTGTTCATTATTTATTTTATGCATATGTTATTCTTAATAAATTGTGGGGCATGTAGGATAGAGATTGTGATTTTTTTTTTCTTTCACACATACAATGACTCATTTACATTATGTATGAGCTTTGTACCCGGGCTCTAACCTTTTAGGAGGGAGTAAAGTACCATGCTTTCGTGAGGTGATAACCTCTAAAATGGCAAGTGAAATACTCTCACTCAAATTGAACCTTTTTCATTTGTAACCTATGATGGGTAATGATTGGAATGCTTTACTAGTCTAGAGTGGATGCCAGTAAGAAACAGTTTGAGAACCTTTTAGATGTATAAATCCTCACTTGACATACCATGAACTTTAGGGGACTAGCCTTAGGTATAGCCATACCAATCCTTTTATAGGAAATTACCCAAATTAGGGCACAAAGAAACATTCCAATATAATTTGTACTTCGGTGTATAAATGATGAAAATAAAACTAAAATAGTGTGAAACAATAATGGCATAAGTAAAATTAAAATTTTGAAAAAGGAAAAATAAAAAAGCCTTTTTTTAAGAAAAAGAAAATTCTCTTTTAACATCAAGTTCATTCATTTTGTGTTTATCCAAAATTTGCATTTTCAAAAATGTTTTAAAATAAAATGAAAATTTTTCAAAAATAAAGGTTTTTTAAATAAAATTTGTGTTCTTGAATTTTTTTTCCTTTTAAAAAAAAGATTTTTAAATTTGAATGCTGTTTTGTCTTTCACATTTTCATTTGATCTATTACATACATTTTTCATCATGTTAAGAAAAAAAAGAACAATAATTGGATACTATATACACCTTATCCTATGCATCCTAATGATAGTATATGCATCTTATTTGATCACATCATAATAAGATAATACATGTATTGCATCCCATCCACATCAATGGATAGTACATGCATCCCATTCACATCAATAGATAGTACATGCATCCCATTTTATGCACATGTTGATAAATGATACATGCCTTCTATGCACATCTTAATAGTTAATGCATGCACTATATCTTATTGCATATATTAAAGTAGTATTGACCTCATTAGACCCGTATAACACATGCATTGCATTCCATATAAACATATCTCATGCATACGATAGGTCAATGTATTTCACACAAGTATGTTGCAAAAGTGCATCTTATCACCTATGCAAGTATTTCATTGCATTTCATGTATATGGATTCATGAATGGTAGAGTTTTGTAGAACATGCATTATATTTCATTACATTCCTTGCATACACATGCATGGATAGAAAACTTTACCATTTGGGGCCTTATATAAAAAATCCCTTGTCTTAGGCATATATGCATTTCATGACATTTTTTAGTCATCATATTCATGTATTCATAAACATGCTTTGTGTGTCATTGTTTTTGTGGCATTCATTTAATAAAGGTAATAATATAGAATTTTTGGGTCTAAATCTTAGAATAAAATGATTGTTTTAGTAGGAAGTAGAATGGTGAAAATAGGAGATCAATTGGAAGCAAGGATTAGTACATTGGAGTGGAATCAAGAGGAATTTTGGTTTGAGCTTCAGGAAATAAAATAGCAAATGGCCTAATTGATGGAAATAATTAAAGGTAGTGGTGAGATTGAGTTTGTTGCTCTTCAAGGATCGTTGTCACTTCCAATTCCACTAAATCAAAACCAGCTTGCTTCTGTTAGTTTTGGCACTTTTCTTAAAAAGCATTGGGTGATTCAAACAGTGACCAAAGTTTGGGTGACCTCGAGAAAAGAAGAACTGAATTGGCCACACAAATGATTGAACTCAAAAGTCTGATTTCCAAGATGGAGTCACTTGGCTTAAAACAACCATCACCAACTATCTTGAGTCCAAACCTGCACTTAAGTTATGCTTATGACTACTTTCAACTTCCTTTCTAAACACCTAGGACTAGGCCCTAAACTTTATACAACCTCAAAGAATTTCATGCTTGAATTCAAATCCACCACCTCACATTTCACAGCCACTTGCTTAGCATGTTATCCCTTCACCACCTTCTCAACCCAATTTCAGACCCAAAGTTGCTTAATTCACTTCAAGACCAACGAGACCATCATTTTTCTAGCAAAGTAGACCAATCATAGAATAAAAAAAAAAAAACCCTTGCAATACCAAAGAAAAAATTCCTATTGACCTAATACCCATGTTCTACATAGATTTATACCTATTGCTCCAGAAAAACTACCTCATTGCCCCTACCCCTATCGAACCCTTTAAACCACTTTTTCTCAAATGGTACCATCCCAATGCCCGATGTGAATACCATATTGGCGTCATGGGCCAATGATGCTAAAATTGAACCATCAAATGAGAAATCTTTGTTTGTAAGTTTGAATGTCATCTCAAGAATATTATTAAGAATATTGATTTTTTGGGGTCATGTTTGAGTGTTTGCATTGCATGAATAGATCTTATGCATCATGAGTGTTCTATAGATTTACATCATCATTTGATAGTTTCAATTTCTGTTAAATTTTGAACTTATAATTGGTAAAAAAAAAAAGAAAATGTTAGATTTGAATAAAGCCCTACATAGTTAGGTCCCAATGTTAAAAAAAGGTATTTGGAAAAAGTGAAAGAAGGCAAAAAAAAAAAAAAACGAAAAAAGCCAAGACAAAAAGAAGAAAGAAAATTTTGAGTCTCGTATGAGTTGGCAATCACTATTAAGGTTTATTAAATACCTAAACTCTCTTTCTTAGGCCTTTCAATCGATTCTATTTAATAGCCATGACCCTTCAAAAGCCATAAAGTTAAATTTGTGAATCTTATTTTCACCTAATAACATTATGATATCAAAAGGTAATATTCTTTCCAAGGTAATGAACATTGAAACTAATTTAAAAAAGAAGAAAAAAATTTGGATTCCTAGAAGATCAGGCAAATATGACATTTTTCTTAAGAATTCAGATGTGAAAATTTGATGTGTTAATATTATTCTGTAGTTTCAAAAATTTTTGAAATCAAAGCTAACCTAAATCCTATAAAATGACCTCAGATTTACCAACCTTTCAATTCTTTACCTAAAATTTCGCCTGGCTTATGTGTTTCTAGAGCGTGTTGCTTATATTTACCAACTTTTCAGCCTCTTTACCTAAAAAGTTGGCTTGACCCATATGTCATCAAGGTCATGTTGATCATGAAACTTACCAACCATTCAATTATTTACCCTAAAATTGGCCTAACCATGTGTTTTGGGGTAGGTTGACTAGAAAAGAAAGATCTCATTGCCTTTTAGACAATTTGAGCTATGATCAACTCATTCATTATTTTTTTTTTATTGTTAAAGTGACATGGATCATTTGGTACCTCAAATGGGTTCATTCTATATGACATTTTCTCGTTTATTCCACATAACCCTTTCTTGTAATAAATTTCATTAAGGATGGTTTGCTAAATGGGGCATCTTCCATGAAACACATTATTGGCAAAATGAATTTAGGGGGGCATGTCAAAAAATAATAACAAAAAAAAACCAAAAAAAAGAAGAAAAAATGAAAAATGAAAAATGAAAAAAAAAAAAAAAAGAAAAAAAGAGAAAAGAAAGAAGAAAAAATGGTTATGACATCATGCATTCAGGAAATTTAAATAAATTCCAATAAAGTCCTAACAAATCTAAAGTTTTGAAAAGGGGATAAGAAGAAAAAAAAAGCCTCAAAATAAAAAAAAACAAAAACTGTTGAAATGAAAACCTTTCTTCAAGATCATTTTCCTATAAGGGAATTTCTCTTCAATTTAAGTGTTCATACTTGAAATGATAAGTGGCCGTCTTTCATTATCCTTTCACAAATGTAAAAATTTATCCCTTGTTACCCTTTTGAGCCTGATTGAATTCTTTCAAAATAAATCCTAACTAAAGATCATCTTCTACACTGGAGGACAAAAAGAAACACCTCTAAAGGTTAAGAATAGGGATGTCCAAATGGAATCCCGTATGTTGAGCCAAAGGCTCAATATAAAAGTTCACAAAAGTTTTGATTCTACTAAATGACAGAATCCAAAAGTAAAACAAAAAAAAAAAGAGCAAAAAAAAGCAAAAAAAAAAAGAAAGAAGGAAAGAAAAAATGAAAGAAAAGTAAGAATAAAAGAAAGAAAAAGAAAAAGAAATGACTGGGTGGAAAGTAAAAAGAAATAGACTTCAGAGTGTATCTTTTCAATGAAAAAGTGATCCTTAGTTTTAAATACCCTTATATACTTGTCTTGGGCCTTTCTATCCTTTTCTTTGACAACCCTAAACCTTAATCTACATTACAACCTTTAAAAAGTTCATATTGGATCTGGCATGAAGGCTTAAAATTGGAGAGTTTTTTTTTAAGAATGATTATGAATCTTTTGAGTCCATATTTATTATATAATTTCCTATTTAGATCGTTAACCACTTTCAGTTCCTCTTTCGGATTAATTTTGAATTTTTTAAGTGCATTGTGCATTAATAAAAAAAAAAGAAAAAATAGAAATAAAAGTGGCTCTATGGTGAAAACCCTAAAAAGTGAAGTTTAGAGCAAACCCTGAAGGCCACTCTTGATGCTAAATATGATAGATGCTAAGCCAAACCTTATTGAAAGATTTGAAATATCAATGTCACAACAGTCTGAGATGAGTTGACTTTGAAAATCTCAACCTTTGTCTTCCAAATAACCTTTAAAATCTCAAGCTTTTACAACTAACCTTGACATATATCAAAATATCGCATTTGGTGACTAAAGATAATGTTGAATATGTTTGCTCTTTAAGGAATTCATGTTTTTAGAAAAGCTTATATTTCATTTGTGAGCTTGCTTGGAAAAAGTATATACCTCTTCTATCCCTTACAGGTGCTAAAACCCTTTTAAATAAACATAAATCTCCATATATATAACCATTCAACCTATTTGGAATGAAAATTTTCACCTTTCATTTCTAATAGAGATCGTTAATTCTTAGGCATGCAAGCCCAGATTAGCTGGCACATGCATCCAGTTTATCTGGCCCCTGAAAATTTTAAACCCAGCATAACTGACACCTAAAGTTAAGCCTAATTTATCTAGCATTTAAAAAAATAATTATAAATCACAAAAAAAAGAAAAAAGACATTCACATTTGCATCATGAGAAAGACATTTGCACTAGCATCTACAAAAAAAAAAAAAGACATTTGCATTTGCATCACTTACATCTGCATGAAAAAAAAAAGACATTTGCAACACTTGCATTTGCATCATGAAAAAAACATTCGTATTTGCATCACTTGCATTTGCATCCTAAAAAAGAAGGGTTATTTGTAGGGGCATTTACATGAAAGGAATATTGTCATTTACGTTGTGAAAAAGTTAAATGTATTTGCAAAGCATTCATATTCTTGCATTTGCATTGACATTTACATTCTTATTGACATTTCCATTAGCACCATTTGATGAGAATAAACATTTGTATCATCAACTTTGTAGGTATTAAAAAATTAGTTAATTAAAAAAAAAAGAGATTGACTTAAGGAACCTTGTTACTACAAATTGGATATGTCATATTGGTTTCTAATAATGCTTGCATTATATCCATTGCATTCATGAATATATTCCCTAGAAAAATTTGAACTTCACTTTTCAAGCAGGAGTCATTCGGATAAAGGATTGGTGTATGAAAAATGATTTTGAAAGAACCACAATTCTTGAGCCATTTTCAAGCAAGATTTTTGTTTGGGAAAAGCCAATTTCAAACAAGATTTTTGAGTTTTAAAACCTCTGATTTGGGGAAAAACATTTTTAATTTTTAGAGTTTTATGGCCTTTGATTGGAGGAGCATTTAAAGGTTTTGAGATTTGTAAAATATTTTTAATTTTTAAAGTTTCATGGCCTCTGATTAGAGGAGCATTTAAAGTTTAATGGCCTTTGATTAGAGGAATATTTAAAGTTTCATGGCCTCTGATTAGAGGAACACTTAAAGTTTCATGGCCTTTGATTAGAGGAGCATTTAAAGTTTCATGGCCTCTAATTAGAGAAGCATTCAAAGTTTCATGGCCTCTAATTAGAGGAGCACTCAAAGTTTCATGACCTCTGATTGGAGGAGCATTTAAAGAATTTGAGATTTATAAGACCTTTGAGCATAATCTTCAAACATTTTAAATTTAAAGTTTTATGGCCTCTGATTAAAGAAGCACTTAAAGTTTCATGGCCTCTGATTGGATGAGTATTTAAAGATTTTAAGATTTGTAAGACCATCGGGCATAATCTCCAACCATTTTAAATTCAAAGTTTTGTGGCCTCTAATTAAAAGAGCATTCAAAAGCTTTTGTGATTCGTAAAACATTTTAAATTCAAAGTTTCATGGCCTCTGATTAGAGGAGCATTCAAAATTTTTTTCAGATTTAATCTCTAAGACCCATACTTTAAAAAAATGGGGGAGAGAAAACAAGAAAAAGAAGTATAGGTTTGCTCACTCAGAAACATCATCCAGACAAAATTGCCGTCTATATCTTTGCATTACCTCTGACCTCAGAAATATGCAAAGAGGGGCAATTCTAGGCACTAAATTTTATTTGGGATATTTTTCAGCATAATCAATCTATAGCTCATTTGTAAGCAAAAAGATAAGACCATTTACAAGGGCCATTTAAGACCCGTAAAGACCTCATAATTTGCCAATTCAAAACCCAAGTCAACTTTAGTCAAAACAAGCAAAAAAAAGTCAAATTATGTAAAATTCGATCAAAATGAATAGAACCCTGGTTAATTCTGAGACTTCAAAACCTCATTGAAATCAAGGTGTTACTAAATTAAAATTGGGATTTTTTTCAAAACATTAAAATTTTTGTTGTGCTTCGGGAAAGGCTAAATTATCAAAATACCCTTATAAGGGTATTTTTGTAATTTGATCTTTTCGAGCTTGAAATTTTGTGAAACTTTTCATATCTCTATTTTATAATATTTTATGATTTTTAGTACACTTGAAATCATAGCCGTACCCTAAAAAGTATGAAATTACCAAAATACCCTTACAAGGGTATTTTTGTAATTTGGCCTTCCCGAGCTCAAAATTTTGTGAAAATTTTCAGGTCTCACTTTTGTAATATTTCTTTATTTTTATTTAGTTTGAAATCATATTAGTACCCCAAAAAATGTGAAATTACCAAAATACCCTTTAAGGGGTATTTTCGTAATTTGGCCTTTTCGTGCTCAAAATTTCATAAAACTTTTCATATCTTAGTTTTATAATATTTAATGATTTATGATGCATTTGAAATTATAACAGTACCCCGAAAAGTATGAAATTACTAAAATACCCTCATAAGGGTATTATTGTAATTTAGCCTTTTTGAGCTTAGAATTTCACGAAAATTTTTAGATCATAATCTTATAACATTTTCATGATTTTTTGGTGTTTTAAAATCTCAAAAATGACCATGGGAACCTTAATTTCCAAGGAAAAGGCCTAAATACCGAAAACTTTACAGTTAAGGGTAAATTAGTCTTTTCACATGTTTGGAGGGCATAAAAATATCATATTTGTAGTAATTAATATGGACCATTGGATCTTTATTTGATCCTGATCCAATGGTCAAAGATGGCCCTTTTGAAGGAATAAAAAAATAAATGTATTTGTGGATTATTATATTACATGATTTTCAAAATTTTTTTAAAAACAAATAAAAAATATTCGAGAATAAGATCCTAAAAAAATCCGAGTAGTGATTCTTTAGAATCTTTAGATAAAAAAATATATTTAAAATGTTGCCAGTTTATTAGAGCTTTAAGATTAATTTTTTATAAAGATTTCTCATTTTTCAGAAATAAGTCCCAGAAAAATATTATTTATTTTAAAATTACTTACTACTTTATGTTTTTAAATAACTATTGGAAATGAATATGAACCACCGAAGATAAGATTTTGAAGAATTCCATGTAGTGATTCTTAAAATTTCCTTAGGTGAGATGGTTCCTTTTAATATTTCCAGTGTATTGAGATATTTTTAAAAAATTTGCAATATAAGGTTCTTATTTATTTTCAAGTTTACTAAAAATAATAAAAATATTTTTTTATAAAAAAACAATAATAATAAAAAAATATATTTAGGAAAATTAATTTTTAAATACGAAGACCAAGACCATTTTTGTCAATATTAAAGATAACACATAATTAATTGGTACCATTTTAAATGGGCATCGTGGGGGTACTAATCTTTCCTTACGCATAACCAACTCTCGAACCCAATCTATTTTTCATAGACCAAAACTATCTTTTTAATAAAACTTTTAATATGTCTTTATTGTTTTATTAAAGGATAAATTTTTTGGGTGGCCAATCACACCTTAAAAAAGATTAGTGACGACTCCATTTCTTTTGTTTTTCCAAATTCGTCTAGCAGTCCCCAAAATTGTTATGACAAAATACATCAAGAAGGAGTGCCCAAGCTATTTAAAGGAAGAAATCGATATTGACTTGATGCTAGAATATCATGACCAAGTTGTCCTTTTAAGATTCATTGCAAAACCTTTACACATCAATGGTTCATCAACCCCATATACCAATATTTTTTTCTTAAGAAGTTTAAGATGATCAAAATGGTTAATAATACCATCATAAGTTTCGATAGCAAGCATTTTAAAGCCCTTTAGGGAAAGAGCTCAGTCTATATCTTCAGTAAAGGGTGAGCTTTCTTGGAATTTAAGATTATTGTCAAATGTAAAGGTTTTGTTTTTTAGTTTTTTTTCCATGGCTTCCACCCAAGTTTCTAGATCTTAGTTGGCCTGTAACTCTAAAGTGACTTTTTAGGCTTTTGGGTGGTTTGTGTTTTGTGTTACTTAGGTAACAACTTTTTGGGGTTTAATCCTCTTTTGGGACTATTAAGTTGGCCTCATTATCATAATGTTTGGCAATTTTTGGGTTTGTGATAACTTTATGAAATAGAGTTATTTTTAGTGCTTAAATGGGTTACTTTTGCTTTGTTTTTGGTGAAATAAGCTTCTTTTTACTCCTAAAATGCTTGATTAGGTATGTTGCAAGAAATCTAGAAGAAAAGATTTAATTTTGGTGATCTTGAAAAATATTGAAGATTCTTGCTCAATCTTGGATGATTCTTCATACATTTGGAGTAATCTTAGACTGTTCTTAATGTGTTCTTATTTATTTATAGGAAATCTTGAACTTGGATTGATGAATTTCTATAAGAGTTGTTTTGCCAAACCTATCGGAGTTAGAATTGAAAAATCTTGATGAAAATTTTAAAATATTTATGGATGAATTGCTTCAAGGATATTTGATTATTATACAAGGTAAAAGAGTAATTTCAAGTTAAATGGAAGTCCCTGATGTTTTATGTAGTATGCAATGCATGGGATTAATAATGGATGACATGGCAATGAAACTTTTTTTATTGGCCAAAAGAGATGATTTGGAGGCTTATGTTGCATGATGACTTAGAAGTTTTATCCATACTTGGAAAAGTCCAAATAGCCCTTAATAATCCTATTTTAAGAAGGTTTTCCTACATTAACTTGGAAATCCTACTTTGACTTGAAATTCCTACCTTGACTAGGAAAACACTTGGTTGTCCTACATAAAGTTGTTTTGCCTAAGTTGAGTAGTAAATCCTAGTTTGAATGTGTATTCCTTCCAATGGTAAGATTTGCATGAAGATAGAATACACTAGAAAAAAATGGCAACACATGAAGAAAACATAACTTAGAATTTTACTTCTCTTTTCTCCAAGAACTTTTCAATTAAAAGCATAAGTCTAAGATCTAATAATCTAATTTAAAACCAATTGATTTTAAGATTCCAGCCCAATGGAAGAAGCTGTCTAATAAGAGCCTAACATACTTGAAGATTCTAGGCTGCCAAGAGGAAAGGTCAATTGTCCATTCTATTATTCAAGAAGACTTAGTTCAATTCCATAAAGGTCCAAGAAGTGATAAAGCCTAATCCAAGTTGGAGTTCTTATTCAAAAAGGCTATTAAAGGTTTAAAAGTAATTACAAAGCATTCTTTTTTCTTGAAGAAAGCCCTAGCCACAATCTATATCTCATTCTAACTTCAGGGTTATTTGTATTCTTATTCTACAAATAGCTATCTTTTGTTTAAAGAAACATTGAAGTAGGGTTTGGGTTGATAGCCCAACCTGAAGTAGTTAGCTTCTTTAAGTTTCTTGTTCTTTACATTTCATGTTTTAAAGTTTTCTTTAAGTTATTTTAAGTTTATGCAAAGTTCAATTTTAGTTTTCTTTTAAATTCTAGTTCTATTTTGTTTTCAATTCAATCAAGCTTTCTTAAATTTTTTTTTTTGCTTTCAATCTAATTCAATTTGCATATTCTCCTTTTATGTGCTTTTAATTCATGCTTTTTAAGTTTTGTTCTTAATTTGAGGTTTGAAGTTTAATTAATTAAATTTAAGTTGTTTGCATTCAACTAAGTTTTATTCAGATTTTGCTTAGTTTAGTTATTTCATGTTTAAGGTTGCTGGGTTTAAGTTTAATAGTTTTTGCATGTTTTATGATCTAGCGTGTTAATTCAGGTTTAATTTACATGTTTCTAAGTTAAATTAGTGAAGTTGCAATTGGTTTCTGTAGACACCAAATTTTGTCTAAAACATTTTAGCATGATTGAACAAAGCCCTTTTGAAGTCAGTAAAAAGGCCCCTTTAAGAGTCTTTAAAATGCATCGATATTTAGGCCTAATAAAAAAAAAAAAGAGACCTATATGAATACTGTCAAACTCTTTCATATGGGATTTATATGGATGATAACTTTTCATGTGAATGTATAGAAAATAAGGAATAAATAAAATGGGTAAACCCTAAAGTCAACTTTGGTCAAAATTGCATGAAACATGGACAAAATGAATAGAACCAGAGTCAATCCTCAAAGTTCAAACTTTAAATGGAATCAATGTGGGTTAAAAATTAAATTTGGTAACTTTTAAAATACTAAAATTTTTTATTACACTGGAAAAAGTATGAAATTATCAAAATACACCTATAAGGATATTTTTGTAATTTGGCCTTTCTAAAATCGGATTTTCATGAAAATTTTCAAATTTTAATTTCATAATACTTCATGATTTTTAGTGCATTTGAAATATAACTGTACCTTTGAGAGTGTGAAATTACCAAAATACCCTTATAAAAGTATTTTTGTAATTTAATCTTTTTGAGCTTGAATCTTCACAAAACTTTTCAAATCTCAATTTTATATTATTTCATGATTTTTAATGCATTTGAAATCATAGTAGTACCCCAAGAAGTGTGAAATTACAAAAATACTCTTATATACCCAATAAGGGTATTTTCGTAATTTAACCTTCATGGGGTTGGATTTTCATGAAACTTTTCATATCTCAATTTTATAATATTTCATGATTTTTAGTGCTTTAAAATCCCAAAAATAAGCATAGGAACATTGGTTTATAAGAAAATCGCCTAAATACCAAAAACTTTACATTAAGGGGTAAAATGGTCTGTTCATGTGTTTGGAGGGCATCAAAATCTCACATTTATTGTAAATAATATGGACCATTGGATCTTTTAATGACCTTGATCGAATGGCTAAGGGTGGTCCCTTAAATGGAATAAAAGGACTAACTTTGACCCTTAGATGAAATCTCATCCAAGGGTCCATGTTTATCAAGAGCAAGATTTTTTGCTTTACTGACCATTAAAGGGGCTACGAGGTTCAATCAAGAAAAAAGGGGGAAAAAGATAAAGAAAGCTAGGAGGTTGGGAAAAGGAGAAAGGAAAGCCAAACACCTAAAACAAAGAGTGAGTGATAAATGACTAAAAAGAAAAAAAAAAGGGGAAGCTGCCAAATAGAGGGAAGGCTGAAGATGTCTATCAAGTAGTTAGGGAATGATTGCTGAAAAAGAAGAAGGAGAAAGCTAGTGGAAAGAAAAAAAGAAGGAAAAAAGAAGGTTTCCTTCCTACTGCATGCGGACTATGTGAGTTTCATCATTTTGTGTTTTTTGATCATTTCTTGCTAATGGGCTATGTATAGATGTCAAATGGTGCATTTTGTTCATGATTGTTATTCTTTTTCTATGGATGTTTTTATCACTTTTTTTTTGTTTGTTTTGTTTCATCTATGGCTAGCTGAAATATGGTTTCTAGTTTTCTATCTCCTATATACGGGCTATTAAGAAACATGGAATGTCATGCACATAGTTGATTCATGGGAACACAAAAACCATCTTGTATACATGCCATTTGTTTCTTTGGCATGTTGATAGCTTTTTGGGTTCATAGTATTTCCTTTCTTTCATGTTTTTGACAAGTTTTGTTTCATTTTCTTCTCATTTTCCATGAGGATATCCTTTCACGATTCATTGTCCTTACTTTTTGGTTTGGTTTCTGGGAAATGTTTTGGTCTTCTTTCATTTTTCTAATTTGAATAATAATAAAAAAGGCCCCATCATGAGGAGAGCTTAAAACTTCCATCCTACGTGGTAAAAGAAACTTCAAACAATTAGACATTATTTTAAGACCAATCACTCATGTCTCTTAACCTAGACTTTATAGGTTAATGAATGTTATAGTAATTTTGTCTTTTATATATTATATATTATGATATTTTTATGGTTTAAACCTTTAAGTGAAATTTATTTCCATGCAATTCATTTTTTTTTACATTGTAAATTATTTTTGATTCAATTTATTTTCCATGCACACTAGTTTCATAAAAAAAATATAATAATGACATGAATGAAATTTTTTTAGGATGATATTTTAGAGAAATTTGAGTAGTGATTCTCTAAAATGTCTAGGTGAGGATACTACCAAAGTAATGGAGTATTTAGGAAAATTTCATTTGTCATTTTTAAATTTTGGTGAATGTTAATAATAATGTAATGATTGTTTTAATAGTGAAATTGATATAATTAAAGATTAGAAATTAGAATAAAATATATAGCTAAATAAGAAAGAACAAAGTGAATAAAATTCTCTAAGGATGCGATTCTAAGGAAGTCCAAGTAAAGATTCCTAAGAAATCCCTAGATAAAAATTTTTTTCTAAAATACCGCTAAAGTATCGATGTATCTAGAGAAATTTTCAATAAATTTTTTTATTTACTTTGTTCCTTCCAAAAGGTTAGTGATAATTGGAAGATAAGTAAAGATGATTAAAGCATAATCAATATATTTGTTTTGTATGCATGATTGTTTGCATTATATAATTTTAAATGAACTAAAATTTTCTTAGGAAGTCGGAGTAGAGATTCCTAAAAAATCCCTAGGTGAGAAAATTTTTCTAAAATACTGCCAAAGTATCAAGGTATCTAGGAAAATTTTCAATAACATTTTTTATTTACTTTGTTCATTTCAAAAGTGTTAGTGATAATTGGAAAATAATTAAAGAAGATTAAAACATAATAAGTGTTATATTTTTCGTATGCATATTCTATTTTATTGTTTACATTACATAGTATTTTTATAAATGAAATTTTTGATGATGGGACTCTAAGAAGTCCAAGTAATGATTCTCGAAAATTCCCTAGGTGAGAAAAATCTTCTAAAAATTGCAAAAGTATTAGAATATTTATAAGTTTGTTTTCAATGTGAAAAATTTTCATTTCTATAATTATTTTTATAATTTGAATAGTTTTTTTAATAAACATAAATGTCTTCATAGATGAATGTATTATTACATGACTTTCAATAAGTTTCAAAATTAGACAAAAAGAGATCTTTGAGGATGAGATTCTAAAGAAATTTGAATAGTGATTCTTTAGGAATCTTTAGATAAGAAAATTTATCTAAAATGTTACCAATGTATTGGATCATATAGATTAATTTTCTATAAAGATTTCTCATTTTTTTTAGAAATAAGTCTCAAAAAATACTATTTTCTATGCTATTTATAAATATTATATTTTACGTTTTTCAAAAAAATAAATACTGAAAATAAATATGAACTACTGAGAATAGAATTTTTGAGAATTTCAAGTAGTGATTCTTAAAATTCCTTTGGTGAGATGGTTCCTTTTAATATTGCTAGAGTGTTGGAATATTTTGTAGGAATTTTTCAATATGAGGTTCTTTTTTATTTTTAAGCTTACTAAAAATTAAAATATGTTTTTAAAGAAAATTAAGATTATTAATTTTTAAATACCAAAATTAAGACCATTTTAGTCAATATTAAAGTATAACACATAATTAATTGGTATTGTTTTAACGAGCACTGTGGGGGTGCTAATTCTTCCCCATGTATAATGACTCCCAAACTCAGATTATTTTTCGTAGACCCAAAAATTATCTGTTTAATAAATTATAATTAATTTATTAAGAAAGTAAGTTTTAATAGGTGGCCAATCGCTCCTAGCCAAAAAAGATTGGTGGCGACTCTATCATTTGTTTTCAAATTCATCTAGCGGTCCCCAAAACCGTTACAATAGCTTGGCAACTCCACTGGGGATGTCATTTTTTAGAAAGTTAGGCAAAAAATTATTAATGTGTTATCTTTAATTTTGATTTAATGATCGTAATTGGTATTTAACTTTAATTTTATTAATTTTAATTCTTTCTAATAATAATAGTAATAATAAAATGGAAATGAAAAATTGCATTTTATCCATGTCATTTATTTACTATTTGCTCTTTTATTTTATGCTTTGTATTTATTAATGTTATTATGAAGTGCTTAGAATAAGTTTATAATACTTTGTTCCCTTGTTCATACGCAGACCTTCACATCACGCATGAGCTCTATACCTAGGCTCTAATCCCTTTTGGGAGGAAGTAAAGTACCTATGCTCTTATGAGGTGATAACCTCCACAATAGTAAGCAAAGTACTTCCACTTAAATTGAACCCTTTCCATTCATAGCTCGTAATGGGTGAGGATTGGATTGCCTTACTAGTCCAGAGTAGATGCCAGTGAGGAACAATTTGGGGACCTTTAGAAGTAAATCAATTTGCACCTAGCATATAGTAAACCATAGGAACTGACAGAAATAAAGCTATATTCACCTTTTACATAGACTGGCTTCGTGAATTTGGGAACATTTGTATTGTGTTTTTTAAAGAAATCATAAATGTGGGCATTCATATTTGTTTTGATTTTTCAAAAAAAAAATGCAACAAGATCTTTGTTTTATTTCATTTTCTAAGAAAATTTTCTTTCACTTCTTTTATTTTTTAATCTCATACTTTTTATTTTTCTTTTTCTTTCTCTTTCGTACTAACAACTTCTTTTTCCTTTGTATTTTTTCTACATAAATCACATTGGCATAACATAGTGAGGTATTTGTTCGAGACATTTTTTAGCAAAATTTTTTTCATGGATCCTATAGTATTAAGATCTGTTATTCTTCTATAACTGTCTTGTGTAAATCATACAATGAAGTGTATGAATGGTCTATAAGAACTCAGCAAAAGAAAGGGGATTGTTTACATGATGGTTTCATGTCAAGATTACCAGAAAAAGTGCATTTGAGTTTGATCTAGAATAACTTGGAAGATTTGGCTGTCATATGGAGTTAGGTCAGTGAAGCTTGAAAGGAAAAGTTTAGTGAAAAATATGGGTAGATTGCATCTCTTGTCTTAGTGGCGATTAAAGAACATTTGATTCGAGTAGCTATTTAGTTTAGGACCCATCATACAAATGCTTCACATTTAATCAAGTAGATTTGATGTCGATCATTAAGGAATATTCAATTTTGGTAGGATTGGAATTGCAATACCTTGATAAAATATATGTCAGGAAACAAAATCAGGATACCATAAAAAGATAGCTAAGTTGATGGGAATGAAGGTAGAGGTCGTAGATGCTTTGAATAAAAACAAAGGTAAATGTGTTGGCTTACCTTGGCATTTCTTTAATGATTTCATCTTGAGACAATTATAAGATGATCAAGGCATGATAGTGTTTGCCCTAGCAATTTACGGTATGGTGATCTTTTCAAAAACTCTGGGATATATTAAATTAGCTGTAGTTGATCTATTTGAACAAATTAAAAGTCAGGTGATCAATCCCATTCAGCCATCTTGGCTGAAACGATCAGATCATTGAACTTTTGTTGCTAGAATGGAGGATGTTTCATAGGGAGTGCACAATTACTATTTGTCTAGATAAAAAGCCATCTTAGATGCAAGAAAAGTGCTTTTTCGATGCTGTATCTTCAAAATAGAGCTCTGGTCAAAACATTTTGTAAAAGTCAATAGCCATCTTTGAAATCCAAAAAAGAGTGGGTAGTATTCTTTCGAAAGCTTACTAGTGATCAAGTTAAATAGATGGCACCATGGATTCCTTATGTGCCAATGTTATATTGGTGTGGAGATGACCGATGGATACTACTTTTGAGATTGTAGAGAGTGGTAAGTTACACTCCACTAATGGTTTTAAGGCAATTTGGTGTGAAGCAGTTTGTTCCTACCACACTTAGACTTGCCCTAGTATAATTTGTTTATAGAGAAGTAGGCTTATCAAGGATAGTGGAACAATTAGTTTAGGTATGGAAAAAGACTCGAAGGTTAATATTAAGGCTTATTCTAGACAAAGTTACCATCGATCACTTGATTTGGAAAGCAAAATGTTTTAGAGATATTGTGCTTCTTCCTAATGATTTCTTGCTTCAACATGTGGATCCATGGGTAAAAGAACCATTGTTGGAGCTTGAGCTTATTAGGCAAGAATTTGAAGCAAAAAAAAAGAGATTAAGAAAAGAAAATTTGAGAGTCCGAGAAGAGATGGCATAGCTGAAATATGAAGCAGAAGCTCGGGAAAGTGGACTCAAAAAGGTAATGCAAGATCGAGATGTGGCCTAAAATGATTTAAAGGATTTTCATCAAGAAAACAAGAAAATGCGAATCCAATTAAAGGAGGGAAAATGTGTTAGAATTGGTGTGAAACAACAAATAGAAATGATTGAGCTTCAAGAAAAGATACAACATTGAAAAAACAAAGCCAAGGAAAATGAGAAAAAAACCATCAGGATTTTTTAAGAGTAGCAATAGTGAGAACATTTATATTCAATAGCTTCGACAAAATTGATGCAATGCCAAAAAGAGAATGCTAAATTGAAGATGCAGATCAAAAATGAAAAAAGAAAACACCATGAAATGTAAAAAGAAAAAAATCGCTCTACCAAGTAATTCAAGGAATGGAACAACAATTGTAAAACCACAAAGATCATATTTTCACATTCATTAAAGAATGGCAAAATAGAGAAGTAGATTGAAGATACACTTGTGATCTTGAAGTTGATGCTCATATGAAGTGAAAAGCGAAAAGCTTGGGAAGGCAGCAATACATAGAGCATTGGGCTAATCAAATTTGTAAAGTAATAAGGAATGCAAGAGAGATGGTCGAAAGAGTGAAAACTTTAATATGAGAAGTCAACCCAACTAGGAGTTATGAGCAACGTTTGTTGAACTTTTTAGTTGAAGCCAAGGATCACTATGAGCAAATTAAATGTTTCTATGGCTACAATGCCAGAATGATAGACTTTCTGTAATAAAAAACTTGTTGGAATCAATGAAAAGTTCTAATGTTCGAGATATATCTTGGAGTAAATACCTCTCATTACATTCTTGCATACATTTTACATATTTTTCTCAATAAAATGATGTTTTCAAAATTAATATAAAAATTATTTTGCTTTCACAAAAATAATATGGCATCCTAATTTTTCAAATTGTGGTAATGAAAGGTTTAAGGATAACTCAACCATTCAAAATTTGAAACTAGTTTGCTCGCCATCCATTCAATATCCGGTTACAAACAAGAATTATGGAAAACGAGCAGGTAGCCAGGATAGAAAGAATGGAAAAAGCTTAGGAAAATATGCTGGAAAGAATGGTTGAAATGTAAGATGAGATGCAAAGACATGATAGAGTTGAGAGAGTTAATAGGGGGCATCACCAAAGGGAAATGGATTGCTGAAGCCTCTGCTACTAGAGAGGAAAATCGACCCCATGGGAACAACAATGCTAGAGAAAAACCATATTATACATTCGGCTATATACCACCCCATACTCAAGCTCCTTAACTAATATGTCTATCACCTATGGGTGGGTAACCTTATCCATTCTCGAATGTGAACTTATCGATTAACCAACAATGGAATCAAAGGCAATTTGAGCATAATCTAGGAAAGAAAAGATATTTTTGGCGTCATTAATGCTAATGACCTTAGTTTGGTTTTGGATTTAGTAATTCCACTGAAGTTTAAAGCTCTTGATTTTGAGAAGTATGATGGAACTAAATGTCCATTGGCACATCTTAATGTTAAAAACCAAGTAAGGTACAAGAGCAATCCTCGATGAATGCAATAGGAAGAGGATCTTTAGAAAGCATGTTCCCCGAGTTTATGCCTAAACTAATAACTATCTTCTGCAACTTAAAACCAAGCTCGATGAAAAAATAGCCTATTTCTTTTCCTATGAAACCTATAACAATCTGAGTCCCTACCCCTTTCCTTTTATCAGAATAATAAAGTAGTACCATGAAAATATGATTATAATGTCATAGCACAAGAATCTAATGGTTGTTAGATTGCAGATGACTCAAATGCCAATAATGCTATGAATATAACCAAGGTAGGTGAAATGACAAGAAGTGGGAGATGTTACACTCCTAAAATGATAGAGAAGGCTTGAAAGGGATAAAAAGAGATGTTGGGAGAAGGAGACAAGACTCATTTTGTAGTAGCTAAAGATGCATAATATAAAAAACTTGTCACTGAAAGAAAATCTTGTGAGTTCTTAAAGTTGATAAAACAAAATGAATAAAGCATAATAGAGTAGTTGAACAAGATGCCTGCTCGAATCTCTTTGTTGTCACTATTGTTGAATTCTGAACAACATTAAAATGCCCTATTGAGAGTGTTGAATCAAGCACATGTGGACTATAATATCTTTGTTGAAAATGTTGACCATATTATGGGGAGTATTATGGCTCCAAATTTCATATCCTTTAATGATGATGAAATTCCATCAAAGGGACGAGGTAATACCATGGCCTTTCATATCACTACTATGTGTAAAAGCCATATTATAGCCAAGGTTCTTATTGATAATGACTCTTTAATCAATGTTATACCTATGATCACCCTAACAAAATTACCCATTGATGTATCATATATGAAGACTAGTCATATGATAGTGAGGGCTTTTAATGGTTTCGAAGGGAAGTATTAAGGGACATTGAAATACCAATGCAAATAGGGCCATGCACTTTCTTTATAGAATTCCAAGTCATGGACATCTTGCCATCTTATAGTTGTCTGTTAGGATGAGCATGGATTCATATAGTCAGAGTTGTCCCTTTATCTTTGCATCAAAAAGTAAAGTTTATAGTTGAGGATCAACTGATTAGTGTTTCTGGAGAGAAGGATTTATTGGTGACCAAGCCCTTGACTACTCAATATGTAAAAGCTATAGAGGAACCATTAGAGTGCTTTTTTAGAGCCTTTGAATTTATTAATGCAACTTATGTTAGGGAAGGGTCAAAATTACACACTTTGCGTTTATCAAATACAACTAGGATGGTTGTCAAGCAAACAATAGAAAAAAGGTGTTGGGTATGAATTGGGTAGGAATTTGTAAGGAATCAAAGAGCCATCAGGAGTATTTGAAAATAAGGAAAGGTTTGGATTAGGATTTAGAGTCATTTCGATAGAAAGAAAGAGAGCCATAACTGAAAAGAAGGAGAAGAGACTAGTGCAACTCAAGGGATATAAGCTAAAATATGAAAGAATGATCATCTCTTATTTGTATGACACATTTTGTTTAGCCAGACATATCCATCCTAATCTATTGGAGGATACACGAAGGGATTGAATGCTGAAAATAGAAGAAATTTTTTTTTTAACTCTATATTTATATGGTGGGAGATGCAACAACAGTCATTTAGGAATATTAGCTTTTTGTTTATCCATGTTCTTCAGGTGAATAGTTAAACAATTGGAAATCAATGAAGTTACCAGTTATCCTTAAATCTTTCGCAAAGTAATTAATGAGTTAATTTTCCCCAATGCTTATGCCCAAGAGCATTTAGAAGAATTTTTTACGAGCTTATTTTTCTTTTATCATTTCAATAAAATGAGTAGTTTTTTGCATTTGTGTTTTCTCTATTATTTCATTTCTTTAAAATTACAATTTCCTTTTCTTCTTTTTTTCCTACACATAAACCTACATCATTTTAATTTCACCCTTTCAAAAAGTTGTCAAATAAGGAATATAAATATAATCATGACAATAATCCAAGATTTGACTTTAAAAAACTTATTCACATTGATCAACTTGATAATGAAGAGGATGAAGACAATATGGCCCCTGATTTTTTAAGATTCATAAAGCAAGAAAGAAAAATAATTGAGCCTCATGTGGAAGCTACATGCATAATCAATTTAGGAAATGAAGAGAATAAGAAAGAAGTTAAGATGGGTACATTCCTTTTACAAGCAGAAAGAGGAAGGTTGGAAGAATTACTTCATAAGTTTGTTGATGTGTTTGTATGGTCATACCAAGATATGCCAAGACTTAGTTTAGACATCATAGAACACTGATTGCCATTAAAGCTAGAATATAAGTCATTACAACAAAAATTGAGGCATATGAAGCCGGATATGTTGTTAAAGATCAAAGAAGAAGTAAAAATACAATTTGATGCAAGCTTTTTGGAAGTAGCCAAATATCCAAAATGGGTAGCTAATGTGGTCCCAGTGCCCAAAAAGGATGAAAAAGTTCAAATGTGCGTAGACTACAAAGATTTAAATAGAGCCAATCTGAAAGATAATTTTTCTTTGCACCATATTGGCACTCTTATGGATAATACTGCTAAGCATTCCACATTCTCTTTCATGGATGGTTTTTTTAGGTATAACCAAATTAAAATGGCCAATGCTGATATGGAAAAAATTATGTTTGTTATCATGTGAGGCACATTCTGTTATAAAATTATGTCTTTTAGATTAAAAAATGCAAGAGCTATTTATCAAAGAGCTCTGGTAACCCTCTTCCATGACATGATGCATAAAAAAATAGAGGTATATGTGGTTAACATGATTGCAAAATCTCATGAGGGAGAGGACCATGTTACCAACCTCAAGAAGTTATTCGAAATACTGTAGAAATATCAACTCAAGCTAAACCTAGTAAAGTGCACATTTGGTGTTAAGTTAGGAACATTGCTAGGGTTTGCGGTAAGTGAAAGAGGTATTAAAGTTGATCTTTATAAAATACTCGCCATTCAGAATTTATCACCCCTATGCATACAAAAAGAAGTAAGAGGTTTTCTCAAGAGACTAAATTACATTTCTTACTTTATTTCTCAACTTATCTCTAAATGTGACCCAATTTTCAAGTTGCTTCAGAAATATGATCCTGAAAAATGGGATGAGGAATTTCAATATGCCTTTGAAAAGATAAAAGAGTACCTAGCAAATCCATCGGTGTTGGTATTGTCTATTGTAGGAAAACCATTAATTTTGTATCTTACAGTGTACGACCATTCTATGGGTTGTGTGTTAGGGCAACAAGATGAAATAGGCAAGAAAGAGCAGGCCGTCTATTACTTAAGTAGTAAGTTCACTGACTATGAGGCTAAATATTCCTAATTGGAAAAAATATGCTATGCATTAGCTTGGACAGCCCACAGGCTCAAGCAATATATACTATACTATACTACTTAGTTAATAGCAAGGTTGGATCCTCTCAAGTATATTTTTGAAAAACCATCATTGTTAGGGAGGTTAGTAAAATGGTATGCCATGCTTTCTGAATATGATATTGTATATATATCATAAAAGGCAATCAAAAGAAGTGTGATAGCTGAATTTCTTACAAAACGTGCAACTAATGATTATGAGCCTATGAAAATGGACTTTCCTAATGAAGATTTAATGGTTATATCCCCAGTAAAAGAAAAGGAACCGGTCAAAAACTAATGGAAAATGTTCTTTGATGGACTTCAAATGCTTTATGGCATGGGATTAGAGCAATTCTAAGATCCCCTAATGGAAATTGTTATGCAAGCACTGCAAGGTTAGATTTTAATTGCACCGATAATGTGGCAAAATATGAAGCATGCATAATGGGCCTACAAATGGCAATTGAAAGGAAAATTGAAGTGTTAGAAGTCTATGGAGACTCAACATTGGTAATTTATCAATTATGTGGTGAATGGGAAACAAGAGATTCAAGGTTGTTACGCCACCAAAAATATCTGGTAGATTTTATCAAACAGTTTGAAGAGGTCCAATTCTATCACATACCTAAAAAAGATAATCAAATGGTTGATGCTCTGGCTATATTGGCTATAATGTTTAAAATAGATGATAAGATGGACATCTAACCTATTTGGTTTAGTGTACAAGGATTACTGGCATATTATTTATCTGTTGAAGAGGAAGTTAAGGGCTTGCTTTGGTAATATGATATCATGCAATATGTTAAGTACCAACAATACCCAAAGCATGCATCAAAAAATGACAAATGAATTATCAAAAGATTGGCTGAGATTTTTCCTTAATAGAGAAATTTGGTACCTGAAAAGTTAGGACTTATGTTATTAAGATGTGTGAATGCTGTTGAGGCTAAGAAAATATTACAAGAAGTGCATGAAGGAACTTGTGGAGCACATGCAAATGGCCACATGATGGCTAGACAAATCATGAGGGTTGTTTATTATTGGTTGACAATGGAAAGTAACTATATTAACTATGCCAAAAAATGCCATAAATGCTAGATTTATGCATATAAAATTCATGCTCTTTTAATCTTTTTACATGTTTTTACGCCTCCATGGCCATTTTCCATATGGGGAATGGATGTAATTGGACCCATCACTCCAAAGGCTTCAAATGGACATTGATTCATCTTTGTAGTGATTGACTATTTCACAAAATATGTCGAAGCAGCTTCTTATGCTAATGTGACAAAAGTAGTGGTATGCAAGTTTATAAAAAGAGAGATAATATGTAGATATGGCCTTTCAGAAAAGATTATTTCTGATAATGCTCATAATTTGAATAACAAGATGTTAGCAAATGTTTATGCTCAATTTAAAGTAAAGCACCATAATTCAACTCCATATCACTCAAAGATGAAGGGAGAAGTGGAAGTTGCTAATAAAAAGAATCAAGAAGATAATAAAAAAAATGACTGATACTTATAAAGACCGGCATGAAAATTTACCTTTTCAGCTGCATGCTTATAGGACATCAGTGCACACATTTACTGGGGCCACTACTTTTTCACTTATATGTGGGATGGAAGTAGTGCTACCAATCGAGGTGAAGATTCCTTCTTTAAGGATCTTGATGGAAGTGGATTTAAAAGAAGTAGAATGGGTTTGAAATCATTACGAACAGCTGAACCTAATTGAAGAGAAAAGGCTCATAGCTCTTTGTCATGGTCAATTATACCAAAAAAGAATGATGCAAGCACATAACAAAAAAAGTTAGATTCAGGCATTTCTACAAGAAAGAATTGATTTTAAAAAAAATTCTTTTAAATTAGATTGATAACTGAGGAAAATGGATGCCAAACTAGGAGGGCCCCTATGTGCTTAAAAAGGCTTTTTCGAGTGGAGCACTAATTTTAACTAAAATGGATGGGTATGATTTGCCAAACTCGATAAATTTGGATGCTATGAAAAAATACTTTGCCTAAGAAAAAATAAAAAAAAATAAAAAATATAAAAAATAAATAAAAAATAAAAATGAAGGAGGATTCATAATCGAAAACCCAAAAAAGGCAATTTGAGTCAAAATGAAGGATTTAAATTGAAAACCTAAAGAGACAGCTTAGATACAAAGGAAATATTCGAATACAAGGAGGCAATGTCTAATACAACAAACTCAGAATGATCAGGTGTATTAATAGAATGGGTTTTAAGAGAAAAATTTTGGAATATTGTTCATGATTGTTTAAATATTCACTATTTGAAGACAATTCTCTTGTTCAAACCAGTGTTCAAGCTTTTTTCTGGACATGTTTTTGTATTTTCCTTTAATAAATATTCACTTTTCTCTAATTTGCCTTGGTTTCTGATAACCTTCATATTCTCAAATAGAGGAAAGCTAATTAATTACATTATTCAAGAAATTTGGAATATGATAAATGATTGATAATGTTCATAAAAGATCTCATATTACTTTGTGATATTTAAGGATAATGAGATTAAAGAAAAAAGAAGAAAAAATAAAAAATAAATAGAAAACATAACAAAAAAATAACGAAACAAAAACAAAAAGAAAAAGAGATTTGTAAAAGCATATATTTTCAAATGCATTAAATCATAGTGAAAACTTGTCAGAAGTAGTATTGGACAAGGATTAGCAAATGACCATTGTAGTTCACAAGAAAATAGTTCCTAACATATGAAGACTAGGATCGAGAATATTGTTTAAAAAAAAATAACAAAAAAATAATAAAAAAAGAAAAAAAAGAGATTGATGTAAAAAACCTTGTCACCAAAATTTGGACACATCGTATTAGTTTCTAACAATACTTGCATTACATTCATGCATTATATTTAATAAATTTTTCAAAAAAATTTTAACCTTGATTTTCAAGAAAGAATCATTCAAATAAAAGACTTTAGTATGAAAAATGATTTTGAAACAATCACAATTTGTGAAATTCTCGAGCCATGACATCATGAGTCATTTTCAAACCAATTTCAAAATAAAAAGAGAGAGAGAGAGAGAAAAAAAAATCAAGAATTTAAAGTTTCAAAGCTTCTATTTAAGAGAAACCATTTTCAAACAAGATTTTTGTTTGGGAGGAGCCAATTTCAAACAAGATTTTTAAGTTTCAAAACCTTTGATTTGGGGAAAAACATTTTTTAATTTTTAAAGTTTCATGGCATTTGATTGGAGGAGCATTCAAAGATTTTAAAGTTTCATGGCCTCTGATTAGAAGAGCATTAAAAGGTTTTGAGATTTGCGAACCATTCAAAGATTTTAAAGTTTCATAGCCTCTGATTGGAGGGGCATTCAAAGATTTTGAGATTTGCAAAACATTTTAAAATTTTAAAGTTTCATGACCTCTGATTAGAGGAGCATTCAATGAATTTGAGATTTCTAAGACCTTTGAGCATTACAATCTTTAAGACCTCCAGGCAAAACATTTTAAATTTTTAAAGTTTCATGGCCTTTGATTGGAGGAGCATTCAAAGATTTTGAGATTTATAAAATCTCTAACAACAATTTTTAAGACCACCAAGCAAAACACTTTTAAATTTTTAAAGTTTCATTGCCTCTTATTAGAGGAGCATTCAAATATTTTGAGATTTGTAAAACCTTCGGGCATAATCTCTAAGAGCTTTAAGTGCAATTTTCAAGACTTTCAAGCAAAACACTTTTAAATTTTTAAAGTTTCATGGCCTTTTATTGAAGGAGCATTTAAAGATTTTGAGATTTATAAGACTTGTAGGCATAATCTCTAAAACCTTCAGTAAAGAAAAAACTCTCTCGAAAGCATTATTTGGACAAAATTATTGTCTATGTCTTTGCATTATTTCTAATTCTCAAAAACATGCAAAGAGGGGTAACTGTAGATATTGAATTTTGTTCGAAATATTTTAGCATGATTGAACAAAGCTCATTTGAAGTTGATAAAAAGCCCATTTAAAAGTCTTTAAAATGCATCGATATTTAGACCTAATAAATAAATAAAAAAAAGAGACCCATATGAATACTGTCAAACTCTTTTACATGGGATTTATATGGATGATACATTCTCATGTGAATGTATGAAAAATAAGGAATAAATAAAATAATTAAAACCTAAAGTCAACTCTGGTCAAAATTGCATGAAACTTTGACAAAATGAATAGAACTGTAATCAATCTTCAAATTTAAAACCTTAAATGGAATAAATGTGGATTAAAAATTAAATTTGGTGTCTTTTAAAACACTAAAATTTTTTATTACACCGAGAAAAATATGAAATTACAAAAATACCTATATAAAGATATTTTCATAATTTGGCCTTCCTTAGATCAGATTTTCATGAAATTTTTTAGATTTTAATTTCATAATATTTCATGATTTTTAGTGTATTTGAAATCATAGTCGTACCTAAAAAAATGTGAAATTACCAAAATACTCCTATAAAGGTATTTTCGTAATTTGATCTTTCTAAGATCGAATTTTCACAAAACTTTACGGATCTTAATTTCATATTATTTCATGATTTTTGATGCATTTGAAATCATAGCAGTACCCTAAGAAGTGTGAAATTACTAAAATACCTTTATATACCCTTATAAAGGTATTTTCGTAATTTAACCTTCCTGAATTTGGATTTTCATGAAACTTTTCAGATCTCAATTTTATAATTTTTTTTTTACTTTTTTTGTTTTAAAATCCCAAAAATTAGCATGGAAACATTGATTTCTAAGAACATGGCCTAAAAATTGAAAACTTTGCATTAAGGGTAAAATGGTCTTTTCATGTGTTTGAAGGGTATAAAAATCTCAACTTTGGTGTAAATAATATGGACCATTAGATCTTTTAATGATCTTGATCCAATGGCCAAAAGTGGTCCCTTGGAAGGAATAAAAGGATAAACTTTGACCTTTGGATAAAATCTCATTCGAAGGTCCATGTTTATCAAGATCAAGATTTTTTTCTTTGCTGACCATTAAAGGGGTCTGTGAGGTTCAGTCAAGAACAAAGAGGGAAGAAGCTAAAGAAAGCTAGGAAGCTGGAAAAAGGAGAAAGGAAAGCCAAACACATAAAAAAAATGAAGGAGAAACGGTTGAAAAGAAAAAAAAAAAAGCTGCTGAATAGAGGAAAGGCTGAATAAGTCTGTCAGGTAGTTGGAGAAGGATTGCCAAAAAAGAAGAAGAAGGAAGCTGGTGGAAAGGAGAAAAGAAGAAAAAAATATTTGCCTCCTATTGTGAGTGGATTGTGTGAGTTTCATCTTTTTATGTTTGTTGATCATTTCTTGCTAATGGGCTATGTATGGATGTCAAATGGTGCATTTTGTTCATGATTGTTATTCCTTTTTTATGGATGTTTTTATCACTTTTGTGTTGTTTGTTTTGTTCCGCATATGGCTGGCTGAAATATAGTTTCCAGTTTTCTATCTCTTGCATATGGGCTATTAAGAAATATGGAATGTCTTGCATGTAGTTGATTCATGGGAACCCAAAAACCATCTTGTATACATGTCATTTGTTTTTTTGCATGTCAATAGCTTCTTGGGTTCATAGCATTTCCTTTCCTTCATGCTTTTGGCAAGCTCCATGTCATTTTCTTCTTGTTTTCCATGAAGATATCCTTTCATGATTCATTGTCCCTACTTTTCAGTTTGGTTTCTGGGAAATGTCTTGGTCTCCTTTTATGTTTTCTAATTTGAATAATTATAAAAAAGGTCTCATCATGAGGAGAGCTTAAAATTTTGATCCTGCATGGTAAAGGAAACTTAAAAAAATTAGACACTATTTCAAGACCCATCACTCATGTCTCTTAGCCTAGACTTTATAGGTTAATGAATGTTATAGTAAATTTGTCTTTTATATATATATTATATATTATGATATTTTTGTGGTTTAAACCTTTATGTTAAATTTAATTCCATGTAATTCATTTTCTTTTATATTGTAAATTATTTTTTATTCAATTTATTTTCCATGCACACTAGTTTCATAAAAAAATATAATAATGACATGAATAAAATTTTTCGAGGATGATATTTTAGAGAAATTTGAGTAGTGATTCTCTAAAATGTCTAGGTGATTATATTTTTCTAAGAAAACTACCAAAGTAATGGAGTATTTAGGAAAATATTCAATAAAAAAATGTCATTTGCCATTTTTAAATTTCAATGAATGCTAATAATAATGTAATGAATCTTTAGTAGTGAAATTGATATAAATAAATATTAGAAATTAGAATAAAATATATAACTAAGTAAGAAAGAACAAAGTGAATAAAATTCTTCAAGGATAGGATTCTAAGAAAGTCCAAGTAGAGATTTCTAAGAAATCCTTAAGTGAGAATTTTTCTAAAATACCGCCAAAGTAAGGGGGTATCTAGAGAAATTTTCAATAAATTCTTTTTTATTTACTTTGTTCCTTTCAAAAGTGTTAGTGATAATTGAAAGATAAGTAAATATGATTAAAGCATAAACAATATATTGTTTTGTATGCATGATTGTCCGCATTATATAATGTTAAATGAACTAAAATGTTTTGAAGATGGGATACTATGGAAGTCTGATTAAAGATTCCTAAGAAATTTCTAGGTGAGAAAATTTTTCTAAAATGCTGCCAAAGCATCGGGTGTCTAGGAAAAATTTCAATGACATTTTTTATTTATTTTGTTCATTTCAAAAGTGTTAGTGATAATTGGAAAATAATTAAAGAAAATTAAACATAATAAGTGTTATACTTTTTGCATGCATTTTCTATTTTATTGTTTGCATTACATAGCATTTTTACAAATGAAATTTCTAATGATGGGACTCTAAGAAATCCAAGTAGTGATTCCCAAGAATTTCCTAGGTGAGAAATGTCTTCTAAAAATTGCCAAAGTATTGGAATATTTAGAAGTTTCTTTTTAATATTAAAAAAAATTTTCTACAAATTTTTTTATAATTTGAACAGTTTTCTTAATAAACATAGATGTATTTGTAGATGAATATATTATTACATGACTTTCAATAATTTTCAAAATTAGACAAAAAGAAATCTCTGAGGATGAGATTCTAAAGAAATCTAAGTAGTGATTCTTTAGAAATCTTTAGGTAAGAAAATTTGTTTAAAATGTTGCCAACATATTGGAGCATATAGATTAATTTTCAATAAAGATTTCTCATTTTTTTATAAATAAGTCTTAGAAAATACTATTTTCTATGCTATTTATAGATATTATATTTTACATTTTTCAAAAGAATAAATATTGAAAATAAATATGAACTATCGAAGATAGGATTTTTGAGAATTTCAACTAGTGATTCTTAAAATTCCTTAGGTGAGATGGTTCCTTTTAATATTGCTAGAGTATGGGAATATTTTTAGGAATTTTTCAATATAAGGTTCTTGTTTGTTTTCAAGCTTACAAAAAATAAAATATGCTTTTAAAGAAAATTATGAAAATTAATTTTTAAATACCAAAATTAACACCATTTGAGTCAATATTAAATGATAACACATAATTAATTGGTACCGTTTTAATGGGAGCTATAAAGGTGCTAATCCTTTCCTGTGCATAACCAACTCTCGAACTCAGACTATTTTTCGTGGACCAAAAAATTATCTTTTTAATAAATTTTAATTAATTTATTAAGAAGGTAAGTTTTAATAGGTAGCCAATCACACCTAGCAAAAAAAGATTGGTGGTGACTCGATCATTTGTTTTCAAATTCGTCTAGCGGTCCCAAAAAACTTGTTACAATAGTTTCAATTTATGTTAAGTTGTTTAAGTTTTGTTTGAGTTTCATTTTAGTCCTTGCAGGATTATTTGATTTATTAATAAGTTTGATTTAGTTCTTGCATATTAATTTTTGATCTTCTAGATAGAATTAAGGGTGAACAATTTCAATACTTAGTTCTCTTCCATATATTTCAATCTCCATAGGAATGATACTCTCTACTTATTTTATATTACCTATTCCAATTCTGTGTAACTATAGTTCTCGATCAGTTTAGGGATTTATTTAGGTAATAGCTATTGGCTCTTTGGAAGTTTAAAGGTGTTATGTTTTAAATAAGCTCGTTAAGAGACTGAAACTGTTTGGTTAGGGCTTCAAATTGTTTCATTGCAAGTACAATTGTATATGTTAATTTTGATTTGGCTGATTAGTTAAGTGCTAATACAACTATAAAAGGATTATCTCCTTATTCAATAATTCTCTTTCATGGAGCTATTTTGAGTTCGGCGAAGTGATCCATTACCTAATGACTGAAATGACAATGGTCTAATGGTAAGTCACTCTTTTATTGGAAAAGACTATTACACCTTTTTTAATCATAAAATGCCTTTAACAATAGCCATAATAAAAAAGAGATATTTTTCCAAAAAGAAATTAAAGCCCTAAATAAAATATTTACAAAAACCTTATATTAATGAGGCGATTTGTATTAGGGAAGTAGTCCACATTGTTGGTAATATAATTGGAAGCAAGGCATTAGTGTGTCTGGTATTAGAGCCACAATAATGTGACATTACATTAACAATCACTGACCTATTGGTAGCTACAATCTGGTTGCATCCAAAATTTGATACGAAATTTGATAAATACCAAAATATATTTATCAGAAATGAAATCAAATTTATAAAATTTTTCAGAAGGAAATGGAAGTATAATTTTTCCCTTGATTTTAAAAATTCAACTTGAAATTAGAGGTAAAATGGTATTTCAGTTTCCTTCATTTATAAAACTTTTTTTATAATAAAAACATTTTAATTTGATAGCAAAAAGTAATAGTTCTGGATCCATTATCTTGATTTTATTTCATTTCTTGATTTTATTTTATTAAATTTTATTTCCCAATATACAAATTTTAACAAAAATATAAAACTAAATCTTATTAAAAATAAAGTTAGAAATTATTTTTGACTAAAATAAAAGAAATAAAACAAACCAAAATAATTTAAATATATTTAATATTAAAAATAAAATTTATAAAAAATTTTAGATGAAGAAAAGGCCAAGAAAGATAGCCGTTCCATACACTAGCAAGTTATCATAACTTGATAAAGCAATGTTTTCAAGTATCTAGGTGGCTCACCATTCTCGACTATCTAAGGGTCAATGGAAGGTATCATTTTTTCATTTAATTTAAAAAATTCAATATAAAATTAAAAGCAAAATGGTACCTTATTTTCCTTTGTAATAATTATAAAAATTTTATTTTTTTAATAAATACATTTTGTGAATTAGCAAAAAGTAATAATTTTGAATCCATTATCCTGATTCTATTTCTTTTTTATTTTATTTTACAAAATTTTATTTTCCTAATATTTCAAGTTTTGCTAAAAATAAAAAACTAAATAGTATTAAAAATAAAGTTAGGAATTATTTTTAAGAAAAAATGAAACATATCCAAATAATTTCGACTCTTGGATGGTTGACATTATTTTTCAAAAAATAAAAAATAAAAAACTTATATTTACTAAACGACTTAATTAATAAAGTTTTCATTCTAACTATAATTTCAAGCTTAAATTGTAATAGAATCATACTCATTTGCTAAGTGATCTTGAATGAATTATTTTAATAAAATATTTTTTTAAGAGATTATAATAATAAGTATGTTGTGTTGGGTTGGAATAATTTTATAGAGCTTTAAATTATGTTAGAAATAATTTACAAAAATACTTTCTAAAATTACTAATTATCATTCACTTCTGCTTAATTAATTGTTAAAACATTATTGGGATATGTTTCATTTTTTTAAAATTAGCTTTATCGTAATAGGATTAATTTTATATTCTTTAATCAAGATTTATAAATATAGAAGAAATAAACTTTGATAGAAAAAGTAGAGAAAGGAAATAAAATCATGGTCACCCAAAATTATTATTTTTTGCTATCATAATAAAATGTATTTATTTGAAAGAAAATAAAAATTTTAAATTATTAAGAAGGAAACTAAAATACTATTTTCCTTTAATTTTAAGTTGAATTTTGAAAATCAAGAGAAAAAATTATTGTTCTATTTTATTTTTAAAAATTTAAAAATTTAAATTTATTTTCTAATAAATATATTTTAGTGTGATTAGCAAAGAGTAATAGTTTTAGATTTATTACTTTAAGTTGTAATTCCATTTTTATGCAAACATGATTAAAATGATTATATTGACACAATTTTAAAATCTAAGTGGCAACTACAATTTGCCAAATCCTAAACCAAAATCCAAAAATTCAACCTTTCATCCTTAATATTGAAAGGAATTACGTATCATTATCAGAGTTAAAGCAGTGGCATTTTTAAAATTTTAATTCCTCAAAGCCAATATCATTCAATAAGATTATACAAACAACTTATATATACGAACATGCATAGTTTCGGCTAAAGGTATTACTTTGAATGCTAAAAATCCCTTGGTTTAATTTGGTGATTTTTCAAATAGATTCCAAGCTAAGCAGCTGTCCAAGGTGATGAACTTATCTTGATTACTTTATGCATCTTCATATGCCTCATGTTTGACCCAACAATCTTGATTGAAGCATTCTTGGTTAAAACGATAAGTAAAGTAAAGTCAAAGTATAACATTTATCATATAAGATCATAAGTAATCTCAAGTCAAAGGATCATTTATACAACCATCACATAAGAATATAGCTATAGACACTATGTGAACTACTATATAGCATTCTAATATCGGATCATGTTCAGTGAACTTGTTCTTGTAACAAGCATTCACATGTTAGCTCAAGTTTATCCAAACTTTAACATATGAGATTAGTTGCTTGCTTTATAAGCAAGATCATAACCATGTGCTATTCTTAATAACTTTTGTCAATGTCTTCCTATTAGTAAAACATCTACTAGGAACAATTTTGGAACTTATAGCTTTTATGCAATGATGATCTCATAATTACAATCTCATTATAATTCTCTTACAAAGCTTTATTTATATTCCAAGGATTTTATCATATAAGCATCTACATTGAAATATATGTACACAAGCTCAATGATAAAGAAATCAGACTTTTATAAAATATCAAATATCAAAATACTATAAATATGATAATATTTTAGCCAAAATATGATTTGGCTTAAAAGACAAATACCAACAAGTGCATCATCATTTACGCATTCACCATTGCCAAACACCTAAACCCAACTTTACTAAAGTTTTTACGCCACAAAAAAATACAATCTTTCAAGATAAAAAAAATCATAAAAGCAACAATAAAATTTAAATGAAAAAACTACCACCCAAAATTAAATAAACAAATGGAATGGAAGTAATAATCTATAAAGAACTCGAGGAAATTTGGAGAGTCCCAAACATGTTAATGAAGTTGTAAAATTTGGCAGCCTGGTGCATTTTGTAGCAGGTCTCTCGGTTTCATTTTTTGGATTAATAAAATTTAAATATTTATCCAAAACAAGAAAATAGCTAGGGATGGTTTTTATATAGGAAGAAAAATTAAAAAAAGGGAGGACAATAATGTGGTATCAGGTAAGAAGGGGTTTTTTAAAAGAAGAAAAATAGAGGGGCACTATCTTTTATGATAAATCTAAGGAAAAAGGGAGAAAAGATGTGATTTAAAAGGAAAATAGAACAAGTTTACTATTGAAATAGAAAAAAAAAAAGAAAAAGAATGAGTTACAACTAATAAGTCCAAATCCAGTAACAAAAAGGAAAAGAAAAGAAAGTTTAAAGAGAGGGAGAGAGTAGTTTTTAAAAAGTTTGAAAGCAAAAGGGAGACTTGGTTAGTCATGAGAGAAAAAGAGAAGAAGAAAGTCTCACTATCTCATGCAGTCAAACAATAAGAATAAAGCAAATAAAAATGCCATGTAACAAAAAAAGACATAATTATTTGAAAATTTCAGAAAATGCCACATCATATTGATAAATGCCATGATAGCACTATTAAAGAAAAAAGGACTTTTTATTAGTTAAACTTAATTTAACAATTTATAAAAATAAAATGATTCGATTTGATCAAATAGTTTGAAATAAACTAAATCCACCATTTTGCCTAAGTACAAGGATTAATAGTACAAGTTAACCTAAATTTTACAATCTTTTATACTATTTATTGTGTTTTGTTTTTATAAATTGTGGGTTTTCTAATTGATTGTAAACATCAGAGATTGTGTGACTAGTTACATATAAGTAAGTGTTTAATTGCACCCATAAACGGTCAGAGGGACCTGGTGATTTTGGTAGATAACAAGTCAAAATCTGTTAGTGTAAATGAATTTTCTTCATTTTATGCTTCATTTATTAATAAAAATATTTTCATTATTCCTAATTTTATTTTTACTAAAACCAATATGAATGATGCACTTGTAGAAAAATTACACTTCTTCATTGAATCATAAATATGCGAAAGACTTATATGGGTAATCTCAAGTTTAATTCATAGTCTAAGGGTTAAGTAATTCAAGGGTTGGAAGCCACTCGCACCCATGTGAATGGCTTTGGAACTAAGCCATACACAAAAAATGTATTTCTGCTATCCTTCTATGATGCTAGTTCATTCTACTTAGCTTGTATTCCTACAGATTTTAATCTCAGCAAAAATTCATCTATTAAAGTTAAAGATCTAAAAAGAAAGACGTTAGATGTATAAAACCTAATCAAGAGTGTAATGCAATCACAAGAGGAAATGAAACAATAACAAGTGGAAATGAATGCGATTTTGTTTGGTTCAATCATATGTTCAGTGCTAGTTCTTGCACCACATTCAGAAGTGGTGTTGGTGTATGCCTTAAGACCATCGGATTGGCTATAAGATGTATGTCATATTATGCATTACTATTATTAACTATGGCATTATTTATCTATGGGATTATGTGATCTTACTAACTTTTTATAAATAAAGTCCTTGGGATAAATATGCTTTACAAGGGAATTATAATGAGATTGTAATTATGAGATCATCATTGCATCGAAGTATTATTTTAAAAATTTTCCTTATCAATGCTTTGTCAAGATAGAACATTGATAAAGTGGTTGAGATGCCACATGGTTATGCACTAATTATGAATCAAGTAATCGATCTTATTGGTTAAAGTTTGGGTAAACTTAAGCTAGAATGCGGGTGCTAGTTATAAGAACAAGTCTAATAAACATGACATGAGACAAGAATGCTATTTGGTAGTTCACATGGTATCTATAGTAACATTTTCATGTGATGGTTATATAAGTGATCCTTTACTTGAGATTACTAATGATCTTTTTTTATGAATGTTATACTTTGACTTTACTTACTTGAAGTTCTAATCATAGATGCTTTAGTAGGGTATTGTTGGGTATAACATGAAACATATGAAGATACATGAACAATCAATATAGGATTCATCACATTATGTGATGAAGTGAATATCTCACTTAGTCTTGAATGAATTAACTTAAGAAATCTTTGGCCATAGTGGAATAAGGTTTTAGAATAGTAATAAAGCTTATTTGGGAGTTAATGCCAAAGTTAGGACTTAATACAATTGAACAAGATTGAATAGACACTAATCCTTGCTCAATGTTAAATTGAGATATTAAGTGATGAAAGGATATTAATTATATTGAAAGACTAAGCATGGATAGGTATGTCAAACTACGGTGGCATTCCTTAGCAATTAAGGTTTAAGGCAACGTGGCTAGTATTGCTCATGATCTATAAATATAAGATTGATTAATTAGAGAATTAATGATGATGTCAAAAGAGTTTTGATTCATTTAATATAAAATATAGTAAAGGATTACAATGCTTATATTTATTACCAATATGTTAAGAAACCTAATGGGTAACACACAATGGGACAAGATGTGAATGATTAAAACTAGGATAAGTTAAGTTGGACTTAATTTGTTGGGTTAAAGTCCAAAATAGAGGAACAAGTAAAGTCCTAATGTCTATACATTAAAGAGGTCAACCACAAGGCAACAGTAGTTGGAATAAAATTTATCTGATGCAAATTGTAAAGTTTAGGGACAAGGCCAAATACGACCTCTATTTAAAGAACCTCAAGCTGCCTATCTTATTTAGCATCCTAATTAGAGAATAAGATTCTCATATGTTAAGAACAAATTGAAAGAAAACAAATGAAAGTAGTCAATAATCTCACTAGCTAGAGATTCGGTTTGAGTTCTTCCTATCCCTTAGAAAAAGATCTTTCCTCTTGTTCATTTAGATTATTGCTAGAGGTTAGGCACTTGGACAACTGAGCTTTGTGGTTCATGAAGTGTTCTATATAGCATCACAAACAAAGAAAGTAAAATTTGTCCTTATTGATTGCATATGTATGTTTGTTTGTACATGATTTTGTCAATGTCATCCAAGGCTGAGGAGATTGAAAAATTTTTAAATTTTGTTGAATTATGCTATGATATTTGATGTTCAATTCCTAAAAGTGGTATTAGAGCCTCGTTGATTTAGATTACCTAAACTAAAACTTGTTTGGTTGTTCTTGATATAAAAATTGTTTTGATTTCAATTTGTTTATTGTAAAGAGAAGGCTGAAAAATAGCTATTTTGATTTTGTTTTAATTTAGTTCTTTTAAATTATTAAAATATAATGTCTTAAGATGGTTGGAGTTCAATTTCATTATTTATGGATGTGGTAACCTTACTTCATGATCAAGTTATTGCTTTAGGTTTTGGTAGCTTGTTGTGTGCATCAAGAAATTTTTTGGATGTCTCTCTAGAAATCTTTGATTGATCTAAAATTTGAACTGTTGATTATATACTAATTTAAAATGTTTGGATTAAAATTTGAGAAAATTTGGACAAGTTTTGCCTATCCAAATTAAAGTAGGTTCGAAATTTATCCATTGTTTCTTGCAAAACCAGCGACATTAGAAAAGAAAAATTAATTCTCTCTTTGGAGTTATTGTTTTACAACAAAATTTTAACACATGACAATAAACATCATTAGGATCAATATATTAAATTTGTAAAAATTTTAGAGTTGGTCAATCAAATGATGATGACAAAATCTTTCCAAAAAATAGTTTCAGGTAGCAATATGTGTCTAAATTTTTTTAGATGCATGCAAAGACCCTAATTTGATTATGTGTTTAGATTTTATTGTCACATATGGTATTCTTAATTGTTACAAGCCTTGTGAGCTCATTCATTGAATTTTTAATGAAAAATAACTTGGTAATCAAGATTAGGAATCTTAGAGAACTTGTTTTTTAAGATTTACTTTCTTGATCATCAAGAAAAGTTAATTGTTTTTCTTAAAACATTTGTAATTGTTACTTGCAGTTAAAGATCATGACTAAAGGAAAATTAGAGCTTTCCAAAGAGTTTAGAACTCTAAATTGGATTGTTAAGCATGCAACATTGTATGCTTAACTTGTAAACCAGAAATTCCTTAAGAAAAACCCTAACTACAAGCATACTTTCCTATTTGAAATTGGATTCGATCAAACCCTATTTTGGTTCTACTTCTTGTTGAATTTGCACTCAAAAAAGGTTTAGGACATAAGAAATCATATTTCTTCAAGATTGAAAATTGAATTAGGTTTCCTAAATGGTTTAGGAATGTAATTGGATCTAAGACTTCTCAAGGTTTTGTAAATGAATTAAATTTCATAGTTAGACTAAGACTTCTGAAGATTTGTGTTAGCTTTATAGGTTAGATGGTGATCCAAGATGGTGGTGAATAATGATTTCAATATAGTTGAATGAAAATTAAGACAATAAGCTCTTTTGATGAAAATATAATGAAGGCAATAACAATCAATGAACTTAAAATCAAATATGGACAACAATAAATTATAAGGAGATAGGGATAGAGAAATCAAATACAATGATTTATAGAGGTTCGGTCCTTCTCCACAAGGCACCTATATCCTTTCTCTTGGTTGTCCACACCAAGGCTCAAATCTACTATGTGATAAAGATTACAAACAAGCTTCTCCAAGCTTTACAAACAACACACAATACACTCTTAAGGGTTATCCTCCCCCTTAAGCTTACAATCACATAATACAAAATTTCAAGTGTTTGGCAAACTCTAAGAACCTCTCAAAGGTTGGGTGTTTGCTAATTTGAAGTACACAAAGGCATAGACAAGACAAAGATGAATGAATAACAAAAAGATAATTTGGATAAAATGAATGCAAGGATATAGACTTTGAAGCTCTAAAAACTCTTGATTATTTTAAAAAAAGAAAATATTGCTTGTTAGCTCTTGCTCTCTTGATTCATCTTGATTCCTCTTGTTTCCTCTTGCTTCTTGGTGTGTTGGAGTGCCCAATTTATAGAGAAATTGAGAAACTATCCATTGGGGAAGCTTGGAGTGAAGAAATGCCCTTTGGAATGATGAAAAAGTAGCCGTTGGAGGTCTTCATGCCCAGAACTGATCGATCCCTTCTTGAGGGATCGATTGGTTCATGTTGGTTCAAGCACGATTTTGTGCTTGAAAAGCCTTACCCGATCGATCCCTTACCTGGGTGATTGATCTTCTATGTGGGGGGATTGATCCCTTTTCTAGATTTTCAGCTTGGGAGGCATTCTGTTTGAGGAAGCAATCGATCCCTTCAAGAGGGGATTGATCCTGTCCAAGCTGGTGGTTGTTTCCCGTTCTGTACTCTACTCACTAATTTGATTATAATTTGAGTTATACAAATCCAAATCACAAACCATTTGAAGATTTAGAAACTAGACTTAAAGAGCTTTTAATCCATATATTAATAACCTAATTCACTATGTATGAATTATAGTGAATTTTTAAATCTACCCTTTGTGCAGTTTTCTGGACAACTATAGTATGTCTAGTAAAAATTCAAAATCTTTTCTTAGAAAATTTGGATTTTCATTTTTTTGATCCATTAGAAAGTAGACTCGAAGAGATTTCCAACCATATAAAATTCAAGTATTAAAACCTTGTGAATTTATACAGAAAAATAAAATAAGTTCAATGTTGGAAAACTTTGTTCTTGTAAAAACAACTTTCCTAACTTAATCTATTTCCCAAAACCAATATTATCAAAGTTGTATTAAGTCCAAAATGAATAAGTTCACTTTAAAAACAAAATTGGACTTTCATTTAAGCTCAAATAAATAATCTTTAAAGTTAGATTTAGTTTGAGAAATATGACACCAAGAAAGGTTTGTTTAAACTTTGAAAATCATATTATTTATTTAGTACCAAAATATAAAACTTAAGAACATGTATTAAATAAGTCTTTTTCAAAATCTTGATCAAGTTTATTTAGCTTTAATGTTTTGTCATTTCAAAATAAGGACCAATTCAAGGCTAGCAATTTGTATTTTGACTTGGCTCTTAATTATTTTGGTAATACTAATTGAATTAGAACTTGTATGACTAGAATAAATTAAGAATCCTAGATGAATTAAAAGTTTTAAATAGTTTAGGATTACCAAATAAGGAACTACAAATTCTAGCTTGAGTAGAACTAAACTAGTAATCCTAGTATGACTAGTATTTGCCAATATAAGTAATTTGATTTGAATTTTAATTAATTGATAGTACTAAATAGTTTAGGATATGAATTATTAGATTAACTTAAATATCCAAATTGAATTATAAATCCTAAATGGTTTAGGATGAATAATTACAAATTGAAAATCTTAAAACATGTAATGGACATATTCGGCCAAGCTATCCTAATATGTTTAAGCTCTAAATAATGAGTTATTTGAACCAATTAAAGCCTTGCATCACAATAGTTGAGTTGATATTTGAATATATTATATTGATATTAATCCAAAGATAGATTTGTAAGATGTTGAACTAGAATCAAACGTGCTCCTTATCATTATACTATGAATATGATTGTATGATTGGATGGTTATAGACCTAAGACCCTTATGCATATATTTGTATGGATGGTGAAATTATGCTTTATAGTATTTCTTTTGAAATCAAGCTTGCTTGCCTTGCCTTATCTCTTGAATTTTAGAGTTGTAACATTTTATTCTCATCTTACTCCTCTTAAATGTAACTTAAGGATTCCCAAAATAGTGTAAGTATTACATAAGTTAAAATTAAGATAGAAATTAAATTGTAAGTCCAAGAATGGAGATTCATGGCACCATGGAAGTGTTGGTATTTGCCCTACAAGCTAAATAATTTTTGGCTAAAATATTGTCATATTTATGATATTTTGATTTTTGATATCTTATAAAGATCTAGTTTATTTATCATTGAGCTTATTTACATATATTCTATTGTTGATGCTTACATGATAAAGTCTTCAGAATATAAATAAAGCTTTGCAAGAGAATTACAATGAGATTGTAATTATGGGATCATCATTCCATAAAAGCTATACATTTCAAAATTATTCCTAGTATCAATAAGAAGACACTGATAAAAGCTGGTGAGACTAGTACATGGTTATGCTTTTGCTTTTGAAGCAAGTAACCAATCTCATATGTTGAAGTTTAGGTAAACTTGAGCTAACATGTGGTATAAGAACAAGTTCATTGAACATGACTTGAGATGAGAATGCTATATGGTAGTTCATACAATGTTTATAGCTACATTCTTATGTGATGGTTGTATAAGTGATCCTTTGACTTGAGATTACTTATGATATTATATGATAAATGTTATACATTAACTTAACTTATGGTTCTAACCAAGAATACTTTAGTCGAGTATTGTTTGGTATGGATAAGGCATATGAAGATGCATGAAGTAATCAAGATGGGATTTATCACCTTATGTGATCAAGAAAGTATCTCAACTAGTCTTGATTGAACTAAGTTGAGAAATCTTTGGCCAAAGTGAAATAAGAGTTTAGGATTGTTCTAAAGCTTATTTGTGAGTTAATGTTAAAAACAATACTTAACACGGTTGAATAAGATTAAGTAGACATTAAACCATATTCAATGTTCAAATTAAGATACTATGTAATGAAAGGATATTAATTATATATTAAGACCATTCATAAATAGGTTGTCAAGCTATATTGACTTTCTTTAGCAATTGTAGGACATGACAATGTAGTTAGCATTGATCATGATTTACAACTATAAGATTGGCTAATTAGACAATTAGTGATGAAATCAAAAACTTTGTTTCATCCATAGCCAAATAGTAAAGCTCACAACGTTTATGTGTATTACCAACATGCTAAAGAGCCTAATGGGTCACATACAATAAGATAATTGTGAAATATTAAAATTGAGATAAATTAAGTTGGATTTAATTTGGTACTAGTGAGACTAAAAGAGAGAAATAAAACAAGATGGATAGAGACTTTCCATGTTTAAAGAATTTGGCTAAGCATGGGATATTTTTGTAAATATACATGTCTTACATTAACCTAATGTGGCCAAATGTGATTGCACTAAAATTTTAGTGCTTTATAATATCTTTTTAGTGTGTTTTCTAATGAATATTTGCTTGTTTCTTGAGAAATTTGGCAAAAAAATACTCCTACTTGCATAAATATACAATGTGTAGTTAAAAATATGAAAAGTGGAACTTATGGACTCATTTTGGATGTATTTTGGTGTAAAAAGCTATGAATGGCCGAAGCTAGTATACATATGTTCAAACGCCTTACATGGGAGATTTTCTTACTTTTTCCCTTATAATATTCTTAGCTTACTTAAGCTTAATTGAGCTTTAATTCAAGCTTTAATTTCATATTTTTTGTGAGAAAATATCATTTTTAGTTCATTAGTGCCTTGTCACCTTTCTAGTATTTTTGTTGGTGCTAGTTTGGTAACTATTGCATTGATGTAGTTTTGAAGTCACTTTTGGAGCTAGAGCTTTCCAGAAATTTTCATGAACAAATTGGCAACTAAACAGTCTTCATTTGGCCAGAATTTGAAAAAGGAAGTTAGTTACATTTGGCATCTAAAATGGGAGCAAAGGAATCAATCCCAACCTGTGTGATGCATTGGTGATTATCGTTGATGATTAGCACCAATTCTAGGATTCAAAGAGGAAGCTTAGTTGACAATTTGAAGGCTTCTAATTGGATATAATTCTAACATTTTGGAGCTTAAAAGATTAATGGAAAGATGCTTAAAGTGAAGTGAAGTAAAGTGAAGATAAGCAAACAAGGAAGCTAAGGGAGTTAGAAGGATGACTTAAAAGACTCTAGAAGATATGGCATATAGGTTGACATTTTCTTGCAATGATAATGGCTGAGCTACCTCACCCTTGGCCTATAAATAGGAGTGTTGGCTAGCCATTTGGGGAGATTTTCAATTTTTTTTTTCAAATTTTTTTGCTTTCTTGCATTTTACTTTATTTTCCTTCCCACAATTTACTCTTTGTTCTTTTAGAGGGTTGTTTGGAAGAAAATTACTTTGATTTTCTAGCAAAATTTACTTTTCTTGCCTTTATTTTCCATGGTATTTAAGATTCTTTCAATAAGAGTTCCTGTTCTTTAAGATTTTGTGTTTAGTTTTATGCAAATTTCATTGAATTTTAAATCTATTTGGTTGATTTTGTGATTGAACAACTTGCAGGTTTTTCCATTAGATCTCATTCAAATCTTATAAGTTTTAATCCAAAATTTTTTTTATGGATTCTCAATTTATACCCTTAAAAATTTTGAAAAGATCACATGCAAATTTGTTCTACAAATTTCCATAAAATTCTAGAAAATTTTGGTTAAATCTAGCAATAGAGTTGAAGCTTGAGCGTGACAACACTTGAAAATTCTTCTCTCCTAGATAGGTGATAGATCCACTATTTTCCTACTTTGCACATTTTAATTCATGTGTTTTCTTGCTTAGGTTCATTTGTTTGCTTTTAATTCATGTTTTTCAATGCTGTTTGGATGATTTTTTAGTGCATGTTCTGCTTATGCTCTTCATTGCATGTGGTTTTAGATCAAGTTCATTGACTTGCTTTTTTAGTGTTTCTTATGATTTTTTTATTGATTTAGATAGTAACCTCGTAGATCTAGTTTACATTAGCTCAATTCCAATTAATTTAATTATAGAAGTTTATATCTAATTTTTCTCTCAAGTTTCATTTTTCCAAATTTTTTTCTCAAGTCTAGATCTATAGAAGCTATAATTTGTGACTAGAAGGTATGGTGTATCTAGAGATGAAGATGATGTAAATACAGTCAAGGTAAAAAAAAAAAAACATTTGTTAGTTTGGCCTAATAGATAAACCTCATAACAATGTATTTCAAAACCATTTGACAAACCCTAGCCCCAGCCATGTTAATCTTATGAAGAACTCATGCTCTGTTTATGTTATCCTAGTTAGAAGAGCTAGAACACCTCTTAAGACCAATTCTGTTTATGTCATTCCACAAAGAAGGAGGTAACAAGGTAAACTCCATTATAAAGGGACAAGACAATTCCATCGATTTAAAGATGGTCGAGTTTGACCAAAATTGGTACTGCTTGGTAGGTAACCCAAGTTTTACTTTAATGGTTATGCTTTTTACTGTCTTTTTTTTTTATGACAAGTATGTTTTTAATGTTTTTGTTTGAGTTTTTTTTTTTTTTTTTTAAAGATTAAGTGAAGTAAGGATGATGCCTTAAACAAATGGAATTTGGCTTTAAAGTAAATTTAGAGAGTATTTCTTTTTCCCTTATTTTTGGTTCTTGGTGCGTTATTCAATTTAAGTGTCGAGGGAAAAGAAAGCATTATGAACTTAAATATTTTTTGAAAACTGTGATCCCATTTTTGCTTTTCACACCAAATTGATGTACTAGATCTCATAATTATATACACTTAATGGAAATTGCATATATTTTCCAAGATTGACTATTGTTTTCATGATTTTAGGGTTTCAAGCTCATCGACTTTATTTTCATGTAAGCCATGCACGTAAGAAGCATTTTTGACCCAATATTGAAAGTTCATAGCCAAACGACATTGGCCAAATTCATCCATCCATACAGCCAAGAAAGAGTTATACTTGCATAAGGACTCTCCCATAATGCAATACATTTAGCCACCTCTATCCTAAAGAGGATTGCATGTAAGTTCAAGCTTATTTAGACTCTAATATATACAGCCAAAAGTGATTTAATCCAAGAGTGACTCTTTTTTTTAAAAACAAAGGAATTGTGCTTGCAAAAGAACTCTACGTTGCATTCAGCTAGCTCATTCTCAAGGAAGAATTTCAAGTATACAAAGGCACTTCCATCTCTATTTATTCGGCCATTTCCAAGGCAAGAAGAAGATAATCATCATTTAAAGAATTTCAAGTACCTATGGACTCTACACCATTCAGCCAAGAAGTGTTTAAAGTCTACCATCAGTCTTTTGCTTAGCCTTGAAGATTTTTGCTTGGAAGAGGACTTTATCCTTTTGAATTTCAATAATTTGGATAAAAAGTAATTTATCTCCTTTTAAATTTCATCTTAGTCAAACCTAAGGAAAGGATTTGATCAAGATTGCTTCAAGACAAGATGAATGACCAAGATCACTTTTTTAAAACCCCATTCGGCCAAGCATACTCACACAAAAGGAGTCACGTTTGGTCATGCATCTTTAGAAGATGAAGATGAAGCCTTATCACCTAGTATTTGAATTTGAAAATCCCTACCCCATTGTCCAAATGCCTCACTATAAATAGGAAAGCCATTCATCCCATTTCATCATCCCATCCCTCACTTCTCTATCTCTTTTAGTTCTTAGTTTTTGGTTCTTTTGTTTCTTTAGTTTAGTTATTAGCTTAGGCGACAAATTTGGCAGTAAGAAAGCATTGTTCTTTAAAATTCTTTTTCAATTCAAAAAAGTATTTTTCCAAGATTTTTTCTTTCATTGTTATAGTTTCAAATCTTGTTTTCACAATCTCTTTCAGCAAACCAATCTTCTTCTTTTACATGTTTGATTCAAGCATTCTTTAACTCATTACAAGTTTTAGCCATAGTCTTTTGATGATCTACAAGTTTACTTTTATGCAATTATATTTCAAGTTTACTACAAGCATTCAACAATCTCCATTTTTCTTGTTTTCAAATCTTTAATTCTTGTTCTTTTAGATCTAGTTTGTGACTATATTCTTTCACTTCCCGAGTGATAGTTGGTGAAGATAAGATTCAAGCCTACACTGCTTCTCAATCTTTTCTTTACTTTATTTTGCAATCAACCCCTAATCTTTCATTTGTTTATATATAGGAATCTAAGATCTCACTTTGGGTAATTGTGAACTACATAACATTTACAATCTATAATCCCTTGGGAGACAATACTAGAATACTTCCACTATTATTACTTGTTCTATGCAATTCAGGCCATACGAAAAGCAGCAATCACATTCCAAAGAAAACAAAAAAAAAAAAAAACAAAAGATCAAAGCATACCTGTCCTAAAAGAATTAAACAAATAAGTAAGGGAAATATAAAACTTAATAAATACATGTATAACTTGGGTTGCCTTCCAAGTCAAGGGAATTATATATTATTATTAGAGTTAAAGCAGTGAAATTTTTAAAATTTTTATTCCCTAAATCCAAGATTAATCACTAAGATTAAATGAACAACACATATATATAAGCATGCATAGTTTTGGCTAAAAGTGTTACCTTAAATGCTAAAAATTCTTTGGTTCAATTTGGTGATCTTCTGAATAGATTCCAAGCTAAGAAGTTGTCAAAGTATTTAGCCTTTAATGGTAATCTTGCCATAACATATCAGTTTGGAGACTTGATCGTTAGATGTAAAAAATTAAAAATCATGCAAACATAAAGAGTTGTCAACAATTTTTTTTTATGGTGTGATTAGATTCCTAAAAAATTTTACCTTCTTAATAAAACAATAAAACATGTTTAAAGTTTATTAAAAAGATAATTTTGGTTTATAAAAATATAATTTAGTTTGGGACTCGGTTAAGCATAAGGAAGGATTATCACCCTAATAGCTCCTATAAAAATTGGTACCAATTAACCATGTGCTATCTATAGTTTTGGATAAAAATGGTTTTTATTTAAGATTTAATAATAATTCTTTTTTTTAAAAAACAAAATTATTTAAAAATTTTTATTTAGAAATGTTGTGAAAATTTCTAAATTAAAGGAATACCTTAAAACTCTTTGACATAAAGGTAAAATTCAAAAACAATCCTTTATGTTTAAATTTACCAAAACATTTCCTTGAAAATAAAAATTAATATTCTTTCAAAATGATAATTATTGGTGACTTTTCAACAACTAGGCAAAGTACCAAAAATTATATTTTATGAAATATTATTTTAAATTTATTTTAAATTCATTGATACATAATATTTCCCATAAAAAAGATATGTATGCAAAAAGAGGATGATGCCGCAATTAAATAAGGAACAATAATAACAATTAAAAGATATGAGCATGTGAATTTAAGATCTTAAAATCTCGTTTGTTTCTTTTATTTTTAATATTTAATTTATTACTTTAAATTATGGAATTATACGAAAATTTTTAATGAAATAAAATTTCCTAAATACTCCATCATCTAGATGGCATTCAGAAACAGATTACTTCATGGGAAGTTTTCATGCAAGTTCCTAAATTTTATGTCGGTTTTGGGGTTTCAAGATTTCATTTAGGGTTTCCAGTTCTACTTAAGGTTTAGGGTTTATGCATAGGTTTTTAGGGTTTCAGTTAGGGTTTCATTTTTCATAACTTTCGTAAAAATTAATTATTATTATTATTATTATTATACTTTCTCTTTTCCATTAAAATTTTTTTATTATTGTTATTTATCTACTTTTATTATTATTTATTTATATTATTTAATAATTTCCCAATATTTTGGTGAAATTAAAATCCTTAAAGTACGATTTAGATTCCTTCTAATATTTAGGCAAGATTTCCAAAATTTTCTTTCATTATTTTTTAAAAATTTCTTTTATATTTTATTTATTCACTCAATAATAATAATAATAATAATAATAATAATAATAATATTATTATTATTATTATTATTATTATTATTATTATTTCAATCACTTTAATCGTGCTCACACCAAAATTAAAAACCAAGTAGAACAACAAAGATAACAATCAAGAAAAGCAAAACAAGACTTTAAGTCCTTCCCTTTTCATGCCAACTAACTTCCTCTCTTATTTAACGAACTTTTGGATGTCTAGAAGAAAAAGTCTACCTTTTTATTTTTGTGTCAAGAACAATGGGACTTTAAATTCATAGACAACTAAAAAGAGAATTCAAGCAAGACCAAAATACGTCAGTGAGCTTTGAAAACTCCTTTTCTTATCATTTTGTAAGTCTAGGACACCCAAAGCAAAGCCTTACGTGCAAACACATAGAAAACAAGGTTTCAAAATTTTCTTTTTATAAAAATAAAAGAAAATGAAATAACTAATAAATGGTTGGTTCAATTGGTTAAGGCTCATTCTCTTCGACAAAAAGGTCTTAGGTTCGAGTCCTGCCAGTGGCCACTTATTGGTATCATTTCAAATACACAACCTGCAGCTACTTGTCTTAGGCTGTTAGGTACGACACATCTTGCCTTGACCTGAGGGACTGAGCTTTATTTATTTATTTTTTTAGAATGTATCCAAGACGTGCATGACTTTCAACATTACATAGAAGGACATTAAGGTAATTTTCTTTTTTTAAAGCAAAGCATGGTGGTTCAAAACCAAGCTAGGATCGTGAACATGAAACCCTTACTAACAATACCGTACAAAAAAAAAAAAAAAGGGATGGCACTTCAAAAAGGTGGATCCTAACTAGAAGTATTCTTATCTAATACAAGCCATGACCAGAAGGTCACCATACAACATATTTCAAACAAGAAGAGAAAACAAAGCACCCTTTTAACATTTTTCTTTCCTAAAAGAAACCCATTTGTTAACAAGTTATTCACATACTATCTCCTTTAAAGAACATATTTCATGTGTGCTGCACTTATATTGACAAGTCTGGACCGATCGTTTTGCATCCTAAGTCCTATATGGGAATTAATGCATTTACACCATACATATGAGCTAGCCAAGAAAGGTAAAACAATACCTCTTTTTCCTACTTTTTATTTTTCATTACTGGTCTTCTTTTTTCTTGCTTTTCCTTTGTTTTTTTTACTCCTCGCGCACGCTTGCTACCTAGTCTTTTTTGCTTTCGGTTTTTCTCTGCTTCACCTTCCAATATGCTTTTTTTTTTTTTTTTGTTCCTTTCTGCTTCTCCTACACGGCTGGTTCCTTGCTTTGCTACTTTGTATTATTATTTTATTAAATTCTGCTACCAGTTTTCCTGCGCTTGTTTCACGTCATTGCTTCTTTCTGCTGGATGCCCACTGCCTTTTTCTCTTTTTTTTTGCCTCACCGTCGTGCTTTCCCTCGTTCTGGCATTCCCTTCTGCCAGTTTTCATCTCCCTTTTTCGCTGCTAGATTTTCTTTACTGGCATTATTTTCTGCTTCTTTTTCGCGTTTTCTACTTATTTTGGTTTGGGCTGCTTGCTTCAGCTTTTCTGTTTTTTTTTTTTTTTTTTACAAAAATGTTTCTGCTCACGTCGTTTGCTTCCTGCTCTTTTCTTTTTTTTTTTAACCTTGTTGCTACTAGTTTACATGCCCAATTTTTTTCAGAACTGTAGCTCTTCTGCTCACGTCCGCCTTCCTTTTCTGTTTGCTTCACTCATCTTTTTTCCCTGCCTTTGTTTTCTTTTCGCTGGTCTTCTCCTCTTCTGCTCACGTCTCTTCGTTTTTTTGGCCAAAAGTTCTCCCTTGGTTTTCCTATTGCCCGAATGCTACAATTCAGCGCATCAAAGCCTTCCTCTCCTCTTTTCTTTTCAGTTTACTTAGCAGCCCGTTCCCAGGTTTTATCCCAGATTTTTTTTTTTTTTTTTTTTTTTTTTTTTTTTTTTTTTTTCACGTGTAGCTTTCATGCATCCACATTTCAACAATAAACATGCAGTTTCCATGTTTCCTTTTGCCGCTTCCCACGTCCCACGTCCCGCGTAGCTCTCCACCATGAAGCCATGCCGTTTCCTTCCTATTTTCACGTGTAGCTTTCATGTAGTTTTCTTAATTTTTTTTCCACGTGATTTCATTCATGGCGTGCCCACTTTTCTGCTTGGTACTTCCTTGCTTTCACGTTCCACCATGCAGTTTTTTCCCCTATAGTTTTTGCTCAGCAGCTTCCACGTTGGCTGGCCTTTCTTTTTTCACGTGTGTAGCCAATGTAAGGGGCTTTGAACCTCATAAAACTCATGCATGGTTTGGCTAAACTCTCTTCTTTTTTACGTGAAAAATGGTCCCATTTGTGGCCCACTTGAGCCTTTATTATTATTATTCTTATTATTATTATTATTATTTTAGCTATTTTTTGGACTTCTTGTATTTGTTTAATTTTAGCTTCACTTGGCCTTCACAATTTATTTTGGCCTAAGCCCATTTTTAATAATTAATTTTTATATTTTCTATTATTATTATATTTGGTTTTTGGTTTTTATTTAATGATTTTTATATTTTTATTTTTTATGGCCAATAATGGTCCATTAATGGGCTTTAAAAAGAAATATTTTATTGGGTCTGTTATTGGGCCATTTCAGACTTCCATTTGGGCCTCACCATGGGGTCCACATTGGGCCTCATCTCAGAGTATTTAAAAATGGATCATGTAAAGGGCTCGAAAGATGAAGGTCAGACCGAATTGCAAAAAATGAGCCTAGATAAAAATGATAAAATATCTTGGATAAAATTAGGTATCTACAAATCCACATGAACTCTTGTGAAAGAGCCCTATCTAAGGTTTCGTGAACTTAAAGCCACACTATAGCTAGTAAGTGTTTCCAATACCTCTTGTATTTTCTTGAGTGGAGCTTTTTCTTTTAGGTTTGTTCTTGTTTTTTCACTAAATACTTCCTTACAAGAGGGGGTCACTTGATGTTCTTTATATAGGAGAACCATTTGGTCACATTAGGTTTAATGTTTGGAATGCAAATTGTCACAATTAACCCTATGCTAGCTAAATGTACCAAATAAGAGAAACTCTTTCTCTTGTTTTTATATCCTTTATTTTTGGTCATACCAAAATCAAATTAAGTCGAACTTAATTTGCCCAAATTTTAATCTTTCACAATGTCTTATTGTGAGTGACCGATTAGGTTTTTTAGCATGTTGGTAATAAAAACAAGCATTGTAAGCCTTGGCATTTGGTTATGGATGAAACAAACTTTAGCTTCATTGACATGACCCCTAATTGCTAAAAAAAGTCAATATGGCTTGACAACCTATACGTAAATGGTCTTAGTGTATAATTAATATCCTTTCATCACATAATATCTCGGTTTGAACATTAAGTATGGTTTAATGTCTATTCAATCTCATTGAACAATGTTTAGTCCTGTCATTGACATTAATTCACATATAAGTTTTAGAATAATCCTAAACTTTTATTTCACTTTGACCAAAGATTTCTCAAGTTAATTCAATCAAGACTAGTTGAGATACTTTCTTGATCACACAAGGTGATGAATCCCATCTAAACTACTTCATATATCTTCATATGCCTTATGTTATACCCAACAATACTTGACTTGAGCATTCTTGGTTAAAACCATAAGTAAAGTCAAAGTATAACATTCATCATATAAGATTATAAGTAATCTCAAGTTAAAGAATCACTTATACAACCATCACATGAGAATGTAACTATAGATACCATGCAAACTACCATATAACATTCTCATATCAAGTCTTATTCAGTGAACTTGTTCTTGTAACAAGTAACCACATATTAGCTTATGTATACCCAAACATCAACCTATGAGATCGGTTACTTACTTTATAAGCAAGAGCATAACTATCTGCTATTCTCAATAGCTTTTGTCAACGTCTTCCTATTGATAAAGCATTGACTACGAACAATTTTGAAACATATGGCTTTTATGCAATGATGATCTCATAATTACAATCTCATTGTAATTCCCTTGCAAAGCTTTATTTATATTCTGAAGACTTTATTTTATAAGCATCAACATTGAAATATATGTATACAAGCTTAATGATAAAGAAACAAGACGTTTTGTAAGATATCAAATATAAAAATACTACAAATTATGATATTATCTTAGCCAAAATATGATTCCGCTTAAAAGGCAAATACCAATAATCTTCAATTTACACTAAAATCAATCATTCATGTATCTAATATCATATTTGACTATAGGCTTATCATTTTTTTGCTTGCATATAGCTTTAGTAAAAGGATTAGTAATGTTCTCCTGAGTGGATACTTGTTCAATTTTAACATCACCTTTAGAAACAAAGTCTTTAATGAGATGATATCGCTTCGGTACATGTTTGGATCTTTGATGAGACCTTAGTTCCTCAGCTTAAGCAATAGCTCCATTGTTGTCACAATAGACTATTATCGAATCAATAATACTAGAACAACATTTAGTTTAGTTACGAATTTTTTGATCCAACTAGCCCCTTTTGCAACCTTAGATGTAGAGATGTATTTGGCTTCGGTTACAAAGTCTACAATTGTACTCTACTTGAAACTTTTCCAACTAACTGCTCCAACATTCAAAATAAAAACATAACCATTTTGAGACTTGCTATTATCCTTGTTGAAATGAAAGCTTGCATCACAATAGCACTTACCAAGGAGTTTGACTCCATTATAGGCAAGAAACATATCCTTAGTTCTTTTCAAGTACTTAAGGATTGTTTTCATGGCCTTCTAGTGACATTCAGCTGGATTTGCTTGATATCTACTTACTATACTTAAAGCATACGAGATATTGACCTTGTACATAGCATTGTATACATAATGGATTCAATTGCTAAAGTATATGGAACCTTAATCATGCTATCTTTTTCAATTTTTATCTTAAGACACATGTTCTTGGAAAGATTTATACTATGTGACACTGGTAAAAATCTCCTTTTGGATTATTCCATGCTAAACCTTTTTAGCACTTTGTTTATGTATTTGGATTGTAAGAGACCAACCAACCTCTATGATCTATCTCTATAGATCCTTATGCCCAAAACAATGTTGCTTCTCCCAAATCCTTCATGGAGAACTTATTCGATAATCAAATCTTGGTAGATTGTAGCATGGGTATATTATTTCCTATAAGGAATATGCCATCCACAGACAACATTGTGAAAATGATTGCCTTTCCACTTGTCTTCTTGTATATGCAAGGTTCATCTATGATTTTAATGAATCCAATTTTTATAATTGCTTTATAAAAATGTATATTTCAACTCCTTAATGCTTACTTAAGTCTATAGATAGACCTTTGAAGCTTACACACCATGTCAGTATATCTTTAGATTCAAAACCTTTAAATTGTGTTATGTACACATCCTCTTGCAAATTTTCGTTAAGGAATGTTGTTTTGACATTCATTTGCTATATCTCATAGTCATGGTATACAATAATAGTAAGCAAAATCCTAATGGATTTCAACATGGCTATTGCTAAAAGGGCTTCATCAAAATCAACTCTTTATTTTTTATTGTAACTTTTGCAACTTGCCCAACTTTGTAAGTTTGTACATTACCATCCATGTTAGTTTTCTTCTTAAAAACTCACTTGCTTCCTATGAGTTTTATCCCTTTGGGTTGTTCCACTAAAGTTCATACCTAGTTTACATACATGGATTCCATATCCCATTTCATGGCCTTATGCCATTTCTCAGAATCAATTTTCAACATTGCTTCTTGATAGGTAATAGGATAATCATCTATGATTAACTCATCCTTGTCCATGAGAAATCTATATCATTCTAGAGCTTGGTGATTCCTACTTCATCTATGGAGTTCTTTGTACTTTGAGTTTTTGATTGTGCATCTAATGCCTTAGCCATTGACTCAAGTTCCATCCTTGTGTCAATTTTTCTTTCTTGAGCTTCTTCAAGTTCTACTTTACTCCCTCTAATCTTTTCAAACATAAACTTTTTTTCCAATAAGACAACATTTCTAGAAATAAACACCTTTTGTTCCTCAGAGTTGTAGAAATAACATCCAATATTTTCCTTTGGATATCCTACAATTTACACTTAATTGATCTAGCTCCAAGCTTGTCGGCTTGTGCATCTTCACATAAGCATCACATCCTTAAATCCTTATGTGTGACAAGTTAGGTCTTTTACCTTTTAACATCTCATATTGTGTCTTGTCAATGGATTTAGATGGAACTATATTTAGAAGATAAACGATTGTTTCAAGTGTATAACCCCATAAGAACATAAGAAGATTTGAATTGCTCATCATGGATCAAACCATGTTTAACAAGACTCTATTTCTCCTCTTGAAAACTTCATTGTGTTGTGATGTTTTAGGTGGAGTCCATTGTGAGAGAATCCCGTTCTCTTTTAGATTGCCTAAAAAATCATGGCTTAAGTATTCACCACCTTGATCAGATCTAAGTGTCATGATACTTTTACCAATTTTTTTTTCAACCTACATTCTAAATTCTTTGAATTTTTCAAAGGATTCAAACTTGTATTTCATTAAATACACATAACTGTATCTTGTATGATCACCAGTGAATGTAATGAAATAAGAGTATCTTTCTCTAGCATTTATGTTCATTGGACCTTATACATCTGAATGTATTAGTTAAAGAACCACACTGGCTTTTTCTCCTTTTTCAGTAAAATGTGATTTGATTATCTTTCTAAGCAAACATGATTCACAAGTTTCGTATGATTCATAATCAAAAGGACCAAAATATCCTTGTTTATGTAACTTTGTGATTCTTGTTTCATTGATGTGATCGAGCCTACAATGCCACAAGTAAGATTGATTTGGTTTATCTAGTTCAACCTTTTTAACATTTATGTTAAGAACATCATTGTTTAATCTGAGAACATATAAGCCATTATCATACATCCCATAAAACACATCATTTAAATAAAAGGAACAACAATTGCCTTTAATATTAAATGAGTATCCATTATTCATACTTAAATTAAAAACTGAAAATGACGTTTTGAGTTATGTCAGGAACATAACAACAATCCTTTAGTTCTAAAACTAAACCAAAAGGTAAAGGTAAATAATAAGTCCCATGGCATAAGCAACAATATTTACTTCATTTCCAACATGCAAGAACACCTCTTCCTTCTTTAGGCATTTACTCTTCTTTACTCCCTATATGTCATTACATAAGTGAGAACCGTATTCGATATCCAACACCCAAGAAGATGTGTCAAGAAAAGATAGATTTATCTCAATCATAAACATACTTGAAGTAGAAGTCTCTTTAGACTTTTTTCCTTCAAACTTGCCAAGTAGATCTTGCAATTACGCTTCCAATGACCTTCCTTACCAAAATGGTGACATGCACCATTGTCCTTCTTGATGTTGCTAGTAGGCTTGATAGCCTTGCTTACATCCCTTTTCTTATCAACCTTCTTACTTGACTTTTTCTTGGCTTTAGATGAAGAAAATAAAAGAGCCTCAGGCTTTAGATTATTTATGGATTTTTTTGGTAGTTTCAAGCATATTCATCATTTACAGTAATGTTACTTCAATCTAATGCATATTGAAGTTCATTACAAATTGTAAAAAGCTATTAGGAAAAGATGACAAGATCAAGTCAAAACTTAGCTTATGATCCATCACAAATCCCAGTTATTCAAAATTCTCAATCTAGTTGATCATTTTAAGACAATGCACTTTGACCAAAGTGCTTTTAAATATCACTATTCGAAACAATTCCTTAGAGGTCTCAAACCTTTCAGTTATCTTTGTTTGCTAAACAACTCTTTAAGGTGTAGAATGATTGTTGAACCATCTATATTCTCATGTTGCCATTGCAACTCACGGTTCATGCTAGCCACCATGAGACATGCTACTTGATCAGCATGGTTTTTATGGATTTCATAAACCTATCACATTGCATCATCAGCATTAGCATCTGGTTCTGATGGAGCGAATTCATCAAGAACATAAAGCATTTTCTCTTACCTTAGGACAAGCTTCAAATTGCGATACCAATCATTGAAGTTAGGCTTTGTGAGCTTGTTTGCATCAAGTATGCTACGAAGCGACAAGTTATTAGTCATTTTTGCAACCTCTAAAATATTAACAAATATCAGTCATATTGTTCAATACCAATATAGATAAGGTCTAAATCTATATATTGGTTGCTACCACTATTTTAATCAAATCAATAGCCCTTACTATCAATTCTAAAAAATCATATTTTACTAATGGGTTAGGATCCCATTTAGTTTACTATAACCTAGAGGTTTGTCTCGACAAGCCATGGTAAGTAAATTATAGGTAGATAATTTGCTTATTAACACATCCCCGTGTGACTCTTAGATTAATTGGGTGACAAATTTCTTGTCTAGTCACATCTTATGTGATTTGCCCAATCATTTCCTCTATCATTATACGATCAAGTTTTTAGTATCCAGACAATACAATGATAGTTAAGTAAGACCCATTAACTATAACACAATCTTATTTTGAATAACGAGTGCCTTGAGTTTTGTCTTAACAAGCATCACAGTAGAAAGCTAAGTTGTTTATGTTAATGGAAGGCATCGTGACTTAATATTTTTTATGAGGGACTTTTTATTCATCATAGGTCTCATCAAACATGCATAAAAATTCAACATAAATCCAATACATGTAATCTTATCATGCATCTCACAATTATACATGGCATTTATCACATATAAATTCTAGCATGTATAACAATAAATCAATATAGCATACATGGCATTTATCTCATAATTAACATGCATACTACAATAATCATTATGTTTGGTTCAAATTCATGATCATGCACATTTATTCTTTAAATCAATATCAATATCATATATCAATTATCAATCCAACTCAAAGTGATGCAAGGCATAGACATGTTTGGCTAGCATAGCCTCATATGTCTAACCATTATCTTAGGAATGTGTAATTTGCAATAATAATTTCCTAAACAATTAAGGAATTATAATTTTACTTGAATTTTAATGTAACATGGTTAACATCATTCTAAACCATTTAGGAATGCCAATCAATTAAAATCAAGTCAAATTTATGCATTGGGTTTTTCCTAGTCTAACTAGGAGTTGTAGTGAAATAGTTTCTTATTAATTGGAATATCTAAACAATTTAGAAAGTCTAATTCAATTTGAATTTATATGAAATCTTATTTCTCAAACTCAAATTATTTAGAAATTCAAATTCAACAAGAATAACACCAATCTAGGCCTTGGCCAAAACCCATCCAAAAAGGAAAGCAAGTTGCCGCAAGGGTAGTTTTTATGGAAACTAGGTAGTTTTAGCCATATTTTGCTCTGCTGCCCCTACTAGCCACTATCCGAGAGTTCTAAAATCTTTCCCATGATTTCTTATGACTTTGGTCTTGATTCTTGAATCACAAGTAACAATTACTTTAACTTTTATAAAAATAGTCAACTAAACTTGGTGAACAAGTTTCTTAAGGTTCCCAATATTGATTACCAAGTAGATTTTCATTAAAATCTTAGTGAGCAAGTTTTTAAAGTCTCTTAACTTTTAAGAATACCAGCTACATGAAGAAAACCAATTATCATAATCATATTAAGGCAACCATGCATCATGTGTATTTTTACATGCCCAACTGCCAATGGCAGATTTGTGGACTGAACTTGTCATCAACATTTGAATGGCCAAATCAACTCCAAAAATTCTGAAATATTTACATAATGATCACCAATTTGTCTATTTTCATGTGTTAAAAGCCAAATAAGATCCCTAGAGTGAGAAACAATATTCGTAATATCACTATAACAAAATTTTCTTGATATGGATAAATTGCAAACAAAAAATTAATTGAGCATGTAAATGATATCCGTAAATCATAAAATTTAATCCCAATCATCCTAAGGCATCATTATTTGATATTCTAAAAGAGTCCAATCAAAACAATACAGAAAGATTTAATTTTCCAGCCTCTTCATCACAATAACAGATTGCAACCAAAACAGTTTTGATATCATGAACAACCAAACAATCTTCTAATTTGTATAATCTATATTGACAAGGTTTTGATACCACTTGAAGGGAATTACGTATCATTATCAGAGTTAAAGTAGCAGAACTTTTAAAATTTTAATTCCTTAAAGCCAAATCAATCATAAGGTTATACAAACAATATATATACAAGCATACATAGTTTTGGCTAAATGTGTTACCTTGAATACCGAAAATCCCTTGGTTTGATTTGGTGATCTTCCAAATAGATTCCAAGCCAAGAAGCTATCCAAGTGTTCAGCCTCTAATGATGATCCACATGAACTTTTGTGAAAGAACCTTCTATAAAATTTGGTGAACTCAAAGCTACACTATAGCTAGAAAGTGTTTTCAAGAGCTTTTGTATTTTCTTGAGTGAAATTTTTTTGTTAGGTTTATTATTGTTTCTTCACTAGATACTTCCTTACACGAGGGCTAGCTTGATGTTCCTTATATAGGGGAATCATTTAGCTACATTAGATTTAATGCTTGCAATGCAAATTTCAACAATTAACTTTATAATAGTCAAATGTACCAAACAAAGGAAACTCTTTCTCTTGTTTTTATTTCCTTTATTTTTGGTCATGCCAAAATCAAATTAAGTCCAACTTAATTTGTCCTAATTTTAATCTATCACAATTGTCCTATTATGTGTGATCTATTAGGTTCTTTAGCATGTTGGCAATAAATATAAGCATTGTAAGCTTTAGTATTCAGCTATGGATGAAACAAACTTTTTGTTTTCATCACCAATTCTCCAATTAGCCAATCTTATGTTTATAGATCATGATCAATGCTAACTTCATAACTATGAATCCTAATTACTAAAGAAAAGTCAATTGGCATGACAACCTATCCGTAAATGGTCTTAGTATATAATTAATATCCTTTCATCACATAGTATCTTAGTTTGAATGTTGTGTATGGTTTAGTTCTACTAAATCTTGTTCAACCATGTTTAGTATTGTCATTGACATTAACTCATAAATAAGCTTTAGAACAATTCTAAACTCTTATTTCACTTTGGCTAAAGATTTCTCAAGTTAATTCAATCAAGACTAGTTGAGATACTCTCTTGATCATACAAGGTGATGAAGCCCATCTTGATTACTTCATGCATCTTCATATGCCTCATGTTATACTGAACAATATGCAACTAAAGCAGTCTTGGTTAGAACCATAAGTAAAGTAAAGTCAAAGTATAACATTCATCTTATAAGATCATAAGTAATCTCAAGTAAAAGAATCACTTATACAACTATCACATGATAATGTAGCTATAGGCACTATGTGAACTACCATATAGCATTCCCATATCTGGTCATATTCAGTGAACTTGTTCTTGTAACAAGCATCCACATGTTAACTCAAGGTTACTCAAACTTCAACCTATGAGATCGATTGCTTGTTTCATAATCATGAGCATAACCATGTGCTAGTCTAATAGCTTTTATCAATGTCCTATTACTAATAACGCATCTATTAGGAACAATTTTGGAACATATAGCTTTTATGTAATGATGTTCTCATAATTACAATTTCATTGTAATTCCCTTACAAAGCTTTATATATTTTTTGAGGACTTTATCATATAAGCATCAACATTGAAATATATGTAAACAAGCTCAATGATAAAGAAATAAGACCTTTTGTAAGATATTAAATATCAAAATACTACAAATTTGACAATATCTTAGCCAAAATATGATTGGGCTTTAAAGGCAAATACCAATGCCAAGCAATGCTAGTTTTGGTCAAGATTAACAACACCTAAATGTATAAGACTACCATTTTTCTTTTGGAGGGATTTTCCTTTGTTATTTGTGTTTTGATGGAATCACATAAACTAACTTAGCTTTAGGAGGTGGACTTGCTCTTTTAGCAAGGATAAGATAAAGTGGTGTAGGGTTTAACATTGGCTTTTTAGACTTTGAGCTAATGAAATGGTTATTGGGATTGCATGGAATTGGGTTTTGGGTGGGCCAAGTGGGTTCTTGAAATTAGGCTCAAGAGCTGGTCTTTATGGATTTAGTAAGGCTCCTTATGTATTTTTTTTTAATCTTTTAAGCTAAACATTCTTTGAACAACTTTTTCATTCCTAAGGATACCTTGTCCTTCAGTTTCAAAGGTTATCGTTTTATTTTTAAATCTCAATGTTACCTTAAAATTGTAAACATCAATTACAGCTTTAGAGGTCACTAGCAAAGGTCTACCTAAAAGGATAGACTCTTTACTATCGTTTATGTTTAAAATAGTAAAGTCAACTAGAAAAGCATATTAACCCACTTTTATAGGAACATTTTCCAATACCCCTTAAAGCTTTTTAGCAAATCTATTAGTAAATTTGATACTAAAATTTAGAGGTTTCAATGTACCAACTTCAAATTGCATAAAAACATTCATAGGTATTAGGTTGATACTAAAACCCAAATCACATAAAGCTTCATCAAAATACACATGACTAATAGAACATGGAATGCTAAAACTCCCTAGGTCATCTTGTTTAGTTGGAAGGATTTGTTGAAGTGTTAGGCTGCAATCATCAACAAGTGTAACCTTCTTTAACTCTTTAGTAGCTTTCTCTATTTAGATGTTACTGTTGATTAGGCTGCACTCAAATGTCTTCTTTTAGGTTGACATTTTTGGAGTCATTCTTATTCTTTTCATTTCATGATCTTTCTCTTGCATATCTACATCTAATTCTATATTCTTCAAGAATGATTTTCCAACTTGTAGGAGATCTTCATCTTCTCTAGTAGTATCTATGTATTCCTCTTCAACTTTTTGTGGATCCTTTTCTTGAACTTTTTCCTCCTCAAGGTCCTCCTATATTTCAAAATTCCTCTCCATCTCCTAGGTCTCATTTTCCTTCGATGTGTCTTGGACTTCATCTTGAATTTCTACCATTAGGTTCAAGCTTTTTAGAATTTCCCATTCAAACTATAGCAACTCTTCATCTTCCATGGTCTGTTCATCCTCAAAGTACTCTTTTTCAGGCCCTTTACCCAAACTTGACAAGTTAACTATTGCTACCTATTAGGAGTACGGGTCTCAAAAGTAATAAGATCAAAAGTATTCTAAACTATCATCTCTTCAGGGATTGGGAGCTTTAGACTTAGGGGTAAGTACCAATTATGATACTTCAGATATATCTTATTCAAAAAAAAAATTTAATGAATTAATTAACCTAAATTAATCTAAATAAAATTACCAAATATATTAAACATAGATTACTACAAATTATAAAGAGAGTAAAAAACCTAAAGATTAAACTTGCCAAAAATAAAACATGCTAAAACTGCAAAGTTTCTAAAAATAGAAAATTTAAAAAATTTTATAAAAATTAATAAAGCATGAAAAATAATTTAAACATACTTAACTAAGACATTAAACTTGAAAGCATAATAATTAAAATGCAGAAAATTAAACTTCCAAGTGAACTAACCGGAACTCCTACATGACCTATGTGACTAATTACCACCTAAACTTGCATTAAATGTAAATAAAAATAAAAACTGTTATACATGGTTAATCTATACCTAAAATGGAACCAAAAACCTATGGGAACCTTATACAAATATCAAACATAAATGGAAATAAAAATTTACGAAAACCAAAATACTAGAATGCATGGAAACTAAGACCTATGAAATAAAATGCTAAGAAAATGCAACCTTACCTAAGGAATTTGTAAAAACTGTTTTGCTAACTTAAAATAGACATGAAAATAAGACAAAAAGATAGAGGAAATTTTTGTGAGGAAATTTTGGACTTGATTATCTCATGTGATAATTGAACTAGATGGAAATGAAGATAGCTAACTCTTTACTTTGTCTCTGAGAGAAAATGAAAACAATCTTAGTCTTATAGCATCATAAAAAACTCCATTATATTTAAATGTATCAAAAAGCTTAAAAAAATTAGAAAGATGTAAATTAGGACATTGTTTGGTAGACCTCTAAATTGAATAAAAGTTTGGACCATTTGGATAATGGAAGGCTTGATCTTGAAGTTGTTGGATTGTATAGCGAGCCTTCTAATAGATGGTTGGAAGCCTTTAGGGTTTGGGATGGCATAGTCTCTAAGAGTTCTATGACATTCATTTGTTGCATATGCCATTATGATTGGATTGGTTGCTTTCTCACATCTTAGTCGCCTAAGTGTTCTTTCAATCTTTTTATCAAGTGGAGCTAAATCAATACTTCAACCTATACATGCAAACAAAGAAAAGATTAAAACATATTTAAACAAGTAAAAGTAGAAAGGAGTCCAAATTACAAAGTAGTAAGAATCATTATTGATATTGGTCTTTTTGCACCAATATAATCCTTGGCAACGGTGCCCAAAACTTGATTGGTACTTTTTATATAGTTTGCAAATACATAGAACACATCAATTAATAATGTGAGTAAAGTAGACTATCGTTCCCACAAAGATTATGCATGGGGTGCGAAACCAAATACAAAAGGTGATTTTGATTATCTTTATAATTAAACAAATAAAAAAAAGGATTGACTAAAAGTAAAGTAAAACAATGCAAATTAAAAATTGAAAATTTTATAAGCCTAAAACCAACTAACCAACTATCACTTGGTAGTTTTAGGGAATAGCTTAATATACTTGAAAACAAAAGAAAACAATGAACTTGTAAAGATTTGAATGTTGGCCAATAATTAAACAAAGCATATAAAAATAAAATCTTGAAAACTTGTAAAGAAAAGAGAAATTATGCGTGAATAGTAAATAAAGAAAGCTTTGAGTAAAAGAACGTAAAGAGAATTTGTACTAAAGAAATCTTTGAAAATAAGAATATTGTGAATTGTTGTTAGTCTGCCACTCTAGCCAAAATACAAAGAAAACTAGAAAACTTAAAAAACCAAAAAAAAAAAAAGAAAAAAAGAAAACGAGTGGGAATTGAATGCTTTACAAGTGAAGCAGACTAACCTATTTATAGGTATAAGTTCAGCCAACGGGTATAAAGAATACAAAGTTCTATTCTAATTCAAACTCCTAAAAGATTACATGTTATCTTAATCTTGGAAAAGGCTGGTCGAATATGGAGTCTTTAATGGTGAGGTAGAGATTATGTTGGTCAAATGGTGTGCTTTGATCGGCCTTTTGATTAATCTTTTTTATGAGGCTACAAGTGTACAATTTGCTATCAAGTAATAAAGTAGAAGTAAGGTTGTCAAACCAAAAAAGACTATATAATGGTGCTAGATCAAGTATTGAAAGTATGCCTTTTGACTCTATATCTAGATAGCCGAAAGCTTAGAGTGTGGAAAAGAACAAAACAATACCTAATAATGTCAAGGCCAAGAGAAACATGCTAAACAAAAAAAAAGATCCTTCTAGCTATAGTATGGCCAAATGCAACCAAAGTAAAAGAGAAAATATTTGCAATAAATTCAATATTGAAGTTAATAAAACTGAAAACTTTGGATAGGAAATTTGGAATAGTTGAATGTTCTTAATAGAAAGTGAAATGACTACAAAATTTAAAAGTAAAACCAAAAAAGAAAAAGCCAAACTAACTTACAAAAGAAAAAATGTGAAAAAGGAAAAAATAATATAAAGTAGTGAAAAAAGCAAAGAAAGGAAGAAAAGAGCAAAAACTAAGTTTAAGGGTGATTCTTTAGGACCAGCTTTACCTTTCTTTATCTTACAAGCTCAGCAATGAATGATCCTAGACAAAGTAATGCATTGTTAGGGTACTTGAACCTAAATTGACTTTTATCATACCTTGACCCTAGCCTTACATTTCAAGCTCATAAAGTCCTAAATGTTCTTTGGTCATGTGTTTACCTACATTAGTAGAGAGATGTGATAAGCAAACATATGAAACTTAAGCACACTTTATTGATATTTGTTCTTGAATTTTCATGTTTTGCATAAATTTACTAGATTACATGCAAGGATTTGTAAGATGAATTGTTTGTTTTTGGGAACCATAGTTAGGAATGAGCTTAGCTTAGGTTGACTCTTGTATATTAGCATAAATTCATGATTTTGCTTTAATTATATCCATAGTCAATCCATGAGGCATTCATGTTGAATGAAGCCTTAAAAGTAATTGATGATTATAGCTCAATCTTGCTTTATTTCAAGAAAAGCAAAAGCTTTAGTTTGGGGGTTTGGTTGTACTAAAATTTTTGTATTTTTTAACCAATTTTTAGTGTAATTTTTCTTGAATTTTGTCTTAATCCTTGAGAAATTTGGTAAAAATACTCCTATATGCAAAAATGTTCAATGTGTAGGTGAAAATATGAAAAATGAGGAAATTTTGGAGATTTTGGACTTATTTTAGAGTATTTTTGGTGCTAAAAGCTAGAAAAGACGAAGACTAGTGTGCTTGTGTTACCTTGCCTCCTATGGGAGTTTTTTGTAATCTTTTCTTCTATGATTTCTTTAGCCCAATTGCACTTAATGGAACTTCATTTCAAGTCTTAATTCTCATTTTTGTCATTTAGAAATGTTCTTCTTAGTTCATTAGTGCATTATTACCTTTGTAGAATTTTTACAAGTGCTTGAAAGGTAATAGGTGCTTTAGTGTAGTTAGAAGCTAATTTTTAGTTTGCAATTTTGTAAAATTTTTTCTAGTGATTATAATGTAAAATTTGTTCACTTAATGGCTTGAATTTTGGTAACAAAATGAAAGAACAGATTGTTGCATTTGGTGCAAAAAAAAAAAAAAAAAAAGAGAATGCAAAATGTAAGTTTGTGTTGTTGATATTTAGCCATGTGATCAAGGAATTATGGTGCCAATTGTCGAGATTCAAAGAGAAGTAATTGGAGTTGCTGAGCTAGCCATTTGAAGGGATCAAATTGGTCATAATATTAACTTCTTAGAGCTGATTGGATCATAGGAATAAGACTTGAAATAAAAGGGAAACTGAAGGAAGAAATCAAGCAAGCAAAAAGTCAAAAAGGGAAGAAAGAAGGATCTAGAAGGATGATAGTTTCTTAGACTTTTTCTCTACATTTTTAGAGGCTGAAGCATGTGCCATTTTTATATAAATAGGGGAGACTCACTAGCCATAAGGAACTTTTAGATAGATTTTTAGATTTTTAGTTTTAAATTCCTACACGTCATTTTCTTTGCATTTTTATTTTCTTGCATTCCAAATAAGCTATTTGGCAGCCAATTTGCTTTACTTTCCATGAAAATTTAACTTTCCTACATCAATTTTAAATGTACTTTCATATTTTCTCATTGTATTTTTATTATTTGTTTTTTATTGCATGCATTCCCTATGAAACCCCAAATTCCAAACCCTAAGCCACCTTTCAAACCCTAAACCACCTTTAAAACCCTAAACCTTAAAACCAAACCCCAAACTCTAGCCCAAACCACAAACCAAACCCAAAACCTAAACCCCAAACCAACCCTAAAAGCCCTAAACCATAAACTAAACCTGAAAACAAACCTTAAACCCAAACCAAACCCCAAATCCTAAATCTAAACTTCGAACCCTAACCTAAACCCTAAACTTACCCCAAACCAAGCCCGAACCAACCCTTTATCCCATTATTGCATTTGCATTTCAATTAACATGGTTACATGCATTCTTAAATTATCATACATTCATACTTTGTCATTCATATTTAATTCCATTCAACCATATTATTACTATGTTCATGCATGCATGCATTGATTTTATAAATAAAGTTTCTTTAAAGAAAAGCCTTTTAAAATAGGATGATATCTCAAATAAATATATCCTTTGAGATATGGCCTAACAATAGGAGAACTCTCAACAACTATTATTTATGTGGGGTATTATCTCGATTTTGTTGGACAAGTTAAAAATCTTTAAGTTAGATATATTTTTAAAGCTTTACCTAAATATAAGATAGTGGAAAAGATATATTGATATTTAGGAAATTTTCATTTTGATATAAGAAAATAAATTGTTTTGCTTTTCAAAGAAAAAAATTAAAATGTTTTGCCATTTAAAAAAAAAAGATTAGTTTTTTATTTAATAAAAAAAAAGAAAGAGGAATTAGTCTTAAACATTAGAATAAGACCATTTTTACCAAAGTTTAAGGATAACATGCAGTTAATTGGTATTATTTTCAACAGGCGATTGTGGGTGCTAATCTTTCCTTAAGTATAACTGACTCCCAAACCCCAAATCTGATTTCACAAACCTTAAATTGTTCTTTTTATAAAACTTTTAAATCTTTTACTACAAATGAAAAAATATTTTTAGGTGGCCAATCACAACTTAAAAATGCTGGTGACTCATTGTTTTATTTTTACTAAACTATGCTTTTTAGCCCCCTACTTTCCAAATTCCCCATCATCTGGTGCTCAAATTCTTTCCAATCCCAAAGTGTCACGATAGCTTGGCAACTCTACTAGAGACACATTTTTCAAAAGTCAAGCCAAAGATTGATTGCATGTTATTCTAAATTTTGTTTTAATGGTCTTAATTAGTGTTTAATCTTAATTCCTTAATTTTAATTTTCCTTTTTCTTAAAAAGTGAAAAAATTTTAAAAATTAAAAGTATTGAAAATTTTGGAAAAGTGAAAAAAATGTTTTGATTTCAATTTTCTTGTTTCCAAAGAGCATAAAATTTAAAAAAATTCAAAAATAGTGTGTGTGTGTGCTTTTCATTTCATGCATATTTTAATTATATCTTTATTATAAATTGTTGTTATTTATTTTGTTTTTAATAATTGTGGGGCATTTAAGATAGCGGTATTTTAGAAAAATGTGAAAGGTTTGCATGTTCCTTCTCACACACTCACATTTGCATTGCATGAATGGGCTCTATACTTGGGCTCTAACCTTTTTTAAGAGGAAATAAAGTAGTTACACTCTCGTTAGTTGCAAAACCCGTAATGGCTAGTCAATCATTCCTACTTAGATTGAACCATTTTTGCTTATAACTTGTAATGGGTAAGAATTGGGGTGCCTCATTAGTCTGTGACAAACGATAATGTAAGGAACAATTTTGTGAACCTTTAGATGCTTAATTCCCATGCCAATATATAGTGTACTTTAGAGAGCCAACCCTAGGTTTAGCCGTGCCAAACCTTCTTTGTAGAAATTACATAAAATAAGTCACATGAGGAACGCTATAATACAATTTGTAGTTAGGGGTAATAATGGTGCGAATAAGACTAAAATTTTGAAAAAAAAAATAAGAATAATAAAAAAAGGTATTTTTTCAAAAAAAATCTTTTGACATGTAGTTCAACTCACTTGATCTTTGTTTAAAATGTGCATTTTCAAGAAATGTGTTAAAATAAAATTTCTTTTTATTAAACGACAAAACCAAAAAGGGAAGAAAATAATCCAAAAACAACGAAAACAAAATTTTTCAAAAAAAAGAAAAGTTTTTCTTAAATTCTTTGTTCATGGCAAAAAAAAAAAGACAAAAATGAAAAAAAAAAACTTTTTAATCTTGGTTGTTTTGTTTGGAATAAAAAAATGTGTATTTATGAATTTTTCTCCTTCTAGAAAAAAAAAGGAGAGAGTGAATGTTGTTTCATTATTTACATTTCATTTTATCCTATTTACATACATGCTCATGTCTTTGGAGTTGGAAATAACAAAGATAGTACATGCACTTTTATTTCATACACATCTGTATAGATAATACATACATTTCATGCACATATGAAGAGATAGCACATGTAGTCCATTTTATACACATTTTAATGGTTGTATCAATTTCACAAGGTTTGCATAATACATGCATTGCATTTCAAGTAGACATATCTCATGCATATAATTTAGTGCAACTCATAGAAGTATGTTGTAGCGGTCATAGGTATACATCTCATTACTCATGAAGTATATCATTGCATTTCATACATAAGGATCCATGAATGGTAGGATATTATAAAACATGCATGGTATAAATTGTATTTCATGAGAACATATTCCACCCCCATTGCAACAAGACATTACATTTCTTGCATGCATATTTCTGGGTGACGTGATTTTTATCATTTAGGCCTCGTACATATGAAAATCCATTGTCTTAGGCATCATTGCATTTCATGACATTCTTTATCATCATTATCATATTCATACATTCATAAACATGTTTTGTGTGCTAGAATTTATTTTGTGGCATTCATTCAATAAGAATAATTCCATAGATTTGTGGTCAAAACCCCTAATATAAAATATCTTGGAAGCAGGGATAAAAAGGATGAAAATGGGAGATCAATTGAAGATAATGATCGGCTCATTATAATTCAATCAAGAGGAATTTGGGCATGAGCTTCTAGAGATAAAGCAACAGATCACTTAAAAGAATACCTTTAAATAACCTGACCTAAATATAGGAAGGAATTTAAAGGATTTACTTTTAAACAAAAATAATAAAATTTGACTTGCATGTCATGCATCATTTGTTTGAACATTGTTTTATGCCAACTAAAGATAAGGAATGGTGGTTGTAAATATGCTCTCATCAAACCTTCGAAGCAAAAAGATATCTTTAAATCTTGCCTAAATATTAGAGGATTTTTAAAGAATTATCTTTTGAGGAAAATAATAAAATTCACATCCTGCACTTCTAACTTTGGTTAATTAATAAAAGGTTCAAGGATAGTGCATCCTAAGATCATGGAGAATAAGAATGCCATTTGAATTGATAGGATGGAAAGGGCCTATAAAGAAATTAGAGAAATGGTTGTGAGGATGCGACATAAAATAGACAGGTAGTTTATAGAATTGAAACAAATATTGGTAGGGTTGTCTAAAGGAAAAGGGATTGTTGAGACATAAGATGCAAAGGAAAAAATGGTAGTAGAAGAACCAGGGTATGCAACGTTTGTATATCCTCATCCTCATGTTATTTAGGCATTGCCAACCATTCATCAATAATATTATAGTACTTTTATTAGGCCATCATTAGTCTAAATAAATGTTAAGCTCAAGTATACTCCTTTTGACCTCATTACTGTGCCTAACTCGAATGATCCTAAAAAACGGGAAAAATTGAAAAGGGTGTCAAAGCCAATAGAAGATTTAAAGATGAATAGTCAATATGACCTATTAGAAAAGAGATTAAAGGCAATAGAAGAACATGATGTAGATGGGAGTGTCGATGGTAGTGAATTGAGTTTAGTGCCTGATCTTGTCATTCCATCAAACTTTAAAATCCTAGATTTTGATAAGTATGAAGGAATGAAATACCCTTCAGCACATATCACCATGTATTGTTGAAAGATGACGAGCCATAATCATGATGACAAGTTACTGGTCTATTGCTTCCAAAATAGTCTCACGAGTTCTATAGCAAAGTGTGTGTTCAGCTAGACTGAAGTAGGACTCATTCTTGCAAAAACCTTGGTAGGGCCTTTATAGCACAATATAAACATGTGTCAAACATGGCATCAGATAGGTTGGCATTGTATAATATTGAGAAAAGGCTACTGAGACTTTCAAATAGTAGGCCCATAGATGGAAGAATCTTACAACTTAAGGACAACCACCCTTGATAGAGAAAGAAATAACTGTTTGTTCGTCAACTCCTTAAACACTCCTTAGTACGAAAGAATGATTGTGAATGTCTCCAAAAACTTTGCTAATATGGTCATTTCTAGGAAAGTGATAAGAATGCAATCAAAAGTGGTAGGATTAAGTTAAAAGATATGATTGATATTGAAAAGGATAGTATTTAGAAAATAATAAAAGAAAGGTGCAAACTACCATAGTTAAGGGTATCTACCCAAGAACTTCATCTCATGCAATCCATATCCTCTTCGTCAACCCCATTTCCTAGTCATAGGTAATATCTGTCAAAGTCCATATCTTTGCCAACTCAGCCAGCATTTGGGCTTTTAGGCAAATCCCTATCCTCAAATGATTAGTCACAATCTTGTCCCTGTACTTGAGCCTACCACTTAACCAATAAGGAGCCAAAAAAGACCAAGCAATGACTAAGAGAAACTTTTAATCCCTATTGCTCACATTTTACCTTTGCTAATAAAAGGCTAGTACCTCATTCTTGTGCCTTAAAAAACAACACCAAATCCATTGACAAGGAGTTATGACCCTAATGAGAGGTGTGATTATCATATGGGAGCAACTGACCACTCGACTGAAAAATGCAAACAACTAAAGGAAAAGGTTGAGGATCTCATCAAAAGTAGTATTTTGACTCCATAACTTATGGAACAATGGAAGTTGATTTTGTCCAATGTAAAGAGTTGAAATATGGATGCTATTCTCAAGTTTCGAAAACTTAAGATAAATGATTTTCTTTTGAACTTTTGACCTTTTATTTTATGCATGACAAGTATAAGATGTCCCTAACAGTTATTTGGTTGATCTTGCTAGAATTTATTTTGGAAGAAATGAATACTTTGGAGTTTTTTTGTGAAATTTTGTTTGTACGCAATTGTTTGAATAAAGCCACACATAATTGATTTTCAAAATCATAAAATAAAAAGTGCCTTGAAAAAACAAAAAAAAAATGAAAAAGAAAAAATTGAAGAGAGAAAAAAAAAGTTTTTTTTTTGTAATAAAAGATAAAAGGAGTCTCGAAAGAGTTAGCGATCTTTATTTGAAATAAACTCACCAAATGTCTTGACATCATTTTTAAATCACTCAAATGATTTTACTCATCAACCATAACCCCTCAAGAGGCATGGACCTGAATTTGCAAACCTTGCCTCCACTTGACAAAATTGTGATATGAAAGGGTGATAATCTTTTCCTATACAATGAATAATGAGACATTTGATTTCAAAAGGAAAAAAAAAAGAAAAATGGAAATTCCAAGAAGATCAAGCAAATATGACATTTTTTTTAAGAATTTAGATGTGATAATTTGATATGTCAAGGTTGAGCTGAAAGTATAAAAGAAATCCCAAAAATAAAGCCACCCAAATATCTTAAAATGACCTTAAACATGTAAAAATTTCAATTATCTACCCCAAAAGTGTCCTTATCTAGTGTTTTGGGGGCACATTGACAAAAAAAAAAACCTTATTACCCTCAAAACAACTTGAATTGTGATGAACTTGTTCTTTTTCTTAGAGCGACACTAACCATTTAACACCTTAAGCAAGTTCATTTCACAAAACAATTCTTTTCACATTAACCTTTAATAGGGGTGGTTTGCCAAAGCAAGGTATCTTTATTGAATGGTAGTGGGGGGCATACAAAGAATATAAGAAAAAAATGAAATGAAATAAAATAAAATAAAGAGAAAGAAAATTTTTATTTGTGGCATCATGCACTTAAGACATTCAAATGAATCCAAAAATGAAAAAATCTCAATAAATTTATGAAGAAACCAATAAGAAAAAACCAAAGAGTTCAAAGAGAGTTAAAGTCTAAAAATTTTTTTTAAAAAAAAGCATTTCTTTAAACATTTTTTTTAAAAGAATTGCTCTTCAAATTTGAGTAGCTTTGCTTGAAATGATAAATGGTTGCCTTTCATCACCCCTTTACAAATATAGAAATTTATCCCTTCGTGCCTTTTGGAGCTTGATAAAATTCTTTCAAAATGAAACCTTAACTAAGGATCACCCTTAATGTTGGAGGCAAAAGAAAAGTATTCAGGGGTTAAGTATGGTGAAGTCTAATAAGGAACCCCATAGGTTGGGGGCAAATGTCTAATAAAAGGTTCCCAAAATTTTGAATCCATTGAAAGAAAAGAAATAGAAAATGAAAAAAATTGATGAAAAAAAAAAAGAAAAAGGAAAAAAAAAGAATAAAAGAAAAGAGAAAAAGGAAAAAAAGGGAAGAAAAAAAAATGAATGATTGCATGAAAAGCATGGGAAAATGAAAAGACAAATGCCCCAAAGTAAATCCTTCAAATGAAAAAATGATCTTCGGTTTAATCACCTCAAACACTTATTTTGGACCTATCTATCAATTTCTTTAAAAACACCAAAACTTGGCCTACGTTACATTCTAAAATAAGTCTATATTGGATCAAGCATGAATGCTTAAAATTGAAGAGCTTTTTTTTTCAAGACTGGTTAAAAAACCTATGAACCTTTTTTATCTTTCTTTGGACCATTATCTTATTTTGGATAAGTTTGAATTCTTGAGTGATGGTGAAACAATAAAAAAAAAAGAGAAAAAAAAAAGACGAATACGGCTTTAGGGTGAAAACCTTGTGAAAAGGCAATCTACAGTAAATCTCAAAGCCCTCGAAGCTAATTTTGATGCTAACCAAAAGGCAACCCATACCCTTTGAAAGATCTAGAGACATCAAGATCTTAAAAGTTTGAAATACATAAAAAGGGATTGATTTTTGAAAATTTGAGCCTTTTCTCCTCATCTTTAAATAACCTTCCAAAATTTTGAGCCCATCATAGTTAACCTTTTACATATACCAAAATGCTACATATAATATTAAAAAAAATGTTGAACATCTTTGGTTTTCAAAGGATTCATGTTTTAATTAAAATTCTTTTTTCATTTATAAGCCTACATTTAAAAGTATACATCTCTTGTATTCCCTTCAAATGGTAAAGCCCTTTTTAAATGAATTGAAAATTTCACATGCTGAACCATTTAATTCATTGAAAAGAAAATTTGTCACCCCTTTCATTTCTTATAGGGAATGCCAATTCCCAAAAGACTTCCAAAGTCACATTTGTTAAGATATTTCACTCTTTATGACTAAGGAATTTAATTATGTAAAGCAAATTTTGTTGATAATTTTGAAAAAATAATTTGAATAACTGGTCACATATTTTTGTAAAATAAGGAGGCTGCCATGTTTGGCAAAAAAAAAATGAATGAATCTTTAGATCGGTTTAGATTCAAGAAAGAAAAATGTATGGTTTGACTTCTTGTTTTACAATCGAGTCCCAAATGCATGTTGCATGTTGAATATTGCAAGTTGTACAAAACTAGAAATAAAAAAGAAAGCATGTTGGAAATGAAATGAAAATCAAGAAAGTTTGTTGAAAAAATAAAGAAAGCAAAAATTGGTAAAAAGACCACAAGGAACATAGGTGAAGGAATAAAGGAAAATACATAAGAACATGGAAGAAGAGACTCTTTTGAGATGAGGTTAAAGAGCCAATTTGATAAGTAAAGGGAAATTTGTAGAATTGAAATAAAAGTAAGGAAAAAAAATGAATTCCAACACTTCCATCTTCATATAGACATTTGCATGATGTAAAAGGAATGTACTCTTTCATTATGGTAAGGATCTTTGCATCTATATCAATATTTTGGCATTTGCATCATGGAAAAAGCATTTATACTTGCAACATTTATGAAACATCAACATCACTCGAATAGAAATTTGCATTTTGCATAATCCTTAGAACATTTGCATTAGGAAAAAAATCAAAAAAAAATAAAACAAACATTTGCATTTGCATTTGCATCGGGAAAAAGACATTTGCACATATGCATAGAGCATTTATTTGCATCTTTGCAAAAAGTAAAAATTTACATTCGCATGATTATTTCAGTGATGGTTATGTTTGTCAAATTTCAGTGATAAAACAAAAAAAAATTTGTTCTTTGAAATTTACAGCACTTAAGAAATGGTATGGGGCACATCTAGAAGTCGAAAGGGGTTGTAAAAGAAATGAAATATTAAGCATTTCCAAATCTAAAGGATAAGATGTTTTGAAACAAAGAGTGAAAAACTTTCGAGATGAAAAGTGAAAATTTTGAAATGGAAGATTTCAAACTCTGAAGGAGATTATGATTAGGAGAACGAGTGCAAGATTTTCAAGACCTCCAGGCAAAATTTTTAAAGTTTTAAAAAATTTTCAAAGCCTCTAAATAGAATTTTAAATTTTAAAATGATTTTCAAGACCTTTAGGTAGAACCTTAGATTTTAGAATGATTTCCAAGGCCTTTGGGCAAAACTTTTACAATTTTGAATAATTTTTAAGGCCTTCAAGAAAAACCTTAAATTTGTTAATGATTTCCAAGGGCAAAACCTTAGATGTTTTTAATGATTTCCAATGCATCAGAGCAAAATTTTAAATTTTAGGATGATTTCCAAGGCCTTTGGGCAAAAATTTTACAATTTGAATAATTTTTAAGGCTTTCAGGCAAAACCTTAAATTTGTTAATGATTTCCAAGGGCAAAACCTTAGATGTTTTTAATGATTTCCAATGCATCAGAGCAAAATTTTAAATTTTAGAATGATTTCCAAGACCTCTAAGCAAAACTTTAAACTTTTGAAAGAATTGCAAGACCTTCAAGCAAAATTTTTAATTTTTGAAAGAATTCGAAGACTTCTAGCCAAAGCTTTAAAATTTTGAATGATTTTTAAGACGTCTGGGCAAAATGTTAAATTTTTGAAAGATTCTCAAGACTTTTGGGCAAAATTTTAAAATTTTTGAAAGATTTCCAAGACCTCTAAGCAAAATCTTAAATGATTAATAAGGTCTATGGGCAAAACCTTAAAGTTTTGAAAGATTTTCAAAACCTTTGGGGAAAATTTTAAATTTTTAAATGATTTCCAATATCCCCAAGCAAAACCTTTAATTTTTGAAAAATTTCCAAGATATTTGGGTGAAATTGTAAATTTTTTGAAAAATTTACAAGACTTCTAGGTAAAATTTTAAAATTTTCAAGGCTGTTAAGTAAAACGTTTGACTTTTGAAAATTTTTTAAGGCCTTTGAACAAAACCTTAGAATTTTCAATTTTGTTTCAAGACTTTTAAGCAAAACCTTAAGTCTTTGAATGATTTTCAAAACCTTTGAACAAAATCTTAAGTTTTTGAATGATTTTCAAGACCTTTGAACAAAATTTAAAATTTTTTTGAGCAATTTCCAAGACCTCAAGGTAGAACTTTAAAATTTTCAAAGACTTCTGAGCATTGTCTGTAAGTCTTCAGGTAAAAATTCATAAGTCTTTTGAGTTGAATCTATTTTAGGTGTACAGATTTGTAAGACTTTCAGGCATAGTCTTTAAGTCCTCTAAGCAAGATTCATAAGTCCTCTAAGCAAGTTGAATCTATTTTAGGTTGAGATTTGTAAGATCTTAGGACATAATCCCTAAGTCCTCTAAGCAAGATTGGTAAGTTTTCCAAGTTGCATCTATTTTAAATGTAAAAATTTGTAAGACCTTTAAATGTAATCTCTAAGTTCTCTAATTAAAATGTTTTAAATTTCAAAAGTTGTGGAACTTATAATGAAAGGAGTTTTTTTTAAATAAAAAAAAAAAACAAAACAACAAACAAAGCAAGCAAACAACTTTTCACCATTGGTCCCAGACAACATAGATGTCTTTGGTCTTTAAATTATTTTTTGTTCTAAAAAATATGCAAAAAAAAGCAACTGTAGACACTTAATTTTATCCGAGCAGATTTTGACTGATTGTGAAGCTCTTAAAATTTGACCAAGTTCAAATCTAACATTTGTTGAATTCTGACAAGTTTTTAAAACAAATTTTGGGACTAATTAAACCAAAATGCCCTACAATCAAAATTGGTCAACTCTAGCAAACAAAGTCAAAATTGGTTAAAATCGATTAAGATTAGTTAAATTGGATTGAACTTGAGTCAATTTCTCAAAATTAAAAATCAAATAGAACTAATAGGGCTTGAAAATGATATTTGTGATTTTAAAGCATGAAAACTTTGATTGCACTTCAAAAAAGGTGAAATTACTAAAATGCCCTTTTGGGATATTTTTGTAATTTAACCTTCTTGAAATTGGATTTTCATGAGAACTTTTAAATCACATTAAAATGTTATTTTATGACTTTTGGTGCATCAAAAACCATGATCGCACCCTAAAGGTATGAAATTACAAAAATACCCTTAAGAGTATTTTTGTAATTTCACACCTATCTAAAGTTAGTATTTTGAGAAATGCTCCAAATAATTATTATATATTATTTCATGAATTTTAGTGTATTTAAAACCTTCGTTGCACCTTAGGAGGTGTGAAATTACAAAAATACCTTTAAAGGTATTTTTGTAATTTGACCTTTTTAAGGTTTATTTTTTACAAAACATTCCAGATCAAGTTTTCATATTATTTGATGATTTTTTATACATTAAAAGCTTTGATTGCACCTTGAGAGGTAAAAAATTATTAAAATACCCTTTAAGGGTAATTTTGTAATATGAACTTTTTGAGGTCGGATTTTCACGAAAATTTCCAAATCTTAATTTCATTTTTTTTTTTTTAGATAAGGAGGGAGCATTGTTTTCTAGGAAAATGGCTTAGAAACTGAAAAACTTTCAAATGGGGAGTAAATTGGTCTTTTCATATGGTTCTAACAACATTAAAAATCCAATATTTGGCAATAAGCATTCTAAACCATAGGATGATCTTAAGGGGCTGGATAAATGGTGAAAGGTGGTTTATTGTAAAGAAAATAAGGGAGAAATATTAACCATTAGATGAAGTTTTAATCTATGAGCTATTACTCATTTACATGGGATTTTTCTTGCAACATTTAGAGAGCTAGGAGGAGAGGATAGAGAAAGAGGAAGTAGCTAGAAAAACGTGAAAAAATAGTGAAAAAAATTTGAAGAAAGCTTGGAGAAGGTAAATTTTCTAGTTTTCTTTCTTGCATTTCATCACATTTGAAAATGTTTTCATATTGGTTTGCCATTTATTTTTCTATTTACTTAAGAAAATTTATAGTTTTTCATCTTTTTTAATCTAATCTTGGTTCAAGAATTCATCTAACTAAAAAAATAGTTTGGATTGAAATCAAAATGATTAATCAACACAGAATACGAAATCCACCATTTAGCCTTTAGAGGTTTAGCCAATATTGCTTCTACCATGGCTAAACCTCTTTTGGTCCATTTCTAGTAATTTTCTTACTTCCAAATAATGTATATGATTATTAACTTGTTAGTTTATTTGTTGTTTACATGAGTTTTAGTTAGTTTGTGATGCATATTTGGTGTTTGGTTAATGTTCCTTGTTTTTATGGCTTTCTCGCTATTTTAATTGGTTACATGTTGATGAAATCCCTCTTGGGATTAAAATGACTTTACATGATGAATGCCTTGAAGTTTAGTGCATGTTTAGGTTGAATGGAATGAAAATATGATTGTAGGAGGCCATGGGAGCATTCGACCAAGCCCTCCATGCTTGAGCCGAATCTTTCTTTTGCTTAACGGTAAAATGTTGGTTCATTCATCCTTGCTTACTTGTGTTCTTGCATGATACTTCAAGTTTTTAATGTGTTTGAATAATTTTCCCACAAATACAATTATTAATTTAGTAGGTTGTCTGATGATTTTTCTGTTTATTTGCTTGAATTTCAAAAGAAAAATGGTGGAACATGCCTTGAAAGTTAAAAAACAAATTATGTGTTTAATCCATTTACATCATGTTTTCACATGCACATTTAGTTTGTAATATAGTTTTCTAAATGCCTAGATTTATAATTAGTTTGTTGCTAAGTCATCCAATTTTCATGCATCAATATTTACATTTTTACCAATGCATTTTCATTATTTGTCACATGCATCAATAATTACATTTTTACCAATGACATTTTCGTTATTTGTTTTTATCACATTTTTCCCACAAAACCCTAAATTCCAAACCATAAAGTTTAAACCCTAAATCACCCCAAACCATAAAACCTAACCTTAAACCTATACCAAACCCCAAACCTTAATCCCTAAACCTAAACTTTGAACCCTAACTAGAACCTAAACTTACCCCAAACCAAGCCCAAACCAACCTTTCATCCCATTCATACATTTGCATTTGCATTTTACTTGGTTACATGCATTCTTAAATTATCATGCATTCATACTTTTTCATTCATGTTTAATTCTCATGCATCCATATTATTACTATGCTCATGCATACATGCATTGGTTTTGTAAATAAAATTTCTTCAAAGAAACACATTTTAAAATAGGATGATATCTCAAATAAATATAGCCTTTGAGATCTAGCCTAACTATATGAGAACTCTTAAAGACTATTATTTATATGGGGTATTATCTTAGTTTTGTAGGACAAATTGAAAACCCCTAATTTAAAAATATTTTTGAAACTCTACCTAAATATAGGAGAGTGGAAAAGATATGTCCATATTTAGGAAATTTTCATTTTGATCCAAAAAAAATATATATTTTGCTTTTCAAAGGAAACTAATTAAAAATGTTTTGCTTTTTAAAAAAAAGATTTACTTTTTTAATAAAAAAAATCGAGGAATTAATCTTAAATATTAGAATAGCACCATTTTTACCAAAGTTTAAGGGTAACATGCAGTTAATTGGTACTATTTTTGATGGGCACTATAGGGGTACTAATCCTTCCCTACGCTTAATTGACTCACAAACCCTAAATCTTATTTCATAGACCTTAAATTATTCTTTTTATAAATCCATTAAATGTTTTAAATGTTTTATTAAAAATGACAAAATATATTTGGATGACCAATCACACTTTAAAAAAAATTGGTGGCAACTCCTTGTTTTAATTTTATCAAAAAATGCTTTTTTGCCCCCCACTTTCTAAATTCCCCATCGTCTGACATTTGACTTCTTTCTGGTCCCAAAATGTCACCACACAAGAAAACAAAGACTACATCACCCTTCCACATAAAGAATGGCAAGAAAGGGAAGTAGAATGGAAACATATGTGTGACCAAGAGATGGGAGAAAAAAAACAATGAAAAGTTGAGAGTCAAGGGAGACAGATGTTTATTGACCACCTAAGTACTCAAATCTGCATGGCGGTCAAACAAACTAAGGTAATGATAGGAAAGGCAGAGTCTTTAAGTCAAAAGGTTGTCCCACTAGCAATCATAATCAACTTTTATTAGACTTCCTTGATGAAGCAAATGAGCAGTACAAGCAAGTCCAACATTTCTATGGTCCTAGTTCTAAGATGGTTGATGATGTATAGAATTGGAATTCTTGGAATTAATAATAATTTCTATTGATTTAAGTTATCTAGAAATGAATATGTTTGTTTATATTTTAATAATAAGCTTAAAGGAGCTTGTGAGAAAGAAATGATGGTTGTAAATATACTTTCATCATACTTTTGAGGTGAAAAAAATACCTTTAAAGAACCCAACCTAAACATAGGAGGGGATTTAATGGGTTTCCTTTCTAATAAAAAAATAATAAAATTTGACCTGCATGAAATGCATCATTAGTTTAAACATTTTTTTCTATACCAACTTAAGCAATGAATGGTAGTGGTAAATCCACTTTCATCAAACCTTTGAAAGAAAAAGATATGTTTAAAAATCTTGCCAAAATATTGGAGGATTTTTTAAAGAATTATCTTTTAGGGAAAATAATAAATTTCACATAATGTGCTTATAACTTATGGTAAATAATAAAAGGTTCAAGGATAGTACATCTAAAAAAACAAGACCACTCTGTTTCTTGCACACATAATACATGAGCTCACACCAAAATCATGGAAAGTGAGAATGCTAACCAAATTGAAATGATGGAAAGAGCACTAGAAGAGATAAATGGAGTAGTTGTGGAAATGCATCAAAATATCAATAAATACTTGGCAAAGTTAAAATAAATATTGGTAGGATTATAGAAAAGAAAAGGAATTGTTGAAACTCTAGGAGTAAGGGAAGAAACAACTGCTGAAGAACCAGTGTATTTGCCTAGGTTCACATATCCCTATGTTCAAAATCCCATATCGCACAGGCACCCTTAGCAAGTCATCAACCATATATTGGTACTTTTGCTAGACCATCTTCAATCCAAGTAAACATCACACTTGGATCTACTCCTTTTAACCCTATTATGTGCCTAATTTGGATGATCTCAAAGAACATGAGAAACTAAAAAATGTATATGAATTGGTAGAAATTATAAAAATGAGAAATAAGTACAACCTACTAGACAAAAGATTAAAGACAATAAAAGGGAATGATGTATATGGAACTGTTGATGCTAGTGAACTAGTGTTTGATCTTGTCATATTGTCCAAGTTTAAGGTCTCAAATTTCAAAAAGTATGATGGAACATAATGCCCTTCTACACACATCACCATGTATTATCGAAAGATGATGGGCCATACTCATAATAAAAAGTTATTATTTCATTGTTTCCAAGATATTCTTACTAGGTTTATAGTGAAATGGTATATCCAACTAGACTGAAGTAAGATTCACTCTTAGAAAAATCTAGCTAGGGCTTTTATAACATAATATAAACATGTTGAAGACATGGTGCTAGATAGGTTGTCTTTATAGAATATGGAGAATGGAGCCAATAAACCTTTCAAAGGGTATGCACATCGATCGAGAGACATGGCAGCTTAAGTACAACCATCATTGATAGGGAAAGAAACTACAATACTCTTCACAAGCACTTTGAAGGCCCCTTAAAACAACAAAGTGGTAGGTAACACCACTAAGAAATTTGCCAACATGGTAATATCAGGGAAGATGAATGAAAATGTGATAATAAACAATAAGATTAATGGGTAAGAGGCTTCTAGTGCTAAGAAGACCTTAGATGCCAAAAACAAAGAATAAAAAACCCATGCAGTTATGATACAAAAAATCTTCAAGTATACAGGTTGGACAAGTAGTAAAAGTGACATTTCAGTTGAAATATCAATCCCATAAAGATTAGGTAAAACTTTTTAAGCTACGTATCTATTATCACCATACTCTTACTAAAGTTGGTTCAATCAAATAATAAGCATGGAACCAAATTAACTAAAAAATAAAATAAAATCAAACAATGTGTAAAATGCATGAAAATTTTCACAAAATAGTAAGTGCATGAAAATTGCAACATTATTAAAATAGAAATGCAACTAATAAAACTATATCAAATGCAAATCAATTTTAATAAAACTAAACCTAAAATGTAAGAACAAATCATAAATACACTAGAATGCATTGTTGAAAGGTAACTTGAAATGCACATAAAAATCCATATGAAGATGATGCCTTTATTCTAGAAAAGGACGCCTATCATGCCAAGGAATGGAAGCCAAAAAATGCAAAGTTTATTGAACATGAACTAATTTCTAAGCAAACACTAAATAACCTACATGAAAACATGGTCTAAAGAAAATGAATATATAGAATGTAATGTAAAAGGAAAGTCAACCAATAGAAATGAAGCAAACCAAAAATGGCAAAACAAATGCAAGCTGTAAATGAATTTTTTGATGTCACGGTTTGGACTTCTAATGGCACAAATAAAACTACACCTAATATGGAATTTGAATGAGAAAGTAAAGATCTACATAAGGACTAAAATTGTAATAGAAAATATAAAGGAAAAAATAGCAAACAGTGAATAGAACATGAAATTGCACCTAATGTGAATCGTAGTGCATGAAGTTGTAGAAAAAAATCAACCTAAATTTATATAATGGAAATGAACTTCATCTGAGTTAAAGACATATTCATCAACAAGTTTTCTATAAGATTCAACCTAAAAGTCATATAAATTAACAAGAAAATAAGCTCACTAATCTAGGAAACCAAATAGTACACAACCAAGCATAAACAAAAAGCATTCAACAATTTTGATCCGAAAAGCTATTAAAAACATGAAATAAATTTGCATAAAATGAAACTCAGCAAGCTAATAAGTAGAATTGAAGATCTAAAATGAAAAGAAGCTAAGCAAAAGGCCATATATGAGAGAAAATCCATGCCAAAGTTGATAGATCACGCCTAGCCTACACCTGTCATTTGCATTCATGCATGACTTCTAACCTTGATTCAGATTGATGTGCTACAATTTGAAGATGGAATTCAACTATATTGTAGCTCTATGAATTAGGAAACTATGAAAAAAAACTTGAGGAAAAAAATGAAGATTTCGTAGTGATATGATCCAAAAACAATAGATATGTCAAAGCAGATTGAGAAATTAGTATATTTGAGTTGGAAAACGAATATAAATGGAAATTTTATTGAAAATTGTTAAAGAGCACTTAAAAACACTTAAGAAATTGTAAAATTGCAATGAAATTCAAAGGGAAAATACTAGAAAATAATGTTTGGAAACTAAGAAAATGTAGGAAAGTAAATAAAAAAAAATTTCAATCCTAAACTAACTCTCCTCTAATGGCTGGCCCTCACCCTTTATTTATAGGCAGAGGGTAGGAGCCTAAGGTCCTAAAAGGATCCTAAAAGATCTCCCATTTGCTTGGCTTTTAGAGCCTTATTCAACCTGCCGCTTGGTACAAGGTTGGTGCGTCGATGCTTCTTAGTCACTTTCTTTAACAACTTGAAACTTCATTCTTTACATGTAAGTGCTGATTTAAGAAGTCAAAATAAGGACCAACCAAAGCTCTTGAAAGTGCCGCATCAACCCTCTAATTGGCACTCTTGAACTACCTTGAAATGCCTTGAAATTTTAGTGTTCAGCCATGCACTTCCATGCATCCATGTTCCTTGTGCGTTTCATTTTTTTTCCCCAAAAAAATTCTAAACATTCTATGAATATTTTTATCCTGCATTTTACTAAAAAATAACTACGAAAATAATACTGAAAAAATTATTCAAAAAAAATCAAGAAAACTCCTTAAGTGTCAATGTAGCTAATTGACACTAGTTTAGGCCATTTGCACAAATTGCACCAAAAATTCCTCCAAATTGTATAAAAATGTCAAAATTTCCTCAATTCCATTATTTGTACCTATACATGAGATTAATGTGTATTTAGGAGTAATTTTGCCAAAAATCCTAAGGAATAAGCCAAGATATGAATCAAATTGCACTAAAATTGATGAAAAAGCTAAAATTTAAGTGCAATCAAGTTACTGTTCAAAGTTTTTCACCCAGACCTTTCATCCCCTACCACCCATATCCGGTTTATTCACCTTACTACCCATCCACAAACCAAGTACCCCAAACACCATACTTATATCCACCACCTTCGCAATGAATGTACCAATCAAGTTTTTGATCCAAAATTCTTAATACACCATAACACCAACCACATAGCCTTTTTTCCTAATAAAGTAACCCAACACTTGAATAGAAAAATCATTGTAACAACAGTAACTATGAACGAACCCCAATTAACCCTATACCCATGTTTTATACAGACCTTTACCCATAACTTTTGAAAAGTCACCTTATTACTCCACATCCCATATGGTACAACTCTAATGCTTGTTGTGATTATCACTTCAACAATATGGGCCATTCCTTGGAAGACTACACAATCTTAAAATACAAAGTGCAAAGGTTGGTAAAAATAGGGTTAGTAAGCTTTGATACAAGAAAAAAACTTAATGTTGGTGGGAACCGGTTACCTAATCTTGCTGAAAGTGCAACCAATGCAATAGAAAATGATAGAGAGGTTAAGCTCAAGAAATGGGTAAAGAAGATGGAGACTTCTATGGAAAAGGAGTATGATTGCTTGATAAGAATCGATATAATTTAGCCAGCAATTTCTAGGATTGATATTAGCCATCAAGACTTAGGCTTGATTTGTAAATATCACATACTGGTAATAGGACATCGAGTTCAAAATTATGAAGATTTCAAGCAAATGTTACAAGAGTTGATGAATTCTAAAATAATGGAATTTTATGACGAAGATAAAAGCAGCATTGTGAACATGATAATAGGTTAGTCCTCAAGAACACTTTTTATTCCTAGATTGGTGATGATCTTTTATGATGAAAAGCCGCAACCAATAACTAATGAGATAATTCTTCTACCAAAGCTGCCATGACAATATATGTGCCTAGTTCATTTTCATACAAGAGTGACAAGGCAATCCCTTGAAAATATGATTGTGCATAGTGGCCCAGTGATTAAATGTTTGTGTTATGCTAAAAAAGCTCAAACATTAGAAATGCAACAAACATATCTAGGGTTAGGAAAATGACCCAGAATGGTAGGTGCTACACTTCTAGTGTACGAGAACAAGCAAGAAAAAAGAAACCAAAGGAAGTAGAAGAGAGCAAAAATGAAGAAAGAGTTCCTGTTGCAATGGATCCAGTTGTGCAATATAAGAAACCAATGACGAAAAAAAAAGCATGTGATTTCTAAAAATTATCAGGCATAGCAAATATAGCATGGTGGATCAACTTAACAACATGCCAACATGAATCTCATTGATGTCTTTACTACTAAACTCCAAGTCTCAAAAGAATGCACTATTGAAAAGTATTGAACCAAGCGTACATGGATCATGTTATATTAGTCGAAAAGGTAGACCACATTGTGGGAAATATAGTGGCTCCAAATTTTATCACTTTCAATGATGACAAAATTTTACCAAAATGGTGAGGTAGTGTGAAAACCCTACTCATCACTATAAAATGCAAAAGCCATACTATGACAAAAGTACTAATTGACAACGAATCATCCTTTAACATCATATCAATGACCACACTACCTGATTACTACCTTTTATATTGCCCACAAGTGCACAAATCGTAATCAAGTAATAGAGTGAGTTAATAGAGTATTATTTCCTTTGAGGATTATAGAATTGGAACTATTGGGTGGAAATCAAGTATTAAAGGTGATAAGCTACCATCTTATATCTAAACTAATGGAAAGATTTATTTGATTTAATTGTAAATGAAGAAAGAATGAAAAAAAGATTGTGTACACCTTATTCTGCTTATCCAATTGTCACTTGGATTCTTAGATGTAGCCAAATACTACATCAAAGTAAAAAGAGTAAAAGCTTTGAGAAAGAATTTAAAGAATTGAGATAAAAAAGATGTAGTGTTGGCCAAAAGTATGAAAGCTCGCATAAAAGAAATAATATAACAAAGATTGTACTTAACCACAACTTATAAAAAAAGATTGCTTTATTGCAAGCCATAAAGAATAGGAAAGAGAGATTCTCGAAACTTAAGAACAATAAAAACTAGTAAAAAAAGAGTGCTTGTAAAAAACTAGATTTTGAATAAAAGAATGCTTGTATTAAGAAAACAATTTAAGAAAACAATTTAGTTGTGGCTAATCATCACCTTAGCCAAACTATAAAAGAAAACTAAAAGAATTGAGAAACTAAAGAAAAAAAAAAGGAGAAGTCATGAAGAATGAGATATGGAATACATGAGAGAACTTCCCTATTTGTAGATAGAGGGTTCAGCTATGGGGGATTAGGATTACAAGAAGTTTTTTCCTATCAAAGGTCTAAGAGATAAAAGTTATCTTGTCCTTCAAGTGGTTGGCCAAACATGGAGTCTTGAATCTTGGAGATTCTAGTTTGTATGGGTCTTTCTTGGAGTGATCTTGTTCATCCAATTGTTTTGTATGATTGATCTTATATTCTTTAAGAGAGGTTCAACTAAACATGGTTTATCAAGACCATGTAGTTGCATTTAATTGAAACTCTTTTGAATAAAGATCAAAGAATCTTTCTTTTATAATAACTCTTTCAATAGTGATCAAAGAGTCATTATCTTGTAAAATCTCTTCTTGGTCGAATCTAACAAGGAGTCCTCTTGTAAATAGGATAACCAAACACATGTAGGAGTTTGAATGCCATTAGGATTCCTTAAATTAAATGAATTTAGTAAACCAACATCAATGACATTCAGCTATTCACCATTTAACATGGCCCAACAACATAATGATTAGGCTTATCTTAATCTTGTATGGATCTTACATGAATTTGCATGAAAATCACATCCAAGTACATAAGACCTAAAGATCAAGAAAATGCATATTAAAGGCACCAAATTCACTCAAATTTCAAAATTTTTCAATAAAAAAAAAACTTGTAAATCACTATATATTTTAGTGCTATCACTCGAAAAGTTGTCAGTTGATCTCTCCTACATGAAAAATAACTATATAGTGGTCAAAGCCTTTGATGGATCGAGAAGGGAAGTGATAGGGATACAGAGATTCCACTACAAATTAGCCTTTGCACTTTTAATGTTGAGCTTCAAGTCATGGATATTTTGCCACTATACAATTGTCTACTTAAGAAGCTGTGGATCCATAAAATGTTAGCTGTGCCATCAACATTACGCTAGAAAGTAAAGTTTATGGTTGGTAGGAAGCAAGTATGTTTAGATGGAGAAACGAATTTGTTAGTGTCCAAGACCTTGACCTCTCCATATATGGAAGTTGTCGAGGAACCCTTGGAATGCTCATTTTGAGCTTTTAAAGTTGCTAATTCCACATATGTTGGAGAGGGCTTAGTTATACTTGTTCCTCACTTATTATAAACTATTGGGATGTTGGTTAAACAGATGCTTGGTGATTGCTATATTTCGTAATGCATGCAAATGCATAGATCATGTTAGCTCAAGACACAAATTACCGAAAGGGGGGTCAATTGGTTGATAATAAATTTTTTAAAAATCAATATCCAACAAGCACAAAATTCACAAATAAGTTTTTCTAATCAAATAAACACAACAAATATGAGTATTAATAATCTTAAAAGTAAGAGATTGAGATAAAAAATCAAACATAAAAATTTATAGACGTTTAACCCTTTCTTTAGGCACCTATGTCCTTTCCCTTTGCCTTACCCACTATATGTTAAAAGTTACAACCTAGCTCTTCAAAGCTCTAAACAATCAATAACATAATCTCTTAAGGGTTATCCTCCCCCTTAAGCTCATAATCTCACAATACAAAATTTTGAAGTATTTTGCAAATTAATGAACCTTTCTAAGGTTGGGGTTTGCTAAAAGTACAAATCAAGATTGAGAAGAATACAAAGAGAAAATCAAATACAACAATAATTTCTACACTTTTCTCACACTAAGATGCTCTTTAATGCTTAGAGAAGATGGTAGATAGATGCAATAAGATTTTTTGGCTCTAAGTTGCTTCAAATATGGTGGTAGACCTTTATTTATATGTTGAGAGTGGAAGACAACCATTGGCTGCATTTATTGTTTGGAGCCTCTACAAAATTTCAGACACGAATAGCCGTTGCATGCATTCTAGGCAAAAGGGAATCGATCCCCTCTTAGGAGGGATCAATTGGGTTAGTTAAAAATCAAACAATTTTATGCATGAAAATGCACAACAAATCGATCCATATCAAGTACCAATAGAACCATTTTTCATGTATCGATCCTTTTGTGAAAGGATCGATCTTGAACCAATCAATACATACAAGAAGGGGATCAATTGGTTTTTAAGAAATTTGCACGAGAAAGCTTTCTGGCAAAAAATCAATTGATTCCCTTAAAAGGGGATTGATACCTTCTATGTTACTTTGTACAATTTTTATTTTTAAACAATGCCAAATGAATTTGAACATGTTCTTGACTAGATTAAAAGCTAAAAAAGTATTCAAATTAAGTTCAAATCATTTTATTTTAATTTTAGCAAATTTTTGTTTTGTCATGTCAAAATATTTTATCAATTCAAGGCATACAATGTCTCATTTTTTGATATGACAAAACCCATAATTAAAAATTTGCTTTGAAAACATTTTGCTCTTAAAAAAAAAAATCCCCCTAAATTTAGGCAAGATCAATAAAATTAGACGGCCAATTTTTCATTATGAACATATCAAAAATATAAGGTAGAAGTCTCCCAAGCAATTAAAAATTTATCAACTAGCAACATAACAACTTAGCGACAAGCAAATTTTCATAATACTAACTTCTCCCCTTTTTATCATGGCCAAAAAAAAAAAATCAAAGAGCAAGGCACCAATACTATAACCCATATGAGATCAATTTGCTCAATCAATTCAAGGTAACAATACAATAATCAACACAAGGCCAATATCATTGAAACTCAATACTATAGCTAAACATAGCATCATAATCTCAAGAATGAGAATGACCATAATGGCATTACCAAAGCAATACAATTAAGTACAATAAACTTAAAGTTCATGCCATGATATGTAAAGTACCAAAATTGATGCTACAATTAAAATTTCTTGAAGTAAGTTAAAAAATTACAAACATAAAAGAAAGGCATGTAGGAAAAAACATTTAGGCTTAGCTCCAAAGATAGGTCAAGGTGGAGGAGGATAAGGAGGAAAACAATTAAAACGCTACTTCATTTGCTCTTGTGCAATTTGGATGAGTCCAATATCATACCTAACTTATTGAACTTGTGAAATCATCTCATTTTGGGTTAGTTTCATGTTTTCCAATCTAGAGTTCATATCCCCAACTAGTAAGTTTAGACTATTCATCTAAGTCATAAGAATTTGCAAAGCTCCTTGGGTATCAAATGGTGGACTAGAAAGACTTTCTTAGGAAAAAATCTTATGGAACTTCTTGTGAAATATCTTGAACCTCATGCTATTCTTCATGCTCAACTTCAAGTTCACTTTTATTAATCCATACCCTAGCAAGATTTTGAGTGTATCCCATATTATGAAGTGTATGAACTCTAATAATACTAATAGGATCAGACACAATCTCTCTATCACTTCTAGTATTAATACCCACCCTTCTAAGTAGATTGCTAATGGCTATCCTATATGCCAAGGTGTAGTCCCTGTTTTGAACAACCCTCATCATATCATTAAAAATAAAGTGCATAAGATTGGGTTTCACCTCATGTTTGATCTTATATATTCACCAATAATATTGTTTCTTAATGGTGGAGTATTAGGTTCCAAATGGTGCTAACACATGTGTGACGATAGGATGAAGCAATCTATCATGCATGTTCAACCTAAAAGCCTGAGTTGGAGCAACCCTCAAATCATCATTTCTCAAAAATATCTTGGGCCAATCCAAGCATATCACATCTAGTGTTTGTGTCTCCATTATCTTTTAACATGAAAGTTTTAGCCAACAAGCTCTTGTCCATAACTATTTCTTTCCCCATCACAAATGTCCTAAATTTATCAATACAATACCTATTCCCATGTCCAACAACTTCAATATAGTTTGCATTACTATAAAATACCATTACTAGATTCTCAAAGACAATGGCATCCTAACTAAAATAGTTCATCCAACCAAAATTCTCAAAAGCATGTAAGGAAATCTAATAAATTGAAGGAAATTAAGATTGATTACCCTTCCTTACCTAACTTCTCTATGAGCTAAAAGAGTCTCATATCTGTAAACACTCCATTTTGTCTGAGAATATTTTTTTAGAATTAGGCTTCAACTGTAATTGAGAGATTTTTAAGATTTAATTCCAAAATCAATTGGCATTAAAAATAATGTGAAGAGATTGTTGGGATTTAATTCCATAATCAATTCACATTAAAATGATAGAGAGAGACTTTTGGGATTTGATTTCAAAATCAATTCTCATTAAAATGGAAATCAAATAAAATCATAGATTTAAGGGGAATTGATTGAGCATGAATTCCTATATAAATCTATGATCAAAGCAAATGGGGGAGATTAAAAAAAATGATTATGCAGAAACTCTTGAGAGAAAAAGAAAGAAATTTGTTTAGCAACCAAGAGGTTTTATGTTCTGGGTTTGATTTGTTTAGATTTTCTAGAATTAGGATTTGGTGTTTTTGGGTTTGAATTTCTGTAGGGTTTTGCATTCTAGAGATTCCTAGGTCTAGCTTTCTAGACAATTTGTTCGGTTTTTGGAAATTCTTTGTTAGCTTTTGGGATTTATTCGTCAATTTTTGGAAATCAATTAGAGAAAAGATAGAAGAATAACCATTTTAGAAAGAAAGACATACTCAAACATTTATAAAGAAAAGCTTAAATTTGAGGCATCTAAATTTGTGTGTTTTACCGTGCATAACCAAACTCGATCGCAGGTGTTCTATTTTCCCTTTTCCATTCGATTTTCTGTTTTGATTCTATTTTTCTTATTTTGTTTATTTTATTTACTTTTCTTATTTCTTATTTTAAATTGAAAAAAATACATTACTTATTATTATGATTTTTTGTACTTATTTATGAAATAAATAAAAAAACCTTTTCCAAATAAGTTTAAAAATATAAATAAAAAATCTTTTTTTTCAAATAAAAATCCTTACAAAATAAATTCATGAATTCTACCAAACTATTGGAGAATTTTTATGGATTTAATTTTTAAAATGGAATCCACCAAACTATTGAGAAATTCCATAAATCAGTTTTCAAAAAAAATAAAAAATAAAAAATAATAATTTTTATTCTCTAAACTATTGAAGGATTGCTTCATAAATTAATTCCTACCAAACTATTGGGAGACTTAATGAAATTCTTAAAACTTTTTACAAATCTTTTGGTAATAAAAAATAATAAATAAAAAATAATTTTTATCCTCTAAACTATTGAAGAATTGCTTCAAATTAAGTCCTACCAAACTACTAGGAGACTTAATGAAATTCTAAAAAAAATTTTTTACAAATATTTTTACAATAAAATCTCACCAAAATATTAGGAGATCAACTTCAAAGTATGTCCTACCAAATTATTGAGAGACTTTACTAATTTTTTTAAAATATAATAAATTAATAAATATGATGTCAGAGCCTCTTTAAAGTGGGACACTAGTCTTTATGAATATTCATGAGATGAAAGATTTATCTTAAATTGTTACCAAACTATTAGGGCAATTTTAAGATTAATTCTCAATATTAGACATTTGGCTAAAGCATAAATATTTTTTAAGGCTTGGATAATGTGAAATCAAACTGGCATCATCTTTGAATGGACATTGTAAGGGTGTTATAACCTTCCTAATACATAACCATACTCCTAAACCTAAATCTAGTTTCGTGGATCAGATTCAATTAAGTGACCAATCTCACCTTAATAAAAAAAGATTGGTGGCAACTCCTCTAATACATGTCTAGTGGTAAGTCCATGGATCTATACATTATGATAATTTGGTGACTTCATTGGAGATACCGAGAGTCAAGCCAATGAATGATTTCTTATTATCTAAGCCTTGCCTATTAAATTTGAGATTTTTTTTCTCTTTCAAATTTACTTTTTTATTGCTTATATTTGTTAGTTATTCATTTATTTACTGTATATATCTGTCATTCATTTGCATATACATAACATAAAGCTTTCCACCCGAGCTCTATCTTTAGGAGGGAGTGAAGTACCTATATACTCTCATGAAATTTCATGTCTTCGCATAGGCCTACGAAACATTCCCACTCAAATTGAACCATTTTTGCTTAAAGCTATGATGGGCGAGGATCATTGTGCCTTACTAGTCTATGATGGAGAATGACATAAGGAACAATTTGGGAACCTTTAGAAGTAATCTAAACTGCATATGGTTAACTTTAAGAACCTAACCATAGATAGAGCCACGTTTTTCCACCCTTTATAGTTAACCCAAAATTTAGGGTCATGTTATTATTTTACTTGCTTTATAGAGTTTATTCTTTATTTTTTTTATTGAGGTGACTAACCAATTTTTTTTATCTTCTTTTTACTTTTTTTCTTCTTGTACATGTTCATAAACATACATGCAGATTGTATATTATGCTTATTAACCCTTTTTTTTATTATGTATGCATGTATTCATACATCACTGCATTCATTCTCATGCATAATTTGAAGGTTCCATAAACATCATTTTAATTTGCATTATAATTGTGGGAAATCAAGGTTCGAGGATAGCTCAACACCAGTTATACTCTTAAGCTAGAGCCAAAAAAATGGAGTAAGATAATGCAAGTCATCTTGAAATGATAGAAAAGGCCTAGGAGATACTTGAAGGAAAATTAAGCAAAATTTTGGATGTTTTTGAGTAGATAAACAAAGGAAAAGAGGTGAAAAAAGATGGTTCACATGAAGTTACTGAACCACCATATCCACTAGGTTTTGGTCCACATCAGACCCAAACCATTTCAAGTCTTTAGCCACAGTAGACCACATTCTTGAATTACATAATGCCTCACACACCCAATCAAGTGAATGTTCAGAGCTATACCAATCTTGTTTTCACTGAAAAAATATATGAGCCCATCAAAATGGATGAGACTAAAGAAGAAATGAAATTGCATATGACTACACCTTTGAAAGATTCAAAGACTGATTAAGCTATAAGCATGATTGAGGAAAGATTACAGGCTGTAAAAGGCATTGATTTCTATGGATCCATGGATGCTGCTAACTTTTGTCTGGTTCCAGATATAGTAATTCCTCCAAAATCTAAAGTACCAAATTTTAAGAAGTATGATGGTAATAAGTGCCCTATTACACACATCACAATGGACTATTGTAAAATGGCAGCATATGCCAACTATGAGAAAATGCTAATGCATGTGTTAGGACAGCTTAACTAGGTTTGCTGCAATATAGCACGTCTAGTTGGATAGGACTTGCATTAAGTCGTGAAAGGATTTGACTCGATCTTTCATCAACCAATATCATCACATCATAGATATGACCCTTGATCGTCTTTCTTTACAAGGTATAAAGAAAAAAGCATCTGGGTCTTTTAAAGAATATGCCCAAAAGTGGCAAGATATAGCTGTTCAGGTTCAACCACCCTTAATTGAAAAAACAATGATGATTTTGTTTATAAGTACTTTGAAATCACCTTATTATGAAAAAATGATAGGGAACACAACAAAGAACTTTGTTGATATGGTGATTTCAAGAAAGATTATTAAAAATACCATCAAGAGTGGCAAGCTTAAGAAAAGAAAGACTGATAGTGCCAAAGAAGGTGGAATGCCTATGAGAAAAGAGGATGAAACCCAAGTGATGAGTTTTGAGAGGCAGCAATCCAGAAGTTATGCTCTATGTCCATCATATGTTCATCCTACTTACTATCCAATAGCTAATAATGTTGTGCAAGTTCCTTACCAGCTTTATCTCCTAATCGTGAACAATATTGCTTTAAGTCCTCCTCGATTAGCTTTTCAAGCACCTGCATATAGGCCTTATCTTGTTACTACACCAATTCCATGGTCTAACAATCAAGCGAGTGGTTTAAGAAGATCCAAGAACAATCAAGAGAGAGCTTATATTGATCCTATCCCTATAACCTGTACTGAGCTATTTTTAGAATTGGTCAAGAATAACCTAATATCTCTAATCTTTCTGGAGCCATTGAAGCTACCCTATCCCAAATGGTATAATGTTAATGCCATGTGTGATTACCATAATGGGAATGTGGGTCACTCCATAGAAACCTGCCCTGCTTTTAAACATAAGGTGCAAAGTTTAATTCGAGCAGGCTTGATAAGCTTCAATGAATCAAGAAAGTTGAATATCCACAAAAATTTTTTGCCTAATCATCTAAGGGCATGATTTTGGAAAGGCTGATTGAAACTATTTATCATCTTAGGATTTCTTGAGAATATGAGTTTTTTTTATGTGCTTGGATTTCATTTTGTTTTTCATTATTTTAATAAAAGTAACAGATTTGATACATTTTCATGACATTTTTCTCTTTTGTGTAAATCATCATTATTAATTTTTACCTCCCCATACCTTTTTTCCATATCCATTCTTTGATTCCAAATAATGAATGTTCATATAGTTGTGATGATAGTTCAGGACTTGATTCTGAAAACATCATTCGATGATCTGATTAATACATGAAAATTGTTGATCCATAAGGACTACTGAATAAAGGGACAAGTCTAGGAAAGAATTTGAAAAGTGATGCAATACATAGTCTTTGCTCATTCACAAGTCTACTCTTAGTCAATAAAGATTCTCCACTGAGAGTATTCATGTTCGAAATGAGAAATCGCCATATTTCTTCTATACTTCAAAAAAATTATCCCTTGCTACTCCATTTAAGCTTGTTGAAAATCTTATTCAAGAAACCTTAACCAAGGATTACCTTCATACTGGGGGTAAAATCGAAAAGTTTGTAATTTTAAGGGCAAAGCCTTTTTGTGTTCAAATTTTTGTAAAAAATAAAAACTAAACAAAAAAAACACAAAAAACAAAACAATTGATGGGGCAAAATACCAATGTGCTCCACCAAAAAACAAAAAGCAAAAGAAAAAGAAAAAAAAATTGATGGGGCAAAACATCAAAGTGTTCCTCATGAAAAAATGATCATTGGTTTGATTACCCTTAAAATACAATTTAAGCTTATTTTACCCTTTCTTTGGTACCCTTTACCCTAGCCTATGATACATCCCTTAAAATCCCATTTTGATTGAACGTGAACACTCAATTTAGAGAATCATGAATTAAATTAAGGTAGGTTTGCCATTGGATTGTTTAAAGCTTTGAGCAAAGTGTCATTGGAGAATAAAAGGGGAAAGAAAAATGAAAAAATGAGCAAAAGGTGTGCCAAAAAAAAAAACAAACAAAAAAAGAGAAAAAAAGGGAAAAGAGACAAAGAAAGAAAAAGAAAGACTTAGACCAAAGACCCGTAAAAGTGATTTCTGTATAAGCATCCTAAGAATAAGGATGATACTAATGGAATCATGTTGTTGAAAGAGAATTTTGAGTTTGAGTTCAAAATTCTCTGAACAATCATTATTTTGGATGTTAATATCCTATTCAAATAAATCACAACATTTTGCTTTTATTTATCCTTGAGTCACTATGGCCATACCTTTTTGTTCTTTCAATAATAAAGACCCATTTTTTCTTATCCTTCATTAAATGAACATTTCTTGAATGAACAAAAAAAATGTATCATATCTGTCATTGATTTGAATGATGACAAATAAATGAATGACATGTTTCATCAAGAGTTTTTCATTCTTTTGAAAAAAGTCTAAGATGAGATAAATGAAAAAACATGAGAAATGATTTACTAGGGGGCAAACAAGGTGACCCAAATGATAAATCAATGATAGATTGGTTAACATGACCTGTGAGTTATGATCAGATAAGAAGAATGACATGGATAAGCTGACAAAATATGCTCTAAGATTATTAATACCAAGAAGCTAAGAAAAACTGGTGGAGTTTTGAGAACCTTGTCACCACAATTGAAATTTCATAACATCAACATTATATACATTGTTTTTACATTTGCATCCTAGATAAGATATGCATTTGTATCATCGTAATATCACTTATCACTCATTTTTTATCTCAATTTCATTCAAATCATTTCCTGACTCGAGGTTCTATCCCGATTAATCATCCCGGTTAATCACATTTGTGTGATTTGAAGGATTTTTAAAGAAGATTTTGCAAGAAATCAAATAGATATAAAACAATTTACAAAAGATTTTGGTTGAAAGTGACCAATTTTGAGAGAAAATAGAGCATGAATACTTAGGGTTGGGAAGAAGAAGAAAAGAAGAAGAGACTATGGTTGGCCAATGAAAAAGAAGAGTCTAGATTTTAAGTGATCAAAACAGTGTGCATAAGAGAGTTGTTCATGACCCAATAGATTGGGTAGTAAAGGGGATCAATCGAGTAAGAACCTGATGAACCTAGGCAAGCCATGGACTGATCTATCAAGTCCAAGAGGGATCAATCAGGTCCCAAGGTTTCCAATCTGAATTTGCTATTGGATAGAAAACTAATCAATCCAATCCAAGAGGGATCAATTGGTTCACTTGTAGCAAAAAAATTTTAATTATTTTAAAATTTAAAACCATGCAACATAACTATTCAAATATGCATCATATAATTACAAATGAAATCATAGACAAGATTTCAAAAATGTGTCAAGATAAACACACATTTGGTCAAACAAGGTATCAACATTAATCATACCATCAAGAATTTCACTTCAAAAAGCATTTATCATAACAAGTTCACCTCTAATTGTATAAAATCTATCTTATCAAGATGCTTTGTAAAAATATCAACTAATTGATGCAAGGTTTCAATGTATTCAAGCACAGTATCACCCTTTTGAACATGATCTCTAATGAAATGATGCCTAATTTTAGTATGCTTAATTCTTGAATGTTGAATTGGATTTTTGGTGAGATTGATGGCACTAGTATCATCACATTTAATGGGAATGTGATCCATGATAATTCCAAAATCTTCTAATTGTTGTTTAATCCATACAACTTGAGCCTAACAACTACTAACTGCTACATATTTGGCTTGGTTGAGGATTAAGCAACACTATTTTGTTTTTTGAAAAACCATGATATGAGCATATTCCTAAACAATTGACAAGTACTAGAAGTGCTCTTTCTATCAATTTTACAACAACTAAAATCCACATCAAAATAGGCATGCAAAGCAAAAGATGAACTTTTTAGATACCATAATCTTAAGTTAAGAGTGTCTTTAAGGTATCTAAAAATTCTTTTAACAGTAAATAAATGTGATTCTCTAGATGACAATTGAAATCTAGTACATAAGCACATACTAAACATTATATCTAGTCTACTTGCAGTAAGATATAATAATTAACCAATCATAGACCTATATAATTTAGAATCAATACATTTACCTCCTTCATCCTTGTCAAATTTATTGAAGTGCTCATAGGTGTTGAGTAACGCTTTGATTTTTCCAATCCAAATCTTATGAGCAAGTCATTGATGTATTTGGCTTGATTAATGAAGGTATTATCTTTTGTTTGCTTTACTTGTAATCCCAAGAAAAATGTAAGCTCTCTCATCATGCTCATTTCAAATTTTCACCTTGCATAGTCTTAGCAAATTCTTGACAAAGAACTTTATTATTAGCACTAAATATAATATCATCAACAAAAACTTGCACAATGAGAATGCCCTTTCCTTTTGTTTTAATAAAAGGTGTTTGACAATCTTTCATACCAAGCTTTAGGAGCTTGTTTGAAGCTATATAAAGCTTTTGTCAATTTATAAACATGGTTTTGAAATTGAGGATTTTCAAAACTGGGAAGTTGTTTTACATACACCTCTTCATTTATAAAACTATTTAGAAATGCACTCTTGACATCCATTTGAAAGAGCTTGAAATCTTTGAAACATGTAAATGCAGGCAATATCCTGATAGCTTCTAACCTTGCAACCAAGGTAGAGGTTTCATCATAATCAATTTTTTCTTCTTGACTATACCCTTGAGCCACTAACCTAGCTTTGTTTCTAATAACATTGCCATGCTTATCCATTTTATTCCTAAAAACCCATTTGGTGCCTATAGTAGGATGATCACTAGGCCTAGGTACAAGATTCCACACTCGGCTTCTTTCAAATTGGTTGAATTCTTCTAGCATAACCAATATCCAATAATCATCTCCTAAGGCTTCATCTATGTTCTGAGGTTCACTATGAGATAGAAAAGCAACATAATTATACACATTGTAAGAAGATCTAATTTTTACCCTTTAAGTTGGATCATTAATAATCTCACTATCTGTAACATATCTCCTTTCCATATGGTGATTTGGTTCTTGCTCTATATGTTGTGGTTCCTCTAGAAACTTATCATCCTCATTTTGAATGTTTTCCTCAATGTCATGTGATGCATCATTGATATATTCTTGAAGTATACCTACATCATCATCATCATCAAGAGACACCTTTCTCGGTGGTGGATTACATTCATTAAAGACAACATGTATGGACTTTTCAATAACTAATGTTCTTTTATTAAAGACTCTATAGGTTTTAAAATTCAAAGAATATCTGAGGAAAATGCCTTCATCACTTTTTGCATCAAATTTTCCCAGATGTCTTCTCCATTGCTCAAAACAAAACATTTACAACCAAAAAGATGAAAATAGCTTATGTTAAGCCTTTTTCATTTAAAAAGTTCATAGGGAGTTTTCTTCAAGATTGGCCTAATCATAGCTCTATTTATAATACAACAAGAGGTGTTTATGACTTCTTCCAAAAATATCTAAGTAAATTATTTTCACAATGCATGGTTCTAGCCATTTCTTCTAAAATTGTATTCCTCCTTTCTACTACGGCATTTTGTTGAGGAGTTCTAGGAGCAAAAAAATTATGGCTAATATCATTTTTACTATAAAACACATTAAAGCTAAGGTTTTCAAATTCTTTTCCATAATCACTTATAATACTAAAATTGAATAACCCTTCTCATTTCGTATTTGTTTACTAAAAGTGATGAATTTTTCCAAAGCTTTATTCTTTGAATGTAAGAAGAAAACCCATGTATATCTAGTAAAATCTTCAACACTAATAAACCCATATTATTTTCCACCAAGGCTCATTGTCCTAGTAAGACCAAAAAGATCAATATGAAGTAGTTGAAAAAATATAATAGTTGAAATGCAATTCTTAGGTTTGAAAGAGATTTTCTATTTTTTCCTTGAATACATGCATCACAAACCTTGTCATTTTCATATTTCAATTTTGGTAAACCAACAACCAAATCATTTTGAGAAAGTTTTGAAATTGCATGCATACTTACATGTCCAAGTCTTTTATGCCAAATCCCAATTGCATTTTCCTTTTGAGCCATAAAACAAACATTTTTAGAAGATAGATAATCCAAATGCACCACATAAACATTTCCATGATGATGTCTAATAAAAATAAGTTTGTTAGTCTTGATATCAATTACTTGATAGCACATGGATTCAAATACAACTTTAAGTCCTTTGTCACACAATTGACTAATACTAAGTAACTTATGCTTGAGTCCATTCATAAGTAAGCATTTTTAATAGTAGTCAAAAAATTGTTACCAATGGAGCCAAACCCTTTAATTTGGCCTTTGGAGTTTTCTCCAATGTAACATCTCCTCCACTTTTAGCCTTTAAGTCCTTAAATTGAGCCTTGTCTCTAGTCATGTGTTTTGAGCATCCACTATTAAGGTACCATGGATTGTTCTTGCTTGAATTTTCCTTATAGCAATGCTCATCCACCTTAGGCCCATCAAGAGCCACGAGACATAGGTTTGCTACTTCCACCTCATTTGATTCATCATCAGAGAAATCATGATCACTTTATGTTGTAACCATTGCTTTCTTTTTTGGCTTCATTATGTTTTGCTTTTTCCATAAAAGGCAATCAAATTTGATATAACCTAGTTTGTCGCATTTATAGCCAACAATTTGATCATTTTTTCTTCTACTTAATTCTTCTTGGATCATTTCCCTTTGTGGTCTTCTTCTATTTAAGAACTTGTTCATCTTCATAAACTTCTTGAACCATTTTACAAACATAACCATTTCTTTATCTTTATCAATCTTGTCCTATTCAAAATTTTCTTTATCTTCTTGAAAGGTTGATTTAAGAGCAATGCCACATTTTTTAATTAGTTCTTGTCCCTTTTGAGCTTCATCTCATGAGCAATGAGAGAGCCCATGAGTTCTTCCAAAAAGAGTGTATGAGGATCTTTAGACTCTTTAATGGCTGTCACTTTAGCTTCCCAACTCGTTCATAAATTATTGAGAATTTTCTTCACCATCTCCACATTTGAGTAAGTCTTCCCAAGAGCCTTTAAACAATTAATGATATCGGTGATGTGGTTTGACATTTCATTAATGCATTATTCTGATTTCATCTTGAATAGCTCATGATCATTAGTGAGCATGCCAATTGTGGTCTCTTTCACTTAATTAGTACCTTGAAGAGTGATGGCCAACTTGTCCTAAATTTCCTTTGCATTTTCACACAAAAAAACTTTATTGTACTCACTAGGCCCGAAAGCACAAAAGAGTGTATCTATTGCTTTGGCATTGAGTTAAGCTATCTTCATATCATTGACATCCCATTCACTTTTTTGCTTGGTCACCACTCTACCATCCATCATCTTTATTAAAATTTGAAGACCATTTACAATAACCCTTCAAACTTTATAGTCATTGGCTTGAATAAATAATTTCATCATAGTCTTTCAATATGAGTAATTATCACTAATAAAAAAAAGAGGTCTTACAATTAAATGACCATCAACTCTAAAAGATGTAGCAACCATTTTATTTGCCATGACACACATTTCTTGTTGACCACTATATTTGTTGTAGCTTGAGGATGATTGTTCCATATTGATCACCATACTTCTTTGAGCCATTTTTAGGATCACTCTTAGGTTTTTAGACCTACAAAATAGAGTATTAGCTTTGATACAAATTGTTAGCTCAAATACATGAATTAAACTAAGAGGGGTGAATTGGTTGATAATAAATTTTTCAAAAATTAATAGCCAACAAACACAAAATTCACAAATTAGTTTTTCTAATAAAATAAACACAACAAATATAAGTACTAATAATCTTAAAAGCATGAGATTGAGATAGAAAATCAAACACCAAAATTTATAGAGGTTCGGGCCTTCTTTTAGACACCAACATCCTCTCTCTTAGCCTTACTTACCAAAGAGTTCAATCCACTATGTTTTGAAAGTTACAACCTAGCTCTTCAAAGCTCTAAACAATTAAAACACAATTTCTTAAGGGTTATCCTCCCTCTTAAGCTCACAACCTCACAATACAAATTTTTGAAGTGTTTTGCAAACTCAAAAAACCTCTTTAAGGTTGGGTGTTTTCTAATTTGAAGTACAAATCAAGATTGAGAAGAATATCAAGAGAAAATCAAACACAACAAGAATATCTATACTTTTCTCACACTAAGATACTCTTTAATGCTTGGAGAAGATGGTACATAGATGCAGTAAGTTTTCATGGCTCTAAATTACTTCAAATATGGTAAGAGACCTTCATTTATATGTTAAGAATGAAAGATAGCTATTGGTTGCATTTATTATTTGAAACCTCTACAAAATTTCAGACAAAAATAGTCATTGCAAGCATTTTGGGCAAGAGGGGATTGATCCCCTCTTAGGGGGGATCGATTGGGTCAATTAAAAATCAAACAATTTATGCATGAAAATGTATAACCAATTAATCCATATCAAGCACTAATAAATCCCTTTTTCAAGTAATCGATCCTTTAGTTTGGGTGATCGATCCCTTCCTAGAGTTTGGAGCAAAGTTTTCATTCTATGTAAAAAAATCAATTGATCCCTCCATGAAAGGATCAATCTTGTCGTTAAAACCCTTGAACCAATCATTGTATACAAAGAGGGGATCGATTGGTTTTCATGAAATTTCCATGAGAAAGTTTTCTAGCCAAAAAATCAATTAATCCCCTTGAAAAGGGATCGATCCCTACTATACTACTTTACCCAATTTTATTTTTAAACTATGCCAGATGAATTTGAACATGTTCTCAACTAGATTAAAAGCTAAAGTTCAAATCATTTTAATGCAATTTTAGCAAATTTTTGTTTTGTCATTTCAAAATATTTTATCAATTCAAGGCTAATAGATCATAATCAAGTAATAGCAGTGATGAAAGTACAGTATTATTTCAACAAGCATTCTAGAATTAAAATTGTTGGATGGATTCAAGCACCAAAGTTGATAAACTAAACTCTTATATCTAAAATAATGAAACTTGGTTTGAATTGCAATAAAAGTAAAGAAAGATTGTGTAGGCCTATAACTACTTATCCAATTGTCATTTGGCAAGCAATAGATTTGGCCAAATAGAACTAGATCTAAAGTGAAAGAAAGCTTTTGGAAAGATCCTAAGGTTGGCCTAAAGTAAGTATTATATAAAAAAAAGGTTTGAGACAAGGATTGCATAAACCAAAAGCTTGTATAGATAAAATCAACAATATCAAACTTGTAAAAGCATGAAAGAAAGAAAATAAACAAAGGTGGATCAAGAACCAAAATTTGTATTAAAGAAAGAGTATGGCTGAATACTATAAACAATAAAGCAAAGTTGAAAAAACAATTGCAACAATGAAAGCTTCTAAAAAAAATAGAACTTGAAACTAAGATGCTTGTATTGAAAATCTAGATTTAAGAAAACAAAGGCTTTTTGTAATGGCTAATCTGTCACTTTAGCCTAATACAAAAAGAAGAACTAAAAATCTAAAAAAACTAGAGAAAATAAAAAAGAAAAGAGAATGGAACGTACGATGTTTTGGAAACAAGAGCTAGCCTTCCAATTTATAGATGGGAGTTTGGCTATGGGATAGAGATTAAGCATACAAGTTCAATTCTATCCAAACACCAAAAGATAAGATTTATCTTAATCAACAAGTGTTGGCTAAACATGGGAGTCTTCAATCTTGGAGAGCCTTGACTAATCATGTCTCTTGGAATGGATTCTTAGACATTGATCTTGCATGGCACATATCTTGATCTTGCAATCTTTATAAGTTTTAACCATTCTTGAATTCTAAAACCATGTTGTTGTTTTTCATCCAAACTCTTAGGATTTATCTTGCACTAATCCTTCTTAAAATATAATTCTTCAAATGATTGATTAAAAGAGTCATGGTTAAATTAAATCTCCTTTGGCCAAAAGCTAAAGAGTTATTCTTTAATTAAAACTCTTCAAATATCACATGTGCATGGAGAAGTCCTCTTGAATATGAGAAAATTGAATCCATGTCGGAGTCTACAAGTCATATTTAGTTCCATCCTTACATGCTTGGGTGAATCTTACAAGAATGAAGCTTGTCTTAATCTTGCATGAAAATGATTAGAAATTCTACTGTATGTAGAAAAACCTATAGATCAAAAAATAAACATTAAAAGCACCAAATTCAACTAAAATTTAAAAATTTTCAACCAAAATGAACTTGTAAATCTCTATATATTTAAGTGCTATCACTTGGGAAGGGATCGTAGATTGGTTTAAGTCTTGGAACAATGTTGCAAGGAATGAAGAAAGCACCAAAGATTGTAAAAAATAAAGAAAAATTTAGCTTGGGTTATAGATTGATTGCTGCTAACAAAAGGAAAGTTATGATAAAAAAAAATAGAATGGTCCACTTTAAGTGATAGGAATCATATGAGAGTAGAATGGTGTATCCATACCTTTATTATACTTTCCATTCAAAAAGATATGTTTATCCAAAACTGTCAAAAGCATAGATGCCAATAGAAGGGTTAGAGATGGCCTTTTCAAGGTTGAAGTTAGAATCAATGAGGGATAAAAAAGCAATAAAGATGGAGGGAAAGATATTTATGTCTCCTTTTGACCATAAGATGTAGTTTATATATTTTTGTTATCTTTAAACCTTAAGAGTATTAATAAAAGTCCAACTACTTCCACCCAAAGGCATACGAAGAGTATGCATGGGCTTATTTTTCATTATCATCAATAAAATGTCAAATACAATGCATTTTTCATCATATACTTCATTTTTTTTAATTCTTCTTAACATTTGATTGTTTCTTTTTATATAGCATACAAGTGCACATATTGCATCAAGTAGTAAATTAAATAAGTAGAGTGTTATTCCCATGAGGATTATGTATTAGGTGCAAAACCAAGTACCAAGGGAGTTTTTTCTAACTTATATTTAAATAGATTGAAAAGTTGATTGATAGTAATTGAAAGCAAAGTATTGAAAATGTGATAACTAAATGTGAAGCTAACCAACTATCACTTAGTAGCTCTAAGGTAAGCCAATTATACAAGAAAACAAAAGGAAACTGAAAGCTTGTAAAAACACAATTTGGTCGAATGTAAGAAACCATAAATTTGAGAACTAAACTTGTAAAGAATGTTGTGTATGCAATTAAATAAAGAGAGCTTTGAGTAAGAAAATGGATAGAAATTGTATTAAAGAGAACATTAAAAACAAACTATGCTTAGTTTTTCACCCTAACTAAGAATTACAAAAGGTTTAGAAAAGATTTAGGCTAGTCTGTCACCCTAGCCTATTTATAAAAAAACAAAAAAGTAAAAAATGAAAAGAAAGAAAAGTAAAAAAGAGAAGAGACAGAATGAATCAGGTGTGTTAAGTGTATAAAAAAGCTTTCTATTTATAGGACTGGGTTTAGCAATGAGGGGGATTAGGATTACAAAGTCCTTATGCAAGTCAAACTCTTTAAAGATGAGACTTTATCTTGATCTTAAAAAGGCATGGTCAAACAAGGAGTCCTCAATATTAAGTACATTGGTCGAATATTGCTTCTTAATTAGTTTTTGGTGTACATATGGCATGCCATCTCATCATCTTGTAATCTTGATATGAGTTTCGGCTAGACTTGAATTCCAAGAGCAATCTTCTTAAAATGGTTACATTAAGTTCAACCCCTCTTAAGATAAATCCTTCTTGAATAAAAACTTTAGCTTTATCTCTTGTAAAAGTGTCCATTGTGTTTTTAAACTCTTTCAAGATAGGCAAAATAATCCTTTTACAATTAAATCTTTTATTGGCTGATTATATTAAAGGGTTCTTGTCCAAATATATTTATTCAATTATCAAGTGCATATAAGAGTTTTCTTGTAAATGGGATAGTCGAATGTATGTAAAGTTATAGTGCCATTATGATTCCTTTTTCCAAGCGAATTTAAGAGTCCTAACATCATTAAGATTTGGCTATTATTCATTCTTGCACGGCTGAATATGACAAGGATTAGGATAAACCTAATCTTGCATGGAAATTGCATGATCTTGCATGAAATTCATGTCCCATATGTATTATACCTAAAGATCAAGAAAACAAACATTAAAGGCACCATATTCAATCAAATTACAAAATATTTGCACCAAAAAGGCTTGTAAAACATAATATATTTTAATGCTATCAACATTATTTTATTCTTGCCAAAATATCCATCCATATCCCTACAATCTTAATAATTTTCAGGTTTTTGAATACTAAACATCATGGATGATCATAAAAATTATTTTGGATTTGATTTTAGAAGGTAATAAAACCCTATAAAGAGCCAATTCATGTGATTAATCTAGGGAATGGTGAGAACAAAAAAGAGGTAAAGGTGAGCATTTGCTTTTCACATGAAGAACGATAAAGGTTGGAGGAGTTAATATAAGAATATATGGATGTGGTTGCATGGTCATATGAAGACAAGCTAGGGCTTAATATGGATATTGTAGAACAAAAGCTACCATTGATCTCAGGTTGTAAGCCAGTACAGCAAAAATTAAGGCATATTAAGTAAGAGATATTTTTTAAAATTAAAGAAGAAGTTAAAAAGTAGTTTGACGTTGGCTTTTTAGCTATGCTTAAGTATCCTAAGTTGGTTGCTAAAATAGTCTTAGTCTCTAAAAAAGATGGAAATGTCATAATGTGTGTAGACTATAAAGATCTAAATAAAGCCAACCCTAAAGAGAATTTTTATTGTCCTATATCAATACCATTATAGAAAATACAGCAAAACATTTAGTGTTTTCCTTCATTAATAGGTTCTCTGGTTATAATCAAATCAAGATGGCATAGAAGGATATGGAGAAAACTACATTTGTGATAATATTGGAAGCATTTTAATATAAGCTCATGCCATTTAAGTTGAAAAATGCTAGTGCTACTTATCGAAGGGCCATGGTCACATTTTTTCATTATATGACACTTAAAAAGATTGAAGTGTATATTGATGATATGATTGCAGAGTCTCATAAAAGAGAAGATTATATGGAAAACCTTAAAAAACCCTTCAAAAGGTTGTGCAAATATCAACTCAAACTAAATGTAATAATGCGCAGATTCAAGCAAAATCAAAAAGGTAATTAGGATTTGTGGTTAATGAAAAAGGAATTGAGGTAGAACCTTATAAAATTCAGGCAATTACAAAGTTGGCCATGTGCACAAAAGAATGTCATAAGTTTTTTAGGGAGATTGAATTATATTGCTCGATTTATTTCTCAACTCATAGCAAAATATAACCTTATCTTCATTTTGCTCAAAAAACATGACCTTGAAGAATGGAATGAACAGTGCCAAGATGCCTTTAACATAATCAAAGAGTTTTTGATGAATCCACTGATGTTAATACCCTCTATGGTAGGAAAACCCCTAATTTTATACTTAACTGTGAATGAAGCTTCATGGGATGTTTGTTAGGGCAAAGGGATGAGATGAGCAAGAAAGAGTAGGCCATCTACTATCGAAGTAAGAAATTTACTAATTACGAAGTCAAGTATTACTAGCTTAAGAATATGTGTTGTGCCTTAGTATGGATTGCCTATCAGCTTAAACAATACATGTTCTATTAAACAACTTGGCTAGTATCAAAGTTGGACCCCCTCAAGTACAATTTGAAAAGCCATATTTATCAGGGAGAATAGCAAGGTGAAAAGTCATGCTCTTTGAGTATGATATCATATATGTTAGTCAAAATGCCATAAAAGTGCAATAGCTAATTTTCTTGCTAGTCGGGCCACTGATGATTATGAGCCAATGAAGTTTAAGTTCACAGATGAAGATCTGATGGCCATTCTATCAATTGAGAAAGAAGAATTTACGATAACAACTTGGAAAATGTTCTTTAATGATGCATCAAATGCTTTAGGACATGGCATCAAGGCTATATTGATATCCTTTCAAGGAGAATATTACCCCAATACTACAAGGTTATCTTTTTACTGCACCAATAATATAATAGAGTATGAAGCATGCATTATAGGTTTACAAATGGCTTTGGGAAAAAAGATTAAAATGTTAAAGGTGTTTGGGGATTCAACATTAGTAATTTATCAATTGAAAAGTGAATGGGAAAAAAGGGACCCAAAGTTGGTTTTATACCAAAATATATTGCTAGACTAAAGGAGCAGTTCAAAGATATCTAATTTCAACATATTCCTCGAGAAAAAAATCATATAGTTGATGCCTTAGCAATATTGTTAGCAATGTTCAAACTAAATGCAAGTGTTAAAATCTAACCTATTAGAATCTAGACCATTGAGTCTCTGGCAAATTGTGCAAGTGTGAAAGAAAAAGTTAATAGACAACCATGGTATTATGATATCATGTAATATATCAAGCACCAAAAGTATCTTAAGTATGCATCAGAGAACAATAAAAGGGTTCTTGAAGGTTGGTAATGGGATTTGGTCTTGATATAGTAGTCTTGTATAAGAAAAGTTAGGACCAAATATTGCTAAGATGTGTGAATGTCGTAGAAGCAAAGAAAATACTTGAAAAAATGCATGAGAAAATATACGAAACACATGCAAATGGCCACATGATGGCCAGATAAGTTATGAGGGCAGGATACTACTGGTTGACATTAGAGAGTGATTGTATCAACTTTGTAAAAAGATGTCATAAATGCCAGATTTATGCAAATAAGATCATTGCTTCCCTTTGTACCATTGCATGCTATGGCATTTTCATGGCATTTTTTTATGTGAGAAATGGATGTGATTAGACCTATTACTCTGAAGGCTTTAAATGGGCACAGCTTCATATTTGTAGTAATTGATTATTTCATGAAGTGGGTGGAAGTGGCCTTCTATACTAGTATGACTCGGTCAATTATATGTAGATTTATAAAGAAAGATAATATGTTGATATAGGCTACTTGAAAGAATCATCTCTAATAACATTAGCAACTTGAACAATAGGATAATGGAGAAGGTATATGTGCAATTTAAGATAAGCCACCATAATTTAGCACTTTACTATCCAAAGATGAATAAGGTAATAAATGTCACTAATAAAAATATCAAGAGGATACTAGAGAAAATGACTAATACTTTAAGGACTAGATGAGAAATTGGCATTCTCTTTACTCACATACAAAACATTTGTTCATACTTTTACTGAGGCCATTCTTTTTTCATAAGTATATTGGATGAAGGCTATTTTACCAATCGAAATCTAAATTCCTTTTTTAAGAGTCTTAATGGAAATGCAATTGGAAAAAAGAAATGGGTCGTAGTCATTATGAATAGTTAATCTAATTAAAGAAAAAAACTCATAGCACTCAATCATAGCTAAATGTATAAAAAAAAAATATGTGGGCACGTGATAAGATGAAAAGGCCTAGGCATTTTCATGAAGGAGAGTTAGCTTTGAAAAGAATATTGCTTAATTAGTATGGCAGTAGAGGGGCCTAGGCATTTTCATGAAGGAGAGTTAGCTTTGAAAAGAATATTGCTTAATTAGTATGGCAGTAGAGGGAAATGGATACCTAATTGAGAAAGTTTGTACATGGTGAAGAAGGCATTCTCTAATAGAGCACTAATCTCGACAAAGATGGATAAAGATGAACTATCAAACCCTATGAATTTGGATGTTGTTAAAAAACACTTTGTGTACAAAAAAACAAAAAAGCAAAACAAAAAAGTAAAAAAAAATGAAAAGGGAGGATCCTGGCTGAAAACCTAAAATGGGCAATCTAGGTTATAGAAAGAAAATACCTAAGTTAAAAACTTAAAAGAGCAACTTAGGTTTGAAAAAGGAAATGGAAAAATGATCAAGCCATGAACTTAAAATGGAAGGATGTGGAGAAATAGCATGTTTAATTTGGAAAAAGTAAAAGATAGGTCATTGATTTTAAATAAAAGGGGCATAGTCACAATTTGATGAGTCAACATTGATCAAAGCCATTAATGAAATAGGATTTTTGAAAGAGGGTTAGGTGTAAATGATCTAGATCCATTCTAATGTTTAGTATTTGAAAATTTGAAAATAGATCCTTAATACCATCGTATCTGTTCATTTCTTTCTTACATCAAATTGTATATTCCTTTCTCTTCTTCAAAGTAACTTGTGAATCAAACCTATCTTAAATTGCAATGAATACTCTTTGCTCTCTTTGATCAAATCCCTTTTATTCATCTTTGATTAAAAAAAAATTACAATTGTATAATAATTGTTGATAATGATTGATAATCTTCATAGTAAAACTTGAATCATCCTAAAAAAAAGGGTCCTAAAAGAACAAAGATAAACAAGTAGAGGCAAAAAAAAAAAACAAAAAAATGAAAAAGATGAGAAAAAATGAAATGAAAATGATAAAAAAATGAATGAATGGAAAATGATAGAAAATGGAGCGAATGAATGAAAAGAAAATGGAAAATATGTATGAATGGAAAAATCATTAAAGAATGAATGAATGGTGAATGATGAATAAGTGAATGAAAGGAATGGTGATGATGAAAGAGAAAAAGAAAAAGATTTCTTTCACAAAAATTAGCAAACAACCATTGAAGAGATTAAGGCAAAAAAAAAAAAGGATAAAGAAGGAAAGAAGAAGGAATATTCAAATCAAGAAAAAGGTTTCAATTAAATACGCATTGTTTAACTATTGAAAACCTATCTAGAATTAGTCGATTGGAAATCAATGGTGGTCATAAAAGTCTTGTTACCATAAGTATGAACGCATGATGCGAACAAACTTTTTGAATCATAAGCATTGTATTTTTGCATTCATTACATCCATTGCATGCAGAACAAAACATGTTTTTAGAAAAAAGCAAATGTGTTATTTGGAAAATAAACATTTCTCAAGAAAAACCCAAAAAGGAAAACAGTTTATAGGGAAAAAGAAATACTTTTTAAAGCCTCAAACATAATCAAGCTTTTCAAAAATTGAGATTTTTAAAGTTTCAAAACCTCTATTTAAAAGAGTTTTCCAAATTTAAGATTACTTTTAATATTTTAAAGCCTTTGCTTAAAGAAATTTTTAAAATTCAAAAATTGTAAAGTTTTTAAAAAACCTCTAATGGCATAAAAAAAAAAAGCAAAAACCTTTCAAACCATCGTCCTAAACAAAATTAATGTCTTTGTTTTGCATTATTTTTTATTCTAAAAAATATGTAACAAAGGGTAACTATATATACCTAATTTTATCCAAACAGAATCAAGCTAGTTGTAAGGCCTATAAAGTCTAACCTAGCTCAAATCTAACATTCCTTTAATTTTGACAGGTTTCCAAAATTGAATTTAGAATCAATTTGACCCAAATTCTCCAAGATCAAACTTGGTCAAACAAAGTCAAACTCTATTAAAATCAATCGAATTGAATTAACAATCAAAACCAAAATAGGATTAACAAGTAGGGTTGGCATCGGGTCGGGTTCGGGGCAGGTTTAGCTCGCCCCGAACCCGACCCGACTTAATGCTTTAATAAACCCGAACCCGACCCAAAATTTTTTTTATTTTTTCATATCCGAACCCGACCTCGACCCGATATTATATAAACCGCACCCGACCCAACCTGAAATTAATAAAATATTATTTTTTTAAATATAAAATATTATTTTTTAAATATAAATATTTAAAAATATCATTATATAAATATATATAAATAATTAATTAAAAAATTAATTAAAAAAATTATTTATATATATATATAGGGTCGGGTTTGCCTAAAAATCGACCCTGACTTTTTCTTCATGCTACCCAACCCGATACCCGATTTTCAAAAAAAACAATTCGACCCTAAAAGGTCGGGTCAGATCGAAACCCGTCGGGTATGGGTTTTTTTAACTTCTCTATTAACAAGGCCTTAGGTTGAAATTTGTGATTTTAATACACTAAAAACCCTAATGCACTTTAGGAAAGGTAAAATTATCAAAATGCCCTTTAGAAATGTTTTTGTAATTTCACCTTCTCAAAGTTGGTTTTTTGTAAAAAAAAAAAAAAAAAAAAAACTTTTAGACCATGTTTCAACATTATTTGATGATTTTTGGTGCATTAAAAACCTTAATCATACCTTAAAAGGTTGAAATTACTAAAATGCGCTTTAAAGGTATTTTTGTAATTTGACTTTTTCAAGGTTGATTTTTCTCAAAAAGCTCTAAATCATGATTTTATATTATTTTATGATTTTTGGTGTATTAAAAACTTTGATTACACCTCGAAAGGTATGAAATTACTAAAATGCTTTTTAGTGGTATTTTTGTATTTTGACCTTTCCAGGGTGGTTTTTCGTGAAATACTCCATATTATATTTTGAAATTGTTTTGTGAAGTTTGGTGTATTAAAAACATTAATCACACCACTGGAGGTGTGAAATTACCAAAATATCTTATAAGGGTATTTTTGTAATTTGACCTTTTCAAGGTCAATTTTTCACGAAAAGCTCCAGATCATGTTTAACCATTATTTTTTTATTTTTGGTGTAGTAAAATCACAAAACCAAAAAAGAAAGTGATCATAAGTTTCTAAGAAAATCACACAAAAAAGGTTGAAACTTTAAAAGGGGCAAAATTTGTTTTCATACTATTTCAGCTGTAGCAAAGGCCACATCTTATGTTAGATTCATCATGAACCATTGATCTTTCAAAGGGCTAAATTTAAGAGTGAAAGGTGCTTGCTTGGCAAATAAACTTAGAGGGATGGTAATGGCCTTCAGATCTAAATTTAATCAAAGGCTGGCATGCATTTGCATGGCCTTTATGTTCATCATTTAGGGCTTGGAAAATGGAGAAGGCAACTAAGGGAGTGGCATGAAAAGGGAAGAAAGAGGGAGAAAAATTTTTGGGAAACTTTTCAAAGGTATAATCTCTTTTATATTCTTCATGCATTTTCATGTTTATTTTCATACTTTTTTATATTATTTTTCTTTGATTTTTATGTTTTTTCAAGAGAAAACAATTTTTTCCATAGTTATTTGCCTCTATAACTCAAAGCTTGATCCAAAAATTCAATCAACTAATTAATAGTTTTAGTTTAAAGCTAGAGAGATTAAGTGAAAGCAAAAATCTACCATGAATACACATTTGAAGGTTCGACCAAGCCTCCATTCTCCATGGCCAAACCCCTATTTGGTTTCCTTTTTATGTTTTCCTTGCTTTCAATAATGTATATGGCTGAGAATGTGATTGTATTAAATGATATTTACATGCTTCATCATTACTATTGTAGTCTGCATGATGCGCTTAGTTAGTATTTGCATTTCTAATGTTTTCTCTTTAGGTAGTGTATTACATATTTGATGAAAATCATATAGTAATAAAAATGCCATCATGAGTGAGTTTTCTAAGTGTGTGACACATGTTCTAGCTAAATGAATAATTGATTGATTGTGGAAAAGCCATGGGGAGTATTTGGCCAAGCATTCCCCATTGCTTGGCTAAAACTTCCAAGCTTGTCTTTCATGGCCAAAAGTTGATCATTTTATATTTGTTTGCTTGTGTTCTTGGTTATTTGTTTAGCTTTTCTATGTGTTTGATGAAATCCTCAAGGAATAAAAGTGTTGAGTTAGTAAACTTTTGGGTAAATTTCACTTTGTTTACATTTGTTTGATTTAAAACAAAAGGGTGGAAACATTTCTTCTAATGTTTGGCCAAACAATGGAGCAAGAAAATGGCCCTCAAGGTTTCGATCGAGCCCTTGATCATGGCTTGGTTGAACCTTCTTAGTTACTGAACTTTTAATGTTTGATTTCTTTTGGCATACATGTTTAGTTTGTGATATGTTTGTAAATATGCTTAAGTCTTGGTCCCCATATTCATTCTCATTTCATGCATTAAAGGTTACATTTTTATCATTAGCATTTTGGTTATTTTGTTACATGCATCCTAAGCCCCAAACTACCCAGCAAACCCTAAACCCCCCAAGCCACCAAGCAAACCCTAAACCCCAAGCCACCATACCCTAAACCCTAAAGTACCATGCAAACCCTAAACCCTAAACCACCATGCAAACCTTAAACCACAACCACCATGCAAACCCTAAACTCTAAACCAAACCTTAAACCTTAAACCACAAAACCAAACCACCATGCAAATCCTAAACTCCAAACCACCATGCAAACCTTAAACCCTAAACCTAACCCTAAACCCTAAACCTAACTCTAATACCTAAACCAAACCTTAAACCAAACCTTAAACCCCAACCAAACCCTAAACCAAAGCCCAAATCCTAAACTAAACGCTAATCTCTAAACCATACCCTAAATCAACCTCAAACCCTAAACTTGAATCAAACTAAACTCAAAACCTAACCCGAACGAACCCCAAGCGCAAACCCAATCCAAAACCCTAAAACCAATCCTTGATCTCTTTTATACATTTGCATCTCATTTTACTTTATTGTTACATGCATTCTTGAATTGTCATGCATTTACATCTTGTCCTTCATGGTTACTTATCATACATATATTATATATTATTGTTTCCATTCATACCATTCACATGTTTTTAGACATATAGTTTTTCAAGAAAATGTTTCAAAATAAATAAAATAAGATAATACTCCAAGTAAAAATAACCTTTAAAATCTACCTTAAATATAAGATAGACTTTCAATAGTTATCATTTATATGAAGTATTATCTTTGTTTTATGGGACAATTTGAAAACTCTTAAAGTTAAAAGCATTTTTTAAGCTCTACCTAAATATATGGGAGTGAAGGAAGTGCTTCAATACTTAGGATTTTCCATTTTAATCTAAAATAATTAATCCTTTTGTTTTCAAAAATAAAAATGATTTGATTTCAAGAATGTAAATTTTAAAAGACCTTTTTTGGAATAAATAATGGATGTAAGGAATTAACCTATAAACATTAAAATAGGACCATTTTTACAAAAATTCAAGGGTAAAATGCAATCAATTAGTATCGTTTTTAACAAGCATTGTGAGGGCACTAATTCTTCCCTATACATAACCAACTATTTTATCTAACTTTAGTTTTCACAAACTGTAAATATTCTTTTAATAAACTTTAAACTTGTTTTAAATGTTTTATTAAAAGGATAAAATTTTTGTTGGCCAATCACACCTTAAAAAAGATTAGTGGTGACTCTTCAATTTTGATATTTCTTGAAAATGCTTTCCCTACATTCGGTGGTCGGTTCTCAGACCTGCACGTTGTGACACACATCTTATATTGACATGCCTTATTATTAAATCTTAAGACTTTGTATTTTTTTAAGTACGACTTTAGTGTCATTTGAGAATGCCTTATAAATGATACCAACAAGCAACCTCAAGGATAAAAAAGAGACATACATGCACATTTGGATTCCATGGAGATTTTTCTATAAGTTTAAAGAAATCAATAGGACTGACAATGAAAATAATACATGAAAATCACATTTATGTGTTATTTTCTTACCATATAGCCACATTGAGATTCATTATCAATAAAGTCTCTGATACTTGTAACCATGGATTAGTCTTATGTCAATAAGGGACACAATGGCTGCCATGATTTGGTTTTAGATGGTTTTATTAGATAAAATCATTAAGATATTGTTTCAAAGGCTAAATTGTTTTCTAAAACTATGGTCACATCAAAGTAAAGTTAAATCAGCCTTGAGTCTTTTTTTCTAAATTATGTTTTCTTAAAATCAAACAATCTAATTAATATTGCCTAAGTAGGAGAATGTTAGATTTTTTTGTAAGTAGGCTACTATTAATTGGTGATTTTCATAATTTAATAAAACTAGTTGATGAGTTTAGTCCTAATATGAGACAAACATGAGAGTTCAAATAATTAATTGTGATCACTTATGTGTGAGTTTTGCATATCTTATTAGATCAGCATTGTTTAACGATTGTGTAGACCTTTGACTCGATAAATCTTTGATGAGAAGGTTTCTATGTTTTTACTAAAATTTGACTAAAGTCCCTTCTTCTTTAAAGTAACAATATCTATTCATTAAGAGCCACCTGTAAAAGACAACGAAAAGGAAGATTTAAACTCTTCAATAATTGATGTTGTTTTCGCTTATCATCAATGACTCACCAAATGGATATGCTTTATGATTAAATTTGGTGTTCTAATATTCATATATAGTTCTTAGGATTTAAGATTATGTTTACACTTTCTATTTCTTTCACGTTTCATTTTTTTTTTTATTGTCATTATTCTTTTCAATTTCAATAATGTCGACAAACAATTTTGCTATAGTTTTATTATTTTCATCATGAATTTAAATTTATTTTTTAGGGTGTTATGAATCGTTTATCATGATATTTTATTTTTTTAATTGTTAATAACAGTTTGTTATTTTTAAGTTCAATATTAAGTATTTGATACTTTTAATTATTTTGGCCAATTAATTAGTTGAATTAAGACACTTAGGCGAATTGAAAAAGAGGTTTAAAGTATTGCCTTTGACTAAAATATCATAAATTGTTTGAAATGTGAATATACTTGAAAATTTTGTGCAGTCAGTATTAAAGAAACATTGTTCATAATGAGTATTTATCTTATTTAATTTGCATATGAATATAACAAAATGATAAGTAAAGATAAAATTGTTAGATCATTGGAAAAGACTAATAATTTAATTGAGGGCTTTCTTGCCTGTCACTTGAATAACAAATTAGTTTAATAATTAGAAAGAAGCAAAGTGAATTGAAAAGTTGAAATTGGTTCATGCTAGCACATTTGTCGTTGATTATTTTCTATACAATTTAAACGTGTTTTAATTTGTAATTTTTTATTTACTGCGTTTAAAATTTCTTTAGATAAAATTAGAGTTCAAATAATTTTATTAGTTAGTGGATATTTGATTATTAATCTTTAGGAGAACAATATTTTATTTACTTTTTATTGCTTGACTTTGTGATATTGTATACTTGCAATTAGAGTGATAATTTTCAAAACTCCAATCAGAAACCAAATTCCATCCAATTGATGCCTAAACATAGTCTAGGCTCTTCCGACTTTTCTTTGGAGCTCCGCAACTAGGAAAAAAGTAAGAAACTCTACCTGAATCAATCCAGTTAACATGCTAGAAGCTTAAGTAGCTGTTTTGAGCGTAGATTCCAAGCAAGTTTACTTCGGAAACATTCAGTCTTTCTCTTTTGCATAATAAGTACATGATACAATTTGTCTATGAAATTAAACTTGAAAATTCATGTATTTATATTGTGTAAAATATTGATAATTTATGTATTCATGTAATATTTTATATAAAAATTATATATCATAATTCATATCGATATAAATATTAAATATATTTTTTTGTTTTACTAAATCTATTTATAATTTTTATTAAAATTTTAAATTATATTTTCTTCATGTATTTTATTTATATCATTTTTGTGTCATATTATAATATCATATTTTAAATTATTAGATTAATACGAAACCATTTATCATGGAGATAATAGCTACACATGATGACTTGCTTAGAGTTAATATTATAACATGACATATAGATTTAATTTTTAGGATTGCATAATGCATATCATATAAAATTTTATGGTTTTTTTGGGCAATTATAAAATTTTATGCTAGGATCACATATTTTATTATGCAATATTGTGATTAATAGGTTGTTTGATTGCTATAATTATTGTCATTAAGGTATGCCATTGAAGCTAATATTCCTGAGTATGGTTTAAGCACGTTTTGTTAAATATGTCATGGAGACATTTAGTATATTTAAATATTTTTTAACATCATTAATTAATAAATATATATTATATTTATAATTAAATGATGTTAATAATAATATTATTGAATCTTTTATTTTTTTATTTTTTTTTCTTGGTTCTCAATTGCAGAAGTGAACCCAACCTCTTACAATTTCATCAACAAGTGTCGCCAAACAATCTTATCTCGACTTTTAATCCGACACCAACACGGCTCAATTCACCACCACTGGTTTTATTCTTAACTTTTGCGGCCTTGACTCCTGCGGTACACTTGTTTGCCTAACCGACGACTACAATTAAGCATGTAGATGAAAAACTGATTTAAATTGTTAAGTAGATAGATGGGAGAGTCCAAAAGTTTAATTTTAAAGTAAAGAACAAAATCCAAAAATGAAGAACTAACTGAGATTATTCTCACGGTTATTTCGTATAGTGCTTGTAATTCTTGTTTTAAAGAGAATTAAACTTGTGAGAAAAACTCAGAAAACATTGTTTTTTTTTTTTTTAAGTTAATTTATGCCGTCTTATTTTTTGTACAATAGATATATTCAAAAAATAAAAATTGGACAATATGACATGGCACTGATCTGCATAAGATATTTAATTAAAAGAAATACGTTAAAAACTACCTGTATTAAAGAATAAAGATTTAAATCACTCCCAAGTGAGAAAAAACTAGACGAAACTTGTAACCTGACCGTCTATATTGATTCTCGGTTTAGACCAAAATGATAATTCCTAAATTGCCTTAATTGGTATACCTTGAGTTTGGTAAAATCCTAAACTCGCAATAAAGTCTAATGAAATTATTTTTGTGCTGCTCATAACATTAAACAATATTTTAATACTGCATTAATACTTTCCTATACTATACTATTTAAGAGCTAAACAAAAAATTAGCCCAAAAAGAATATATAGCAGAACATGGCGTAGCCCCACTCTTTCTCTTAAGTCTATGGCGAGGCCAATGTGATGGCTCATATTGCTCTTTCTCAGTCGTCTAACACGAGGCCATTGTGATGGCTCATTAAGTAATAAGAATATAGCTTGAGTTGTTGAGCTCCCCTGGAAAGGCACCAGCGTTTGATTTAATTGTCTGGTTTTAGTGAAAATTCTCACTTTCACTCATCAAAACAAATAAAAATAATAATACAACACTCTTATAAAAGTGGTTTAATCTTGTAAAGCCAACTAAAAATATTCATAACCAATTGATTCAATAATATCAGAAATTATATTCAATTAACCAAACTCACCAAATGCACACCTATAACTTCACATATACTACTTTATTCAAACATCAAAGCATGCAACAGTTTGTTTGAGCCAGCCCTCATCTAATGAGACTACAGCTACTGACCAACGAAATTTAGTTTTGATAGTAGTCTACTCTTCACAATGATCTAACATTTAAAACACAAGTACTCGTCCAAGGGGTAGACTTGTTCACACTTTTTACTGGACGAAGTTGACCTCAATCACTTTTAAACAGACAACAAAACAGAAAGAAAGGCATGTCCTTAAAATACAGATCTCAGTCAAAAGGCCATCCAGTATAGCCCATGGAGTGATTGTTCTCTCGCACACTCGGAGAACTGCTTCGAGCAGCTTCATTTTGGCTAGAGCTAGAACTAGATGATCGGAATGGCCATAAATAGGACAATGGATTCCGTCTGCTTTGATTCTCCCTATTCTCCCTTCTGCTGGAATTAGTTCCAAAACTGCTGCTCCTACTTTGACCACCTGAGTGATAACTGCGGCTGCTACCTGATCCTTGTGGAGGCAATTCTTGACGACAAAGAGGGCATGAGTTGTGCTGCTCCAGCCAAGGGATGATGCAATCTGAATGATATATATGGTTGCATGGCATTTGTCTTGCTTCAGACCCCAGTTCAAACTTATCTTTGCAAACAGGGCATTGTGAATCAGAATGAAGATGCCTTCGAGTAATCTTAATAGTGGGCATTGCATCAATTGAGGATTGGGATGCTGGGGGAGGGCCCCTCCTATCATTAGCTGAGAGCTGTTCAAACAATTCTTCTAAGCCAGGGCCTATAAAGTAATCTCCAGCATTACCTCGTGTAATACCGATTCCAGGTGCCCCATTAAAAAGAGCTTCAAAACCACCATTCCCAGACAACCTAAGAGGAATTTGGCCACCAAAGATCAATAAAGGACCAAATGGTGGTGGATTACGCTCAGGAATTGAATCTGTTCTTCCCCTGATATTATGGTTAAAATTTCTGTCAGCCAATCGCTGTCTCATGAAGGCTGATAAAGCATCCATGAGACCGAACCTCTGACCACGATCATCATTACCATCTACTCCAAAAAAGTCCAGAGAACTGATACGCACCATATCATCTAGTTCTTGAACAAATCCCCCGCCACAATAGCAGCAAACTTCATCATGACCTTGAAGGAGAACTGGGCGCCTGCATCTATAACACCAATGAGTATTTCTTCCAGTTGACATTGTCCTCTCTCTTTGAGAAAGCCTGAAAAAGAAAAACCCTCAAATAGTCTTACAGGCTCCTCAATTTAGCTGTTTTGCCAGCATAACCAATAACAATCTGCAAAGTGGGTATGAACTTGTGATCAACATTAATGGCTTACGTTCACAACAAAGAATTAAAAGGATTATAGGGTTTTCTTTCGTTCTATTTTACCACATACGAAGATACACGCAGTTTCCACAGAAATTATGCATTACAACCATCATTTGATTCATACTACAACAGACCCAAAAAAAAAACAAAACAAAATACTGCAAAATACTTGGGGTCTGATCTGAACGCAAAAAGGAATAAAAATTACCGATTTTTCCTTTTTTTTTCTTGAACTAATAGAATTATTATCTTTACCACAAAATGAAATACAAAAAAAGTAAGTTGATTTTTATTTCGTTTTGATATCACCTTTCACTGTCAGCAGTCGGCACCGTCGCTCACGAAAGTTCTCATTTCTAAATATTACAAAAATCTAAACAGAAATGAGATTGATTGTCCAAACACACCCTGAGAAATAATGGAAATAAAATTCAACAATTAAATCCAAAACCAAAAATCTAATCAGACCTCGATCCAAAGTCAAAACAAAGTACGTAAACGCGGACAAATCTCGTTTTTTCAACAATCTTTTCTTCACGGGAAAATATACAGTAAGCAATCAACGAAACAAAAACAAATTAAAGGAAAAAAAAAAAAAAGCAATGATCCATAAACACTAACAGTTGAGTCTAAGTTTGGATGAGTCCAAAATCAGATCAAGCAATCATTTCAACCCAAACAACCAATACCCGCACAGTAACACCTTCTTTAGCTCAAATTAATCGAATGAAACGAAGCTGGAAAAACAAGGGTTTTCTTTTATCTTAAAAAAAAATCATTAATTCTGTAAGGCTTGATACAACAACTGTATAGAAATACAAAGAGCGTCCTCTAATCTGTAATCAGAGATCAGAGAACAGAGATAAGATAAAATATGTACATACCTTGAGGAGATTACAGATGACTTTTCCCAAGAGAGAGAAAATGCGAAATGGATATTTTGGAGAATTTTTTTTTTTTTTTAGTTCAAAGATAGCGTTTTTGTGAGCTGATGCTTGACCAAAACAAAGTATCAAAAGAATAATAATAATAAAATAAAAGTTCTGTGTTTATCGTTTTTACACGTAGGAACGTTAACTATCTCGGGCTTACGCTTTAAGCTTGGTGCACTGTATGGCCTGTGGGGGCTCACTCCCTCGACCTGATGAGTGCTAACATTTTGTTTTGAAAAAAAATGAATTAAAATTTTGTTTTGAAAAAAAAATCAAATATAAATATGAAACAATTCCAAATCCAAAAGCACAAAACTTAAAAAATTTTGAACATAAAATAATTTCTATTCAAAAGGTTTTAAACTTTGAAAGGATCCGATACAAAATAATTTGAATTAAAAAATCATTTAAATACATAATGATCAATTTTTTTTTTAATTGTAAAGTAAACTCACTCTTAATAAATTTTTTGTGCTTTTAAGTTGGGACTCATTATATTTTTTAATATTTTATAAAAAATACTTTTAATGAATAAATGTAAATAAAATAATATATTTTTATTGGTTTAGTGGTTAATAAGATTTAAAAAAATATAAAAGGCAAGAGTTCGAACTTCATTATCTTTATCTCCATATCCTCTCTCTAATGGGAAAAAAAAATGTAAACAACATAACATTAAGTGATAATACAATTTTGGGTAATATATTAATAAATAAAAGTTGTATGTAAAAATAACTAAAAGTTGTAGCAAATTTTTTTTATTATCTAAAACAAAAATTAATTAATTTGATAAAAAAATAATATCATTTTTGTTAATCCAAATAATAAATAAAGTAATAAAGAACAAACAAATATAACAATAAAAATTTTAGTAATATTTTTTCGTTAAATAATAAATTAATTAATTTGATAACAAATAATTGTGAAAGTAATAAGATTTAATAATGCTACTATTATTTCCAAGACTTGTTTTTTTACGAATTTGTAGTTGATGATCTTCCACTTATGACTTTGGTTGTAGTCTTTCATTCCAAACATTGTTTGGACCTAAGATAAAGTCTTTAAAGAACAAATGAAATGACTTCAAAACATGTTATAAATACCATTTTCCTTAAAGCTTAATTTATTCCTACCAATCATGATATGTAAGAAGGATATAACCAAAATGCCTTCAAGATATAATAAAATCTTGTTTGATGTTATCTTGCATTTGTGATATCAAACCAATAAACATCATTTGATGAGAGATGAAAATATCTAACTTTGAACATTAATTTTTGCAAAAAATAATGTCAAAATAACTAGCCTTTTATTTATGGATGAATAAGAGAAAAAAAAAAAGAATGATTTTTGAATTCTATATCTTCTTAAATATCTCTAATGAACACTCATAATCTCTATTTATAGAGTTTAAATCCTATGATTGTGACTCTTTGATTATATTGTTTCAATAAAAATCACTTCTTTTAATCAGAAACCTACCTCTTTGAATCATAAAAGATGAATTGGTTCATTTGAATGATCATTCATTTTATTCTAATATAAATAATATTTCGCGTTTCAAAAAATTATAATTTTTCACTAGAGTAGTCGACTGTTCATAGAAGGTGGTCGACTAACTCTTTCTATTTTTTGTTTCTAGAATGCTCCATGAAACAGGGTAGTTGACTACTACCTTAGGGCAATTGACTTCCTCCAAGTCTAGAATACTCAAAACTTGTAACAATTGATAAAGCAATCAAGTCCAACTATAGCACTCAATTTGCTAGGGTAGGTAATCGACTATTCTTTTGTTATGTTTTTATGTACCTTTTAGAATAAATATAAGTCAATTGCTCTTCAAGGCAAAGAACATGGTAGTCGAGTGCTCTTGTTAAGGCAATCGACTACTCTTATAGTATGCCAACTTTCATTGATTCTTTAAGTTTAGAATCAATCCTTTTTTTAGTATGAAAAATTACCTTAAACGATTACATGGCTTAAATATGATTTCTCTTATAATTAAGTTTGTACTTAATCAAACTATTTTCATATTTTGAAAATATTTCTAACATTCCCCACCTATTTTTGGAAATCTTATGTATAGGTGAAGATATTATACAACATGATTTCAAAATCTCCACTTTAGTGATAAAATGTTGTTACGCTAATCAAAATTGTATGGTAGATCTTAGATATTTGAATTAAAAATTTTATATGATTATTTGTGCACTAAACCACACATAAACTTTCATATCTCATCAAAAGATCATTTAGTCATGCTTTGGCACAATTTTAATGACTGTGTATCCTGTATATTTATAAATGTTTTCTAAGCCTAACTCATTGCTCCTAGAAACGACAGCACTCTCACTCACATAGATGGACTCTATTAAGAATGCAATCATATAAGCATTCCAACACTATATTTTACATTATTATAAGAAAAATATCTCTTTAGTGATGGAATTATTAGTGATTAAATTTTTTTTATCACAAGTAACCTCCTTTAGTCATGAAATCTCGATAGAAAATCAGTAGATTTAGTTTTAGGTTAATTAGAGTTTTAGCTACAAATTTTTGAGGAATTAGCGACAACATTCCATCGCCGATAGGATAATATTAGAAATGGAACCATATTCAGTCACTATATCTATAGGTAAATTTACATACCAAAGAAATAAATGTGGTACCATAATTATCTACGATTTTAGTGATGAAATTTCATAGTAAATTTAGTTAATACCAATGGAATTAGCGACATAAAATTTTTGTCACTAAAAGACAAGACATAATTTAAAAATTAATTTTTAATATTTTTATAAATTAAAAAAGAAATTTAAATTTTTTAAAAAATTAAAATCGATTTTTATAAGGCTTAAGTGACATTTTTTTAGTGTTGAAAATTCTTGTCGCTAAAACTAAAAAATTGGGTTTTAGCAATGGATTCTATCACTAAAATTTCGTCACAAAAGCATAAGTGTTTAAAATTTTCATACCCCTATCTCCCCCTTTTTCCCTTTTCATTTTCTCAATCCTCAATCTCTTTTATAGAAACCTCTTACTCTATGCCAAAATTCAACCAGTTTTGTAGCCTACCAATTGACGCCTAGTCTAGCTAATTGTCAATTAGGCCTGATCCATGCCTGAACCAACCATTTGAAACCCAGACCACCCCTAAACTAAGCAAAACAAAATTTCCCATTTTGATCGATTCACTACCATCCACCAGTAGTTCTTTAGTTCCTCCAACCTAAAAAATCTTCCCTTTACCCTTTAAGCTCAAAAATTTGTTCGTAAATCATTTTTTTTTCTAACAATTTAAGGCTATTTCTAAATTTTGTTATGTTATTATTATTTTTAGATTTTTTCTTTTTAAGTGTTATTATAATTTAAAAAATTATTTTAGGTGCTATTACTAATTTAATTTTTTTTTCTAGATTTTATTTATTTTATATTTTTAATTAATAATTTAATTCATTTTCTTCTAAACTCAAGAGCTTACTTTTGAACAATACTCTGGAAATTTCTTTTACTAATAATTTTTAATTTGTTTTAATTATTAAATAATTATGATTTATGGCTAGTAATTTGTGAATATTTGTGGAATTTCTAGAATTCAAGTATTTTGTGAAAATTGTGTTTTTGTGAAATTTATATGATTATTGTTGAAATTTGGAAAATATGAATTTTATGGAATTTGTGAATTACGAAATTATAAAATAAAGAATTTATAAAATTATTATGGAAATTGCATATTATTTGAACAATTATGGGATTGATTAAAGATTACTTTAATGATGCATGGCTGACATGGAAAGAAGTTCCTCTGGTTGTGAAGATAAGCTTAGCAAAGAAATTCTAGGTAATTTGTAACATTGGATGTTATTAATATATTTTCATTTTGGTTGGATTTAGTTGTTTCAAGATGATATTGACATTTTTTATTTTCAAGTAAGAAAATTCTTATAGTCTCAAGAATATATGTCTCGAGTGTATAAAATATGAGAAGATACATGTGAAGTATGATTTAAAGACATTCTATGTTATTTATCATTTATAGTTTATAAAGGGAATTATGTATCATTATCGGAGTTAAAGTAATGAAATTTTTTAAAAATTTTAATTTCCTAAAGCCAAGATCAATTAATAAATTTATATAAACAACATATATATACAAGCATGCATAGTTTCAGCTAAAGATGTTACCTTGAATGTTAAAAATCCCTTGGTTTAATTTGGTGATCTTTTAAATAGATTCCAAGCCAAGAAGTTGCTCAAGTGCTCAGCATCTAATGGTGATCCACAGAACTCTTGTGAAATAACCTTCTTTAAGGTTTGGTGAACTCAAAGCCACATTATAGATAGACTTTTGAAGCTTACACACCATGTTAGCATTCTTTTTTATTCAAAACCTTTAGGTTGTATCATGTACACATCCTCTTGCAAACTCTCATTAAGGAATGCCGTTTTGACTTCCATTTAACATATTTCATAATCATGATACGTAGCAATAGCAAGTAAAATCCTAATAGATTTTAACATGGCTACTGGTGAAAAAGTTTTGGTAAAATTAACTCATTGTTTTTTATTATAACCTTTTGCAACTAGCCTGATTTGTACATTTGTACATTGCCATCCATGTCAGTTTTTTTATTGAAAACCTACTTGCATTCTATGGGTTTTATCCCTTTAGGTGGTTCCACCAAAGTCCATACTTGATTTGCATATATGAATTTCATTTCGGATTTCATGGCTTCATGCCATGTCTCAAAATCAATGTCCAACATTACTTCTTGATAGGTACTAGGATCATATTCTATGATCAACTAATCTTTGTCCATGAGAAATTCATATCTCTTAGGAGCTTGGTGAGTCCCACTTAACCTATAGAGTTTTTATGTACTTTGAGATTTCATCTACACATCTAATGCCTTAACCACTAGCTCAAGTTTCATCATTGAGTCAATTTATATTTTTTGAATTTCTTCAAATTCTACTTTACTCATACTATTCTCTTTAAGGATAAACTTTTTTTTATAAAGATAACATGTTTAGAAACAAATACCTTTTGTTCCTCAAAGTTGTAGAAATAATATCCAATAGTTTCCTTTAGATATCCCACAAATTTACACTTATCCAATCTAACTCCAAGCTTGTCGACTTGTGCATGCTTCACATAAGCATCATATCCCCAAATCCTTATGTGTGACAAGTTAGATATTTTACCTTTCCACATTTCATATGGTGTCTTATCAATAGATTCAGATGGAACTGTATTTAAAAAATAAGCGATTGTTTCAAGTGCATAACGCTAGAAGGATATAGGAAGATTTAAATTGCTCATTATTAATCTAACCATGTCCAACAAGGTTTTATTTGTTATTTCAAAAACTCTATTGTGTTGTGGTGTTCCAAATGGAGTCCATTGTGAGAGAATCCTATTTTCTTTTAGATAACTTAGAAAATTATGGCCTAAGTATCACCACCTCGATCAGATCTAAGTGTCATGATACTTTCACTAGTTTTCTTTTTAACCTCCATTCTAAATTCTTTGAACTTTTCAAAGAATTTAGACTTGTGTTTCATTAAATACATGTAACCATATCTTGTATGATCATCAATGAATGTAATGAAATAAGAGTATCCTCTTCTAGCATTTATGTTCATTAGGCCACATACATCCAAATGTATTAGTCCAAGAATAACACTAGCTCTTTCTCATTTTCTCCTTTTCTAGTAAAAGGTGATTTGGTCATCTTTTCAAGCAAGCATGATTCATAAGTTCCATGTGATTCATAACAAAAAAGATTAAAATATCCTTGTTTATATAACTTTGTGATTCTTGTTTCAATGATGTAACTGAGCCTACTATACAACAAGTAAGATTGATTCGTTTTATCTAGTTTAGCCTTATTGACATTTATATTGAGAACATAATTGTTTAATCTAAGAATATGTAAGCCATTATCATGCATTGCCATGCCATAAAACACATCTTTTAAATAAAAGGAACAACAATTTCCTTTAATATGAAATGATTATCCATCATTCATACTTACATAAGAAACTAAAATGATGTTTCGAGTTATGATAGGAATATAATAACAATACTTTATTTCAAAGACTAAACCAAAAGGTCAAGGTAAATAATAAGTCCTTATGGCATAGGCAACAACTTGCGCCATTTCCAATATGCAAGGACACCTCTCATTTCTTTAGGCATCTACTCTTCTTTAGTCCCTGTATGTCATTACATAAGTGAAAACCATATCCGATATCCAATACCCAATAAGATGTGTCAAGAAAAGATAGATTGATTTCAATCATAAACATACGTGAAGTAGAAGTCTTTTAGACTTCTTCTCCTTCAAGCTTGCCAAGTAGACCTTACAATTCCTCTTCTAATGACCTTCCTTACTATAATGGTGAAATGTACTTTTGTCTTTCTTAATGTTGCTAGCAGGCTTGATAGCCTTGCTTATATCCTTTTTTTTATCAACCTTCTTATTTTTCTTCTTTTTGGCTAATTTTTTCTTGACCTTAAATGAAAAAACTAGAAAAGCCTCAAGTTTTTTATTCTTAATGGACTTTTTTATAATGTTTAACATGTTCATCAATTGTGGTAATGTTACTTCCATCTAATGCATATTAAAGTTTATTACATGTGAAAAGCTACTAGGAAGAAATGACAAGATCAAGTTAACACTTAACTCATAATCCATCACAAATCTTAATTGTGCAAGTTTCTCAATCCAATTTATCATCTTGAGACAATGCACTTTGACTGAAGTGCACTCAGACATCAGTATTCAAAATAATTCCTTAAAGGTCTCTACTTCTATTTGTCAAACAACTCTTTAAGATGCAAAATGATTATTGGAGCATCCATATTCTCATGTTGCCTTTATAACTCAAGGGTCATGCTAGCTACCATGATACATGTGACTTGGTTAGTATGGTCTTTATGGGTTTCATAAACCTGCCACACTATATCATTAGCAATAGCATCTAGTTTCGATGGAACTGGTTCATCAAGAACATAAAGCATTTTCTTTTGCCTTAAGATAAGCTTTAGATTGTGGTACCAATTATTGAAGTTAGGCCCTGTGAGCTTGTTAGCATCAAGTATGCTATGAAGTGACAAGTTATTATTTATTTTTTACAACCCATAAAATATGAACAAGTATTAGTCATCTTGTTCATTACCAATATAGATAAGGTCCAAATCTATATATTGGTTTCTCCCATTATTTTAATCAAATCAATAGCCCTCATTATCAATTTGGAAAAATCATATATTTCTTGTGGGCTAAGATCCCATAGTTTACCATAACTTTAAGGTTTGTCTCAATAAGCCATGATAAGTAAATCAGGTAGATAACTTGCTTATCAATCACATCCCCATGTGATTCCTAGATCAATTGGATGACAACTCCTTGTCTAATCACATCTTATGCAATTCACCCAATCATTGCCTCTATTATTATACGATTAAGTTTTTTGCATCCAAACACTATAATGATATTTAAGTTAGACCGATTAATCATAACACAACCTTGTTTTGAATAATGAGTACCTTCAATTTTGTCTCAACAAGCCCTGCTACTGGAAAGTTCAATTGTTTATGTTAATGGAAGGCATTAAGACTTAATTTTTTCATAGGGGATTTTTTATTCATCATAGGTCTCATTAAGCATGCATGAGAATTCATCATATATTCAACACATATAACCTTATCATGCATCTCACAATTATACATTGCATTTATCACATATAAATTCTAGCCTATATAACAATAAATCAATATAGCATACGTGGTATTTATCTCATAACTAACATGCATAGTACAATAATTAACATATTTGGTTCAAATTCATGATTTTGCACATTTATTCTTTGAATCAAAAATATAAATATTATATCAATAATCAATCCAACTCAATGTGATGCATGGCATAGACATGTTTAGCTAGCATGGTCAAATATCTCTAACTACTATCTTAAGAACATGTAATTTGCAATCATAATTTCTTAAAAAATTAAGGAATTATTATTGTACTTGAATTTTAATTTAACATGGTTGACATCACTCTAAACCATTTGGGAATGTCAATCAATTAAAATCATGTCAAATTCATGCATTGGAATTTTCCTAGTCGAACTAGGTGTTGTAGTGAGATAGTTTCTTGTTAATTAGAAATTCTAAATAATTTAGAAAATTCAATTCAATTTGGATTTTATATGAAATCTTATTTCTCAAACCCAAACTATTTAGGAATCCAAATTCAATAAGAAATAGCACTCATTTAGGGCTTGGTTGAAAACCCTTCCAAGAAGGAAAGCAAATTACGACTATGGTAGTTTTTATGGAAACTAGGTAAGTTTGGCCATCTTTTGCTATGCTTCCCCTACTAGCCACCATCCAAGAGTTCTAAACTCTTTCACATGCTTTCTTATGCCTTTGGTCATGATTCTTGAATCACAAGTAACAATTACTTTGACTTTTAGAAAAACAATCCACTAAACTTGATGATCAAGAAAGCAAACTTTGAAATCTAGGTCAACAAGTTTCCCAAGATTCCAAATATTGATTACCAAGTAGATTTTCATTAAAATCTTAGTGAGCAAGCTTTTTGTAAAGTCTCTTAACTTTTAAGAATACCAGTTGCATCAAGAAAACCAATTAGCAAAATCATATTAGGGAAACCATGCATCATATGCATATTTTACATGTCTAGCTACCACTAGTAGATTTCCAAGTTGAACTTGTCATCAACTTTTGAATGACCAAATCAACTCCAAAAATTTTGAAATTTTTACAATATGATTTTCATTTGTTAAAATTCATAACCAAATAATATCCCTAGAGCAATAAACAATTTTCGTAATATCACTACAGCATAATTTTCTGATATGGATAGATTACAAACAAAAAATTCATTAAGCGTGCAAATGATATCCATAAATCATACAATTTAATTCCAATTATCCAAAGACATCATTCTTTGATACTCTAAAAGAATCCAATCAAAATAATATGGAAAAAATTAATTTTCTAACCTTTACATCACAACAACATATTGTAATCAAAATAGTTTTGATATCATGAACAATCAAACAAACTTTTAATTCGTATCATCTATATTAACAAGGCTCTGATACCACTGGAAGGCAATTACATATCATTATCAAAGTTAAAGTAGTGAAACTTTTTAAAAATTTTTAAAAGCCAAGATCAATCAATAAGATTATATAAATAACATATATATACAGGCATGCATAGTTTCGACTAAAAGTGTTACCTTGAATGTCAAAAATCCCTTGGTTCAATTTGGTGATCATCCAAATAGATTTCAAGCTAAGAAGCTATCCAAGTGTTCAGCCTCTAATGGTGATCCACATGAACTTTTATGAAATAACCTTCTTTAAGTTTTGGTGAACTCAAAGCCACACTATAGATAGTAAGTGTTTTCAAGACCTCTTGTATTTTCTTGAATTCTCTCTATATGTTTTATTTTTGTTACTCTTTCTTTTCTTTTCTTTTTAAGAGGGGTCAACTTGATGTTTGTTTTGTAAAGGAAGCATTCGGCCATATTAGTTTAAAGTCGAATGCAAATTTTCATAATTAACCTTATGCTAGTTGAATGTACCAAACAAATGAAACTATTTCCCTTGTTTTTATTTCCTCTATTTTTGGTCATACCAAAATCAAATTAAATCAAACTTAATTTGTCTTAATTTTAATCTTTCACAATTGTACTATTGTGTGTGACCCATTAGGTTTTTTAACATGTTGGCAACAAACATAAGCATTGTAAGTCTTAGTATTTGGCTATGGATGAAATAAACTTTTTATCTTTATCACCAATTCTCCATTTAGCTAATCTTATGTTTATAGATCATGAACAATGCTAGCTTCATTGCTATGACCCCTAATTGTTAAAAAAAAGTCAATATGGATTGACAACCCATTCATGAATAGTCTTAGTGTATAATTAATATCCTTTCATCACATATTATCTCAATTTAAACATTGAGTATGGTTTAGTGTCTGCTCATTCTTGTTCAACCATGTTAAGTCTTATCATTGACATTACTTACAAATAAGCTTAAGAACAATTCTAAAATCTTATTCTGCATTGGCTAAAGATTTCTCAAGTTAATTCAATCAAGACTAGTTGAGATACTCTGTTGATCACACAAGGTGATGAATCCCATATTGATTACTTTATGCATCTTTATATACCTCATGTTATACCTAACAATACTTGACTGGGGCCTTTTGGTTAGAACCATAAGTAATGTAAAGTCAAAGTATAACATTCATCATATAAAATCATAAGTAATCTCAAGTCAAAAGATCACTTATACAACCATTACATAATAATGCAGCTATAGACATTTTGTGAACTACCATATAGCATTCTTGTATAGAGTCATGTTTAGTAAACTTGTTCTTATAACAAGTACCCACATATTTGTTCAAGTTTACCCAAATTTAAACCTATGATATGGGTTACTTACTTTATATGCAAGAGTGTAATCATGTGTTAGTCTCAACAATTTTTTTCATTGTCTTCTTATTGATAAAACATCGTCTAGGAATAATTTTAAAACATATAACTTTTATGCAATGATGATCTTATAATTACAAACTCATTTTAGTTCCCTTTCAAAGCTTTATTTATATTTTGAGGACTTTATCATATAAGCATCAACATTAAAATATATGTATACAAGCTTAATGATAAAGAAATAAGATCTTTATAAGATATCAAATATCAAAGTACTACAAATATGATAATATCTTAGCTAAAATATGCTTTGGCTTGAAGGGAAAATACCAATGGTTTATAAATAGTAACTTGTTTGTATTGGATGTAGTCACATGAGCTTAAGCGATAACCCATATATAAAGAACTTTTCGATCGCATTCATAAACATTCTAAGGGATGAGGTAATTTTATGGATAACAAGTCCAAAATTGTTAGTGTAAGTGTATGTTAACCTTGAATTGATCTTTACTTTGAAATGACAAAACATTAAGCTAAATAAGCTTCATCAAGATTTTGAAAAAAAATTATTTAGTACATTTTCTTAAGTTTTATATTTTGGTACTAAATAAATAATATGTTTTTCAAAGTATAAACAAACCTTTCTTTGTTTTCATATTTCTCAACCCAAAGCTATCTTTAAAGATTATTTATTTGAGCTTAAATGAAAGTCCAATTGTTGTTTTTTAAAGTGAACTTATTCATTTTGGGCTTAATACAATTTTGATAATATTGGTTTTCAGAAATAGATTAACTTAAGAAAGTTGTTTTACAAGAACAAAGTTTTCCAACATTGAATTTGTTTTATTTTTCTGTATTAATTCACATAGTTTTAATATTTGAATTTTATATGGTTGGAAAGGTCTTTGAGTCTACTTTCTAATGGATAAAACAAAATCAAAATCCAATTTTTTTAAGAAAAGATTTTGAATTTTTACTAGACACTCTATAGTTGTCTAAAAGCTATACAAAAGGTAGATTTGAAAATTCACTATAATTCGTAGACAATGAATTAGGTGATGATTTTTTATGGATAGAAAGTCCTTTAAGTCTAGTTTCTAAATCTTTAAACAATTTGTGATTTAGATTTGTATAACTCAAGATATGATCAAATTAGTGAGTAGAGTGCAAAATAGGATACAACAAAGTAGCTTGACTAGATTGATCCCCTAGGTTATAGGATCGATCCTCTAGCTGAACCAATCAATCGAGTCCCTTAGGATCGATCCTCTAGCTGAACCAATCAATCGAGTCCCTTACTTGATCGATTGGGTCTTGTTTTTTAAGTGAAAAATGGCACAAAACTTGAACCAATCGATCCCCTCACGGAAGGGATCAATCGGGTCTGGGTAGAAACTCTCCAACAGCTAGTTTTTCATGCTTCCAACGGGCATTTCTTCTTCCAAACCTTCCCCAACAGCTAGTTCTTCAATTTCTCTATATATTAGCCACTTCAACACACCAAGGAGGTTGATGAATCAAGGGAGCAAAATCAAACAAGTCATATTTTCATTCTCTCAAAGAAATTAAGAGTTTTAGAGCTTAAATTCAATATCCTTTGTATTTGTTGTATCCAAATCATTGTTATTGTTCATTCATCAAATTTATTTGTACTTCATTAGGCAGACACTCAGCGTTGAGAGGTATTTTAGTTTGCAAAAATTATTTAGGTTATCTTGTAAGTAAAAGGTGAGGTATCATCTTGAATTGTAAGGATAGAGGTTGCTATCTAAGCCTTAAGAAAAAGATAGAGATTTAGTACAAGATAGGTTTGTATCTTGTAGGAGTTTTTCTTCAATTAGTGGATTGAAGCCTTAGTGTGAACAACCAAGAGAAAAGACATAGGTGCCTTGTGAAGAAGGATAGAACCTCTATAAATCTTTATGTTTGATCTCTATATCCCTATCTTTTTATTTTGATCATAGTTTATATTTGCTTATAGTTCATCAATTCATTGTTATTTTCATCATATTTTGATATTGATTTTAATTTTCATTTAATTATTTTGAAATCATTATTTGTTGAAGAACTTGGAGAAATTCAATTCACCCTTCTCTTGGATCACCATCTCACCTAAAAAGCTAACAGTGTAAATTACTTTATGTGTGTAATTGCATTTTATAAGTTTGCATATGCATAAGTTACATCCAAGTAATAATAGTGAATGACACTATAAGAAATCTGACATATAGTGACACTTAAAAAAGCATCGATAAAACCCTAAAATTCATCAGTATAGTACCATAAACCCTATACCAATGGTCAAAATGTGTATTTCAAGGTATTTTTAACCTTCAGTATATCCATTGTCAGTATAAACCTATACTGACAATTTTTAAAGGTGTTGAAATACCTTATAGAGATACACCAACAATTCAAGATCGTCAGTAAATGTATATCTGTTGGTATAGCATCTGTTGTGTGTTCTACCATTATATCTTTTTAATGACGATTGATACCCATCAGTATAGACTTATAAGTTTTAATTTTTCTTGCCTATACTGATAGTTCATGGTCGTTAGTATAAACTTTACCTATACTGATGCTTAAAGGCTGTTAGTATAGATTTGCATGCTTTAATTTTCTCACCTATATCGATGGTTGTGCCCATTAGTATAGACTTATATGTTTTAATTTTTCTGACCTACACTGATGGTTAACGCCTATCAGTATAGACTTTTAATTTTTCTTACTTATATCGACGCTTAGCATCTGTTAGTATAAACTTGAATTTTTTAATTTTGTTACCTATATCGATGGTTAGAGACTGTCGTATAGATTGTATACTTTAATTTTCTTACTTTTACTGATAGTTAGAGATTGTTAGTATAGACTTATATGGTTTAATTTTTTTTATTATATTTTGGTGACTCTTAGTATCACCTAAAATATTCTAACAATTAAGTGCATCAATATAAATGTTAAGATGTTGGTAATTTTTTTTTTAAATTATATTTTCAATTATTAATATTCATTTATTTATAATCATAATATAATATGTTTTCATATAAACAAAAAAAACACAATAAAGTAAAAGATGTTTAATAACATTAAAACTACAAATAAATTATTTATAATCCATAAGCTTAGTATAAATGAAAAACTAAAGTCATTGTACCAAGTCTGATAAAACAAACATAGATAAAGAGTTATACCAACTTACCCTGAAAAACACAATCATAAGTTTTCACCACAAGATACCTAAAGACCTTTTGATCATCTTAAAACTTTAATAGAACTCTAAATAAGATAATCTTAAAAATTTGTAAATGAACATACAATTGGAAAACCACCTCAATAAGAAAAAACATGCATGCACCTATTATTAGCCCTTTCCAAAACCAAAATAGTTTAATTCATACCAAATATCACAAGTATTAAAAAAGTCAACAAGTGTAGCTACATCATATAACTAACAAGTTCAATGAACCCAGATCAGTAACAGTATTCAGTATACCAATCAAGCATCATAAACACAACAACCTTATTTCAACAAAGTGCATAACATCTAAAACAAAACCAAATCCCCCTACAAACATAATGCTCCGAGTAAATAAATACCAAATCCCCCTACAAACATAATGCTCTGAGTAAATAAATAACTTCATAAAATAAATGATCCCATCATAGATTTCTACAAAGAACCATTTGCATAGCATAAAAAATCTAATTAGAATTTTTGTAAATTATCTTATATATACAGAACGTAAGAAAATAATCATCCATTCATATAACAGTAAAAATAATTTTATAAACATCTTATTCATTCATATATACAGAAGGTAATCATCCATTTATATACTAGCAAAAATAATTTTATAAACATCCTATTTATTAGTGCAATGTATGAATGAACAAAAAATAACCTAATTTGCATGTGTAGTCTCCTTATTCTTCTAGTTTAATTCCAAATAATAACTTAATGAAACCAACCTAATATTATTTTAGTCAACAAAACTATCATTAAACAAATATTTTCACTATAACATTCAAGTCTACAACTACAAAACATGCTTACATCATAATGAAGCCTTTTCAAAGGAAAAAAAAAGGGTAAGAAAGCCTTCTCAAGGGAAAAAGAATAGGCTTTAAATCATAGTGTAATTTAATGATTATGGCAAAAATGATGGGTAATGTTTCAATATCACAATTACATGATTCAAAACCTGGATTCAAAATTGATTTTGGCATTCTATCTAAGATACAAGTATCAAGCAAAGCATTTCCACATATATATCATGTCATGACAAGTTTACCATTTTCATTTTCATTAGGTTGATAACTTGAATTTGAACAATGATAGTTTTCACGTGGGATTTTTGGAGCACTACTAGATTCAAAAACCTAAAAATAATTCAAAAGAAATTTCAATAAGATTCAAGATTCAAGATTCATGAGCAAGATGACAATTTACATATATATAAACTAAAATAAATGTTATATATACCTCTTTATTCATCATGTGAATAACAATATTCAAGATGTCCATATTCTCATTAGGACATTGTCTTTTCAGTACCGATAAAACAGTAGTTAAAGTTTTTTTCAGGTCTTTAATTTTAACCTTTAACTCTTGTACCTCTTTCTTATGCTGAACTAATTCAAAAGATGAAAGATCATATTGTTTAGATGAAGTAGATACTGTACCCATGCAACGAACACGCCTTTTTCTCTATAGTCCTTTAACTTTTAAATAAACATAATCTTTTCATAAACTTCATTTAGAATTCTAAGCACTAGTTTTGCTCAAACCTTATTTCATGAGTTCTTAAAATTGTAAACAAACATTTTAGTATAAAGAAACTAAACATAAGTAAAAGCAAGTAATAACTAAATTAAATACCACAATTTCAGTTACCTTGTCCTTCACAACACTTCCATCTTTACATGTATGAGAAAGAATATACACCTCAGTATGTGATGGTGAAATTCCATTAGCTTCTTATTTCTACAAACGTACAATATTATTTATTGTAATGACAAAATCAAACATATAAAAATTAAACTTTATATTTATTTAACTGAGTGTGACAAGGAAAATTGATATATGTACCAAGGTCTAAATGATCCTCGAGAATGATTTTGTTCTTATGCAATGAGGCTCATCTAATTTTGAGTGGTTTATTTTGTTTGTCTCACTTTGATTCTTTAAACAAATGAATAAGAAAAGATATATTATAACAACTTTGTAATTATTATCGTAGTATTCAAATAAAGTAAATAATATTTTTTGTAAACATTTACCTTCACTTAAGTAGTCAACCAATGTGCAACAAGAAACAAGAATTGACTTTTGTTTACTCGAGAATCATCAACTTTTGTAGCCATTTCCTCCAGTGTCTTGTTTTCATCATAAAATTTAGACTTCAATTTGTTCTTCCATTGCCTTCACTTAGTACCATGTTTCTTAGTACCCAAGACTTAATTTTTTGAAATATTTCTTCATCAATGAGCTCATCAGAATTAGATTTGTGAAATTCAAACTTTGACTACAATTTGAAAGAGGTAATTGGAAAGAAAATGTCAATATATATTATATGAATTGCTACTATTAACCAGAAACTAAAAGATTATTGTCATGGTATTAGCTAGCAACTAAAACATTATCGTATTGATAGCTCTAATGTTTTCCACATTTCTTCCTTCTTAGCATCCAACTTTTCATGCCAATTTGTATAATTAATTGGTGCAAAGCTAGGCATTCTCACCATGCTACCAATGAATTGAGTTAAAGAGCAAGATTCATCACTGATAGGTATAGCATTATCATTGACCTTAACAACAACATGCTCCCCTTTTTCCAAATCCCAAATATCAACCATACATGTAGGATCTTGAGCTTTTTTATGTTGAACATTTCCTACATAGAAAAATTACATGTAATGAAAGTAATTAGATTCATTTAAAATTTAAATAAGTACAACATTATAACACATAAATAATTGTACTAACATAATATAGTGTTTTTATACCTAAATTATGTTCAACTTCTTCATCTTGATCTTTGTTATTTGTAGATTGAAAAATTGGTTATTGAGATTCTTGCAAAGGCTTATGTTATGAAGCTTCTGGATTTGCAAGCACATGTTATTTTTCAGATTATGTTTGCAATTGAGAGCTAGAGGCACAATTTACCCTAGTGATATTCAATCATTTATGCTTTGCCATTTCAAGTCTAATAATACACAAAATATACTAAGTACAATATAACAGAGAACTTGATAGTGGCAAACCATATAAAGCATAAAGTACAATTTAATATATTACATGATCACACAAAATTAAGTAATTCAAGCTAGTAACACAAAAACAAAATATTAGTGAACTATGTCTAACATTGTAAAACCTTAAAAACAATTTAAACTATTACACAGAATTAAAAAGTATCCTCCCTATTATGTTCATCTATGGGATCTTCTTCTACATGTTCATTTTCCATCTTTGGTGTGACCTCCATTCTTTCATCATCAACTTCACTTCTAACCTAATTTGAAGTAGCATGTGTGTCATCAAATTCAACATGGATTTTTGTATTTTTTTGCTTTCTAAATAAGGATGATTCATCACGCATATCAAATACATCCTTAAGTTTTGCATACTTGACAAGACCCCAACCATTATATCTTTCATCCTTCACATAAAAAAATCTCTTAGCTTGTGATGCCAAGATAAAAGGATCATAAACCAAATTAGTTCCATTATGAGCTAGATGTGAAAAATTCACAAAAGTGAAACCAAATTTATCCTTCTTGCAACCTCTATTTATATCAATCCAATCACATTCAAATAACTTAACTTTTATTCTACCAGTATAATTTAACTGAATGATGTCTTTTAAAAACTCATAATAGTTAACTTCCCTTTCAATAGGTTGTGCATCTCTTGTACTTACATAACTCATCATCTTGGTTGTTACAACAATCTCACTATTTTGAGTTTTCAAGTATCTCTCACATGCCTTGGTATGAAATCTAAAACCATTAATGATATAACCAGTGTATTTCCTAACAATATTAGTTGGACCACTAGCAAGCCATCTAAGTTGATCTATGATGTTTGCATCACCTTGTTGATCAAAATTGGCAACCCATCTAATTTCATATTTGGTTAAAATAATAATCTAACTATAAAAACTTTAATTACATATTCCAAACCATGATCTGTGACTTACATGATCACAAAACCAATTATGAAAAGTTTCACTGTGCAGCTTTCTATCTCATATGGTGTAAGCCAAGGAGACCAATTAAGCCTTTTAAGAAATTGTTCATGTTTTCTACATGAAAAAAAATTCTTAAAAGACTATACAATATGCTACAAAAAAAATTATCAACTATAATATGCATGTAGATAAGTGATCTTACTTCATAAAATGAGCAACCTTAGCATAATTAAATAGCACATATCGATGTGCTTGAACCAAAGTTATAGCATTAAGTATAATTTGTGAGACCTTTTTATGCTTGTTAACATTAAAACCTTTATGTTTTAATGTACCCAACGATCTTCCTATAGTAGAAATAATGGATATTTCTTCCTCTAAAAAGGGATTCTTATCTTCATTTCAGATGGGTCAATTAAAAATAGTTTCCATCTTATCAAAGTATCTTGAATAAAAAGTTATGCATTCATTTGCTAAGTACCCTTCTACAATTGAACCTTTAGGACAAGCTTTATTATGCACATATGATTTAAGAGTAAGAAAAAACCTATATAAATGGAAGTTCAATAAAAAAAATCATTAACAAACATCCTAGTTGAATTTTAAGTAAAAAAAATCTATAACACTTTAAGATATACCTCTTAATATGATACATCCACCGATTGATGACTGGACTAGCAATTTTTGCTTCATTTGCCAAATGGATAACTAAATTGCTATACGAAGGAACTTTTGCATTAAGAGATGATAATCATAACTTTTGAGCTCTATTAGCTTCCATTGTTTAAGTTGCACACAACGTGAGATACTTAAAGAGTATTCATTTGGAGTTTTCATTTCTTAGAGAATCTTTAAAAAATAATTTTTTTCAATTAAGCTCATTTGATATAAAGCTTGAGGCAAGCATTGGGTGTTAGTGCTAGGACGAGTCTTTGGATGAAAAACACTCATTATACCTATTTCTACAAGGTCAAGTTGTACTTTATAGTTATCTTTTGACTTCCCTTTTTGCCCAATCAATGTACCAAGATGTTATTAGAAATATTCTTTTCCATATGCATCACATCAAGATTATGATGCAATAAAAGATGTTTTCAATGAGGTAATGTGAACAAGATAATCTTTTTCTTTCATGGCCCATCTTTATTACCATTCAATTGTTCCAACTGTCACAACACTTCACTCACATATGGTAGTGAAGGAGCATTTCTAAATTTTTGAGTCCCATTAAATGAGATTTTATCATTCTAAAACCTATGATTGGGTTGCGACCACCTATGGTGGCACATGTAACAATACTTTCTACCATGTTGTAACCACTTAAATGCAGTATCAAATCCATAGCAAGGATATGTATACTCTCCCCTAGTACTCCACCCAGACAAATTGGCATATGTAGGAAAGTCGTTAATGGTCCAAATTAATGCTGCACGAAGTTGAAAGTTTTGATTTTTTAGGCATCAAAAGTCTAAACACCAACTTCCCAAAGTTCCTACAACTATTCTATCAAAGTTGTAGGTATATATCTATATTGTTTTCAGGAGATTTTGGACCATGAATAAAAAAGGAAAAAATAAAGTTTGGGTGTTTCATGCATATCCATAGAGGCAAGTTATAAGATATCAATATAACAGGCTAAGTGCTATGTGTCACACTTATAGTTTTGAAAGGGTTAATGCCATCAGAAGCTAATCCTAAGTGAATATTACAACGGTTAAAAAAAAACTCAAGATATCGAGAATCTAATTTTTTCCAAGCTAGAAAATATGTAAGATGTCTTACACATCTATCTTTAGTACACTCATATTCATGCCAAGTCATCAAGGAATTTTTAAAGACATGAAAAACCTTTGTAATCTTAGAATTAAAAGAAACCAACACAAAATCTTAGCAGCTTTTTTCTTTGTTTTTGACACTATATCTTTAGGATCACTTTCTACATCATTCAATCTCTCTTTCCAGCTAGAAACGCCATATTTTGAACATATTTCTTCATTTGCCTTATCCTTCCAAAACAACATGCAATCATTAAGACAAGCATGGATTTTTTTCATATCCTAAACTTAAGGCAAAAATCATATTTTTCAATTCTTGATGAGACCTTGGCAATGCATTACCCTTTGGCAAAGCAAGTTTCAAAACCTCTAACAATGTATTGAAAGATTTATTTGTCGAACCATTAAAACACTTAATGTGGAACAAATAGATTACAAAGGAAAACTTTGTGAAGTTTTTGCAATTTGGATATAGTTTCTCCTCTGCATCTTTAAATAAACCATAAAACCTATCACTATCAATTTTATGACCATGGTGTTACTCTTTATTAGTATCTCCAGCTTGTATGTTACCTACAACAACTTTCATAGCTTTTTCAGCCATCATATCATGTAATAAATCATGAATGTTAGGACCTTGCCCTCTTTCTTCATCATTAGTTATTCCAATAGGTAAACATGTGTCCAAGATCTCTCTATGAAATACCCATCTAACATATCCTTTGAGAAAACTATGACATATTATGTGATCAAATGCATCTCTCTTACAAACACTAAATATGTTGACATATTTAACACAAGGACACCAAATTTTTCCATCTTCAGATGTTATTGTAAAGGCAAAGTCTAAAAAACTAGTGACTTCTTTTATGTACTCTTCACTGGCTCTTAACGTGAGATTTATCCATGCCTTATCCATAGAATGTAAGATGATTCACCCTATTAATAAAATTATATTTAATTTAAAAACTTAAATTAAAACAATAGCATTTAATTTAAGCACTAAATAAAATCTAACTATGTAAGCATAATGTAACATTTTTATTAGAATAATATTTCAAACGTACCTTTATAATTAAACTTATGTATTTTCAAAAAAAGCACAATCAAGATCAGTTTCAGTTGAATAAGCAAGAGAGAGGTAGAGGATAGAAAAAAGTAACTCACAATTGCAAAAGGATAAAATTTGAGTAGCTTGTAAAAATTATATAAAAATAAGGGATTTGTGCAAGGGAAACAAACTTTTAAAGCTTGAAAATTTAAACAAGGATTTTAGCTACAAAGTTAAAAAGATCAAAGGCAAGGGAGAGTGAGACGAGATAGGCTTCAAACGAGGTAAGGACTGAAAGGCAAGGTAAGGATGGTGGGAATAAAATTTTCACTACTTTTGTTTTAATAGGTTTAGATTTTTTTAAAATGTTTTCATTCATAAGATGTAGGAGATAAGGTAAGGACGGTGGATTATTGAAGTCATTTTTTGCCAAAAAATGCCTTGAATAATCTCTAGGTAGGGATTATTCCCTATAATTTTTTATTAGGGATTATTTAAGGCTTTTTTTTGTCAAAAATGCCTTTAATAATCCCCTCCATTTTTTAGATGGGGATTAATCAAGGTGTTTTGCCCAAAAAATGCCTTGAATAATCCCTTATAAAAAATGAATAAGGTTATTAAAGGCATTTTTGGCCAAAAATACCTTGACTAATCTCCTTAGATTTTTTATGAGTGGATTATTGATGGTGTTTTTTATGAATGGATTATTGAAGGCATTTTTAGCTAGAAAATGCCTTAAATAATCCCTTGCAAAATATTGAATAGGGTTATTGAAGGTGTTTTTGGCTCAAAACGCCTTCAATAATTCATGGATTATTCAAGGCGTTTTGGCCAAAAACACATTATATAACCCATAAATTATTCATTCATTGGGGATTATTGAAGGCATTTTCTTTCAAAAATGCCTTCAATAAACCAAACATTTTTTTTTTAGAAATATTCAAGGTATTTTTGCCTAAAAAATACCTTTAATAATCCCCTTCAATTTTTATGATGGGACTATTGAAGGCATTTTTAGCTAGAAATGCCTTGAATAATCTCTTACAAAATATTGAATGGGGTTATTGAAGGTGTTTCTGGCTAAAAACACTTTGAATAATTCATGAATTATTCAAGGTATTTTTGGCCAAAAACACCTTCTGTAACCCACAATTATTCATTCAAAAAGGATTATTGAAGGTATTTTCTATTAAAAATGCCCTCAATAATCCCAACATTTTTTTTTTGGAATATTCAAGGTGTTTTTGACTAAAAAATACCTTGAATAATCCCTTTCAATTTTTATGATGAGATTATTGAAGGCGTTTTTAGCCAAAAAATGCTTTGAATAATCCCTTACAAAATATTGAATGGGATTATTGAAGGTGTTTTTGGCTAAAAATGCCTTGAATAATTCATGGATTATTCAAGGCATTTATTAAAAATACCTTCAATAACCCATGAATTATTCATTTAGAGGGGATTATTCAAGGCGTTTATGACCAAAAATGTCTTGAATAGTTCGTAACAAAATATTGAATAAAGTTATTGAAAGCGTTTCTGGCCAAAAATAACTTTAATAATTCATGGATTATTTAAGGCATTTTTGGCCAAAAATGCCTTCAATAATCCTTTCCAAATTTTTAGAGGGGATTATTGAAGATGTTTTCCATTAAAACACCTTCAATAATCCATGGGTTTTTTTTTTTGGATTATTCAAGGTATTTTTGACCAAAAATGCCTTCAATAATCCTTTCCAAATTTTTAGAGGGGATTTTGAAGATGTTTTCCATTAAAAACACCTTCAATAATCCATGGGTTTTTTTTTTGGATTATTCAAGGCATTTTTGCCCAGAAAATGCCTTGAATCATTAAAAAAATTGAAGGCATTTTTTTTTTGTAAAATACCTTCACTGATCATTTTTTAAATTCATTCCCCTGTCTTGAACTTTGAAATCCCAAACTACTATTACAGAGAATGATTAAAAGTTGTATTGCAAGCAAACCAAAACCCCTAAACCCATTTAGTTTACCTTTTGGTTTCTTCATCTATCTTATTATCATTGACCCTTAACAACTTAATGCCATGCACCTCTCTTTTTACCAGTATGTCCTTATTTTATTTATTTTTTATATTATTTCTATTCTTCAATACATGATTTTTTTCTTACTATTCCTTACTATATATTTTTTATTCATTTCACTGTCACCTTAGTCGTCCAATCACCTTTCATTGCATGTATGGTGTTTCTGTGTAGTTTGGTTTAAATATTGTGGTTTGCTGAACGATATTATGGAAATTGTGTGTATCTTTTTACTTATCATTTGTTTTGCATGGAACTCTTATTTAAGGTGGGAATCACAAGATGGCTTGTACTTGTAAAATATTTTGGTTTAAGGATGTTTTACGTATATTGAAGTAGTAATTATAGTATGATATTGGTTGTATTTTATTACATACTATGCGAATTTTGAAGAGATAGTTTGGTGTATTTCTTATAATTATGATCAAAATCGCAGGTATTATGGAATCCAAAAAACGTACTTCTTCTCCTACTGAACATGAAGAAACACACCTATAGTGAAAACAAAGAAAAGTAAGGGGACAAAATAAACAAATTAAGGGTGCATTTGGATTCCATCGAAGTGCCAATGTGGTGAGATTAGCATGTTTTTCTACTTAAACACGTTGGGATTTGTCATTTGGACGACAGAACTTCAGTGCAGTTGAAGGGTTTTCAATGCACTAGAAACAAAAGCTAGACTGGACCTGAACGGATCCAGTGAGAAATTTTTGATCCCACTGTAATAGTTCTTTCCAAAAATAACCATACTCTTTCATTTTTTTTTCTTTTTACCTTTGAAATTATAATGTATAGTAAAAAACATCCTTATCACTTAACTTCTTTTTTCATTTCTTTTTTTTTTCATTTAAAAATTTTTTAAAATGTTATTAATTTAATATAAATAAATAAGATTTTATAATTATATAATAAACTAATTAATAATTAATAAATTTTTATAGTATTAATTTTAATTACTTTTCATTTTTTATGAATAAAATTATTATTTAATATAAAAATATTTTTATATTTTTAATAATTTATTAATATAAAAATATCAAATATATATTATAAATTTATTATATACAAGTTTTAATTTAATGTCCTTAATGGTCATTTTTTTTATTATAGTTCACCTCACTGCCACCGCTGTTTTTACATCCAAACACATATATCACTACTAATTTTAATCTCACCACTACAGTATTTAATCTCACTGCTATAGTAACTAATCTCACTTTCACTATGGAGCCAATCTCACCGTTCATCCAAATGGACCCTAATGTGACTGACGCAACAATTCACGTCAAATTCAATCAAAGTGGGCAGCCTATGGATGATGGAGCTGCTAAGTTGACTAGTCATATTGGACCAGTCATCCGTTGTAGCACTTCTATTACGTGATCGACTATCAGAAGATTTTTGGATATGCATACCTATTACAAAAAATTATTTATAAGATTTTATGTAATATATTTGATATCTTAATATATGATTTACGTAATTTATTTTTTTTTCTAGAAAATCAAAGAACAACAAAAAAACATTTGGGCCAAACAAGTATATCACCATCGGACATCGAGAAAGGGTTATGCAAATGTCAAGTATGAGCTTGTAAGTATTCACACACTTATTTTATACTCATAAATGAATATTTATGAATATTCATTTAATAAATTCTAATTCTTATATTGTGGTAATTTATTAGAAATTAGATAGCTTTGGCATCGAAGTTTCTAGATGGGATGTATAGAAACAAGGACATCTGTAAAAGGATAAATCATTTGTAGATAAAGTAATTGAAAAAATGGCTAAAAAGATTGTATGCATAATTGCTCATTATATCACATATGATTGGCTTTGTGCTTGTATGCATGACTCTATACTTGTATAGATTTATTGTCATGGCCCATTTTATTATTGTCTTTCAGGATGATTATGCTACTAAATTTAAATCTAGTGAACTAGCAACCCGTAATGGCGAAGATCCCTTGTCTTTGGCATTAGGAGTGAAAGAAAGACATGGTTGAGTTTGTGGGGTTGGTAAATTTGTGTTACCATCAAAGTTCTTCAATAATCAACCCAAAACCCCTCAAATGATGAATGCACAATATAAAGCAATCATTGAGCAACAATAACAAAGACTTGATGACTAAGAGCAATACTTTAATGAGCAACAATAATGACTCACAGATTTGAATGCGATGTTGATAGTAATGCAGCCTAGCATGCCTGTAAGCCAGTCGGATAGGACAAGCTTCCATTGCAAGTCAGGTAGGAAACCTAACCTCTGGTATCAACCATGAAGTATGATTTTGTTTATTCACTTAATATTTATTTGTTTATTATTGATTTGATTTTAATACTTATATTTCATTATATATTGTAGTAGGATGTTGGGACTCAGAGTATGACCCTTACTTAGGCTGCCATTGATGTGTTATCTAATTATTCACTTAATCATTTATCTGGAAGAAACTATATTACCGTTGAATCTAAAGATGGGTTATTTGATCATCCATCAATTTCTTACATTGGTGGGGATGATGTTAAGAAATTTTGTAACCTGGATGAAATATCAGCTACTGATATTGTTGCTTATATAAGGTTAGCTTATAAATTTAAATATGCAAAGTCAATATGTATTAATCTATATTACAGTATATTACCAACTAGTATTATTAATTGTTATCAGCAGCTTCCTATATAAAGAAATCAAGGCGATATAAATGACCCATGGATTTAGATTCGTTGACCTGGATATCATTAGTGAGCAAAGTAGCACTATCATTTTTCATGGTTGTCATGTGACTCAATGCATGAAAAAATGGGCTGATTATTATTTGCTCATGTGTAATGCTGCGTAAGTTATATTCATACAAATAATTATTCTAACCTTACCTAAATCTGAGATGATGCTTAATCTGAGTATATCATTCTTATTATTTTACAGTCGTTATTGGCAACTTATTATGATTAATAACAATTCCTTTATGCCATACTTATTTAATTCTGCTTAACCAACGGTGATACCTAACCCCGATATTCAAAATTTTATAAAGAGATATTACATGTTATTATATTATCTTTTTTTTCTTCATAATTACTTTTATTTTTGTATTAAGTAATTTTTTTCTTTTCAATTTTGGGGAATGTCTGCAATTGATAAGAAAGTGAAGATAAATTGTGTGTCATTATCGGTAAATGTGAAATTTATTCTTTTATGCTAAGTTTGTTTAGATAAATGTTTTCTAAACCCACTAAATTTACTTTTTAGGTACTTCATCAACCAGGATATACTGAATGCAGATATTATGTCCTTCATTTTATGAGAGAGATAGTTTTATATGATTTTATGACCACATCATTCAAGGTTAGTATTAATTTCATAAAATCATTATATCTTCAAAAAAAACCTAAATTATGTTCTCGTTTATTAACATTTACTTCTGATTTTTTTTAGTGAGAGAGTAAAGGAAGCTTCACGATAGATGAACTTGATGAAGTCCGTAAAGAGTGGTGTGAGTATATATTATCGTTTGCTAAACCTTGAGGTTGAAGATTATTGATTGGGTGTAAATATATGCATTTTATTTTTTATAATGTTTTTAACATGCCATGTTGAATAGATAATTTAAGTTTCTAGATTGAGGTATTGGTTTAATATTTTTAATATATATTTATTTTATATCAATTGGCAGCTTATATGAATACATATATGTTAAGTATGATTATTTGAAAAAAGTATAGTTATATGGCAATGTTATTAGTTTTAAATTTAGATGTGTGGTCAATTTATTGAAATACTAAAATGTTCGTAATGTAAATTCTAAAATGGAATTTGTAGTATCACATATATAAACCAAATGTTTTTTAAGCATAAACCTACAACTGACTTCCATAAATGCCTTCAATAATAGCCTCTCAATTTTTTTTGGGATTATTCAAGGCATTTTTGTTAGAAAACACCTTGAATAATCCCTTAGAAAAAATTGAATATTTATATGAAAATAGTTTTATGAACATAGAAAAATATTTATATGAATATAAATACTACTATATATGTAGATTATTTATAATTTGACTTTTGATCTAGAATGATTTTAAAATTTTATGAAACCATATTAAAACTAAAATATTAATTAAAGGCATTTATGGCAAAAAACGACTTGAATAATCCCCTTCAATTTTTTTGATAGGATTACTAAAGGCGTTTTTAGTTAGAAAACACCTTGAATAATCCATTACAAAGTGTTGAATGAGGTTGTTGAAGGCTTTTCTAGTTAAAAATGCCTTGAATAATTTGTGGATTATTCAAGGTGTTTTTGGCCAAAAACGCCTTCTATAATCCCCTTGACAAAATTTTTGTATGGAATATTGAAGACGTTTATGGACAAAATTGCCTTTAATAATCCCTTTTAAAAATTTTTTGTATGGATTATAAAAGGCATTTTTGAAAAAAAAAAACGCATTCAATAATCCCATTCGAATTTTTTAAGGGATTATTGAAGGTGTTTTTGGCAAAAAATGCCTTCAATAATCCCCCAATAATCCTCTCAATAAATTTTTATGAGGGATTATTGAAGGTGTTTTTGGTCAAAAATGCGTTCAATAATCCCTCATAAAAATTTATTGAAAGGATTATTGGGGAATTATTGTAGGTGTTTTTAGTCAAAAACGCGTTCAATAATCCCTTCCAAATTTTTTTAGAGGATTATTGAAAGTATTTTTGGTCAAAAACACCTTTAATAATCCTATCAATAAATTTTTATAATAGATTATTGAAAGCATTTTTTGCCAAAAATGCCTCCAATAATCTCCCTGAAAATGTTTTATATAGATTATTAAAGGTATTTTTGGCCAAAAATGCCTTTAATATTCTCTCTCCAAATTTTTTGAATGGATTATTGAAGGTGTTTTTGGCCAAAAACACCTTCAATAATCCCATTCAATTTTTTGTAAGCCAATAGTTTTTTATTTTCATCCTATACTGACAGTTATTAACATAACCGTCAGTATATAATATGTTTATACTAACAGATAGTCATATACTATAAGAAAAAGTTTATTTATACTGACGATCAAATAAAGTGTTGGTATAAGTATGGTATATTCTAACGGTATTAAAAATCCATTAGAAAAAGTCTCTTTTACTTATGGAATTTAACCTTCAATAAATAATCCATGCAAAAAAATTTTTGTATGGATTATTGAAGGCATTTTTGACTGAAAATGCCTTTAACAATCCCTCTCCAAAATATTTTGAATGGATTATTAAAGACTTTTTTAGCCAAAAATGCCTTTAATAATCCCTTCCAAATTTTTTATAAGCCAATAGTTTTTTTTGTTTTGAGCCTATACTGACGATTACATTAATAACCATCAGTATATAACATATTTATATTGACGGATAGTCATATATCATAAAAAAAGTTCATTTATACTAACGGTTAAATAAAGTGTTAGTATAAGTATGGTATATTTTAACAATATTAAAAATCCATCAGTAAAAGTCTCTTTTATTGATAAAATTTGACTGTCAATATAACCAAGTATCAGTATATGTGTTAGCTCAAAGAATTGGAATAAACCAAGAGGGGGTGAATTGGTTATAATAAAAATTTCAAAAACAATATTCAATAAGCACAAATTTAGCTAAACAAATTACTTAAGCAAATAAACACAATAATTGAAAGTAAATAAGAGATAGGGATAGAGATTTGACACCAAGATTTATAGAGGTTTGGTTCTTTCTTTAGGCACCTACGTCCTCTCCCTTAACCTCTCTTGCCAAGGAGTTTAATCCACTATGTGTTGAAGAATACAACCAAGCTTCTCAAAGCTTTACAAAATCAACACTACACACTCTCAAGGGTTATCCTCCCCCTTAAGCTTACAAACTCACAATAAAAATTTTTTGAAGTGTTTTACAAACTTTAAGAACCTTTAAAAGGTTGGGTATTTGCTAATTTGAAGTACACAATAGTATAGACAAGGAAATAGAGAAAAACTGATGTGAGTAAAAGTTTTTGAACTATTCTCTCTTTGAACAGCTTTGAATGCTTGATCAAATTGGTTGGTGAATAACAATAAGTTCTTTTGGCTCTTCTTGCCCTTCTTCTGCAGTGGAAGGCTTCATTTATGGTAAGAAGAAGTTGAGAGCCATTGCTTTCCTTTTAATGCCTCAAACCTACAAAAATTTTAGACAAAATATAACCGTTAGGGGTTTCTGGGACTCAATGGATTGATCCCTTTCTTTAGGGGATCGATTAGGTCACCTTTGAAACACCCCAAAATCATGCATAAAAAGTTCTACCCGATCGACCAGGTAATGCACCTGATCATCCATTCTTTAGGTAATGATCCCCTATGTGGGGGGATCAATCCCTTTTGCTTATTTTCAAACAAGAAAAGCATTCTGTTTCAAAATTGATAAATCTCTTTAATAGAGGGATCGATCCTTTGCCTAGGTGATCGATCCCCTATATGGAGGGATCGATCCCTTTTTTGAAAAATTAAGTGAGGAGAGCATTTTGTATGAAAAAGTGATTGATCCCTTTAAGGAAGGGATTGATCCCTTTAACTTGAAACCCCAGCCAATCGATCCCTATAGGGAGGGGATCGATTGGTTTTTGCCAAAACTTCCACAAATTTTGCTTCTGGAAAAAAATAGGGTTGATCCTTTTACGAAGGGATTGATCTGGTAAGGGGATTGATCACTTTCTTTAGGGAATCGATCCCTTTTATCAAAATATGCACTAATCCCTTTTTGTTTCGAGAATTTAACTTGTTTTGGTTCCTAAATTAATTTTGGCAAGATAGAAGGGTGGAAAAATGTTCAATTTAAGCTTAGAAGAGATTAATTCAAGTTAGAAAAATTTTTGTTTTGTTAAATCAAAACTCTTAGTCAATTCAAGGCCAACGATCTCCCTCTTTTTAATATGATAAAACCAAATGAAAAACTTGCTTAAAAGCATTTTCCCTTTTGAAAAACAAGCTCCCCCAAAATTTATGAAAAACAAACTCCCCTGAATTTAAGCATAAATTTTAAGGCAACTAAGAGCAAAACCAATATCAATATCATCAAGTAGAATTGTGTTCATACAATCAAAATCATTAATACCATCAAGATCATCAAAGCAATTTTTCATGCCATTATTCTCCCCTTTTTTTTCATAGCAAAAAAGATAAAACAAAGTGAAAGAACAATCAATTCAAGGTCACACCAACTAAATTACAAGCAATACACCAATCATCAAACAAGAGATCAAATTCATAAGCCACAATGTCAAAAGCCACATAAAGATGAAAGATAAATTTCATTAATATAAATATCAAGTACTAAAGTTTACAAACCATAATGCAAAGATAGTTTACAACATAAAAGGATATGGGAAAACATGAGGAATGATACTAAGAAAGATCATTAAGGAGGAGGTGGAAAATGAGAATATTGATAAGGATAAGGATGAATGAGGGAAAGGCTACCCCTTGTGCTGTTGTGTAGACCTCATTTGTTCAATGTCAGGTCTAATATGGCAAACTTGGGCAACAAGGTCATTTTGAGTTTCTTTTATATTTTCCAATCGAGTGTTCATAGTCCCAACCACCGAATGCAAGCTGTTCATTTGAAGCAAAAGCATTTCTAAGGCTCTTTGAGTATCAAATAGTGGGGTAAAAGGTTCACTTTGAGGTTCAAAGATATCTAAAGGTTCTTGTTCTTCCTTCATCTTCTTGTGCAGTCCGAATATCAAACTTTTTAACCCATAATCCTACTGTATTTTGAACATACCCTATGCTGTGTAAAGTAGGAGCACCAAGAATACTAAATGAGTCATTGAACACCATATCCTTATCTCCTCTATTGTTGACATCCAAATGTCTCGAAAGATTACTTATGGCAAACCCATATACCAAGGTGTAATCCTTATTCTGCACTATCCTCATCATATCATTGAAGATGAAATGCACCAAATTTGGTTTTTGTTCATGCTTGATCTATACATCCACCAATAATCTTACTTCCTAATGGTGGAGTATTGTGTGCCAAAAGGTGCCAACACATGAGTGACAATGAGATGTAACAACCTATCATGCATTGACAATCTAGATGCTTGAGTGGGAGCAACTTGTAAATTGTTATTTCTAAAAATATCTTGAGCAAGCTCCACCATGTCACACCTAGTATCAGTTTTCCCCCTTATCATCTAACATGAAAGCTATAGCTAGCACTTACTTGGTAACTAATATTTTTTCTCCATCATATATGTTTTAAATCTATCAAGATAGTACCTATTTGATCCTTCAATTTGAACACAACTAGCATTGCTATAAAATACTTTCACTATGTTCTCAAATAAAAGACCATCCATACACAAGTAATTTAGCCATCCAAATCTCTCAAAAGCATGTAAGTAAGGAAATCCTATAGATTGGAGGAATTTAAGTGAAATTACCCTTCCACGCTTCACTTTCCTATAAGCAAAATATGTCTCATAACATTCTTTTGCATATGGATCGCTAAAATTTTGATTGAAGGAAGACTTCATTGATGAGCTAGAAACCTCTCTTAGGGATTCTTCCTTCCAGCACTTACTTTGGTTTTTGAAGCCATGAATAGGTAGGTTGAAGTGAAATTGTTGAAAAAATTAGTGATTGTAAGTGATGAGGAGTAAGATAAGTGTGACAGAGGCAAGAAGGATGAGTGGGTGTGGTAGATCAACTTTTTAAAGTGAAAAAAGATAGGTGTCAATTTTTGTGTGATTTGATTATTTTTAAGGATGAATTTTACAAGAAATCAAGTTGAAATGAAGGAATTTGCAAAAGATTTTGCTAAGAGGGATCAATTTTGAGTGAAAAATAAGTAAGAGTGCTTAGGGTTTGGAGATAATGAGCTTGGGAAAAAGATGAACAGGTGAAGGAGGCTGAAATGATTGGCCAAAGGATAAAGGTGACCCAATTTTACCGTGCAAAAACGGCTTGCATAATGCCAAAAAAGCATGACCCAATTGATCGACTGAGATGGGGGATCAATTGGTTATGGTCTTTGCATTGAATTGATCGATTGGTTTTGAAGGGGATCGATCGATTTTTCATGTTTCCAACTTAATTTGGCTACTGGATGCAGACTTGATTGATCCCGTCCCAAGGGGCATCGATCAGTTCTCTATGTTTTCCCTTTAATTTACCTAAGGGGAGAATAACCAATTGATCCGATCCAAAAGAGATCGATTGGTTTTCACTGTAGTATTTTTTTAAAATTTAAAAACCATGCAATATGATCATTCAAACATGCATCTTACAATCATACACAAGCTTAAAAAAATATTTAGATAAACATACATTTGATCAATCAAGAGTGCACCATTCATTATAACATCAAGAGATTCATTTCAAGCAGCATTTATCATACCAAGTTCACCTCTAATTGCATAAAATCTATCTTTATCAAGAGGTTTTGTGAAGATATCAGCTTGTTGATGCAAGGTATCAACCTATTCAAGTACAATATAACCTTTTTGAACATGATCTCTAATAAAATGATGTCTAATTTCAATGTGTTTGGTTCTAGAATGTTGAATTGGATTTTTGGTGAGATTGATAGCACTAATATTATCATATTTAATGGGAATATGATCCATGGTAATTCCAAAATCCTTCAATTGTTGCTTAATCCATAAAACCTAAGCACAACAACTTTTGGTCACTACATATTCAGCTTCAGTTGTGGATTGAGCAACACTATTTTGTTTCTTGGAAAACCATGATATGAGCATATTTCCAAACAATTGACAAGTATCAAAAGTGCTTTTTCTATCAATTTTGCACCTACCAAAATTCGTATCAAAATAGGCATGTAAAGCAAAAGATGAACCTTTTGGATATCATAATCCTAAATTAGGGGTGTCTTTAGGTATCTAAAAATTCTTTTAACAGCAGATAAATGTCACTCTCTAGGTGATGATTGAAATCTAGCACATAAACATACACTAAACATTATATCGGGTCTACTGCAGTAAGATATAGCAATGAACTAATCATATATCATATACCTATATAATTTAGAGTCAACATATTTACCTCTTTCATCCTTGTCAAGTTTTGTTGAAGTGCTCATGGGTGTTAAGCAAGGCCTTGATTCTTCTAATCCAAACCTTTTGAGCAAATCCTTGATGTATTTGGATTGATTGATGAAGGTGCCATCTTTTGTTTACTTTACTTGTAGCCCTAAGAGGAAGTGAGTTTTCCCATCATGTTCATTTCAAATTCACCTTGCATAATCTTAGCAATTCTTGACAAAAAACTTCATTAGTAGCACCGAATATGATATCATCAATATAAACTTGCACTATGAGAATGTCATTTTCTTTTGTTTTAATAAAAAATGTACTATTAACCTTCCCTCTATTAAAACCATTTTCAATAAAAAAATTTGACAATATTTCATACCAAGCTCTAGGAGCTTGTTTTAAACCATATAATGCTTTTGTCAATTTATAAACATGATTTGGAAATTTTGGATTTTCAAAATTGGGGGGTTGCTCTACAAACACTTCTTCATTTATAAAACCATTTAGAAATGCACTCTTGACATCCATTTGAAAAAGCTTGAAATTTTTGAAACATGCAAATGCAAGCAACATTCTAATGGCCTCTAACCTTGCAACTAGGGCATAGGTTTCATCATAATCAATTCTTTTTTCTTGACTATACCTTTGAGCTATCAATCTAGCTTTGTTTCTAATAACATTCCCATGCTCATCCATTTTATTTCTAAAAACCCATTTAGTGCTTGTAGTAGGATGATCACTAGGCCTAGGTACAAGATTCCATACTTGGCTTTTTTCAAATTGGCTCAATTAGTCTTGCATGGCCAATATCTAATGATCATCTCCTAAGGCTTCATCTTTATTTTTGGGTTCAATATGAGATAGGAAAGCAACATAGTTACACACATTATAGGAAAATCTAGTCCGTATCCCTTGAGTTAGATCACCAATAATTTCATTATCTTTGACATATCTCCTTTCTCTATGGTGATTTGGCTCTTTCTCTATGTGTTGTGACTCATCTAGAAACTTATCATCTTCCTTTTGATTGTTCTCCTCAATGTCAAGTGATACATCATTAATTTTTTTTTGAAGTATACCTACATCATCATCATCAAGAGACACCTTTCTCAGAGGTGGATTAGATTCATAAAAAATAACATGTATAGACTCATCAACAACTAATGTTCTTTTATTAAAAACTCTGTAGGCTTTTAAATTCAAAGAATATCCTAGGCAAATTCCTTCATCACTTTTTGCATCAAATTTTCCAAGACCATCTTTTTCATTGTTCAAAATAAAACATTTGCAACCAAAAGGATGAAAATAACTTATGTTAGGCCTTTTTCCTTTAAAAAGTTCATAGGGGGTTTTCTTCAAAATTGGCCTAATCATAGCTCTATTTATAATATAACAAGAGGTATTTTGGCTTTCGCCAAAAAATATCTAGGTAAATTATTTTCACAAAGCATGGTTCTAGCCATTTCTTTTAAAGTTCTATTTCTTCTTTCTACTACCCCATTTTGTTAAGGAGTTCTAGGAGTAGAAAAATTGTGGCTAATACCATTTTCACTACAAAACATATTAGAGCCAAGATTTTCAAACTCCTTTTCATGATCACTTATAAAGCTGGTAATTGAATAATTTTTTTCATTTTGTATTTGCTTGCTCAAAGTGACGAATTTTTCCAGAGCTTCATTCTTTGAATGTAAAAAGAAAACCCATGTGAATCTAGTGAAGTCATCAACAATAACAAACCCATATTGTTTGCCACCATGACTCATTGTCCTAGTAGAACTAAAAAGATCAATATGAAGTAGTTGAAATGCAATTCTTAGGTTTAAAAGATATTCTTTTATGTTTTCCTTGAGCATATGCATCACAAACCTTGTCATTTTCATATTTCAATTTTGGAAAACCAATAACCAAACCATTTTGAGAAAGTTTTTAAATTACATGCATACTTGCATGTCCGAGTCTTCTATGCCAAATCTAGCTTTCATTTTCTTTTTGAACCATAAAACAAACATTTTTAGAGGAAAGATCATCTAGATGCACCACATAAATATTTCCTTGACAATGTCTAACAAAAACAAGTTTGTTAGATTTAATATCAATTACTTGACATCATATGGATTCAAACACAACTCTAAGTCCTTTATCACATAGTTGACTAATACTAAGTAAGTTATGCTTGAGTCTTTTTACAAGTAAAACATTTTCAATAGTTGTAGAGGAATTGTTACCAATGGAGCCAATCCTTCAATTTGGCCTTTGGAGTTGTCACCAAATGTAACATCTCCTTCACTTTTAGCTTTCAAGTCCTTAAAAGGAGTTTGTCTCCAGTCATGTGTTTTGAACATCCACTGTCAAGGTACCATGGATTGTTTTTGCTTGAATTGGCATTGTAGCAATGCTCATCCACCTACAAAAACACAATTAAATTTTTTTTTTGGGTATCCAAATTTTTTTAGGTCCTTGAATGTTAGTACTAACAATTTTTATGCCTTTTGGAATCCACTTCATTTTAGTAATCTCATTTTAAGATATGCTAACTCCTTTTGGAATCCACACTCTCTTAATGAGCTTACCTTTATAAGTGACTTTCTTCAAGGAATAATATTATATAGAATGACCCAATTTATGACAATATGCACATATGCTAGATGGATCATTTGGCTTAACAAGGAAATTCTTCAAACGAGTCTCTTTGTTGCCACCATTATAGCCTAGTCCATCTTTATCAAAAAATGCACTCTATGTTTCAAGCATGTCATTAAGCTTTTGATATCCCATATAAAACCTAAAAAATGAATTATGCAAATTTTAATTTTTCTTAGTCAAGTCATTGACATTCAACTTTAAGAGCTTAACTTCCATTTCTAAGTCTTCTTTTGCTCTAGTTAACGATTCATTTTCTAGTTTCATCTTAAAGATCATTTTTTTATATTTCATAATCTCAAATTCTATGGCTAATTCATCATAGGCATCTTGTAGTTCATCAAATGTGTATGAATTTAAATCACATGGATTAGAGGTTACCTCGAGCTCATCAAGAGCCATGAGACACAGATTGGCTACTTCCTCTTCATTTGATTTATCATCGGAGAAGTCACTATCACTTCATGTTGCTACCATTGCTTTTTTCTTTGGCTTTATCATGTTTTGCTTCTTTCAAAAAGGACAATCAAATTTAATATGACCCGATTTATTGCATTCATAGCAAGTAATTTGATTCCTTTCTCTTTTACTTGATTCCCTTTTAGTCATTTCCTTTTGTGGTCTTCTTCTACTTGAAAACTTGTTCATCCTCCTGAACTTCTTGAATCTTTTTACAAACATGGCCATCTCTTCATCTTCATCATCCCCTTCTTGCCCAAGATTTTCTTCACATTCTTGAAAGGTAGATTTGATAGTAATGCCATCTTTTTTGATTGGTTCTTGTCCCGTTTTGAGCTTCATTTCATAGGTGAGGAAAGAACCCATTAGTTCATCCAAAAAGAGTGTGTCAGGGTCTTTAGACTTTTCAATGGCTATCACTTTAGTTTCCCAGCTCTTTGGTAGACTATTGAGAATTTTCTTCACCATCTCCACATTCGAGTAAATCCTCCAAAGAGCCTTTAAACCATTAATGATGTCGGTGAAGCGGTTTGACATCTCACTAATGTTTCATCTGGTTTTATCTTGAATAACTCATAATCATGAGTGAGCATGCCAATTTTTATCTCTTTCACTTGATTTGTACCTTCATAAATGATAGCTACCTTATCCCAATTTCCTTTGCATTTTCACACAAAAAAACTTTATTGTACTCACTTGGCCTCAATGTACAAAAGAGTGTATGAATTGCTTTGGCATTGAGTTAAGCCATCTTCATATCATTGACATCCTATTCACTCTCTAGCTTGATCACTTTCTTACCATCCACCATCTTCATTGGAATTTGAAGACTATTTACAATGATATTCTAAACTTCATAATTATTAGCTTGAATGAACAACCTTATCCTAGTCTTTCAATAGGAGTAGTTGTCACCAACAAAGAGATAAGGTCTTACAATTAAATGGCCTTTACTTCTAAGAGATGTTGCAACTGTTTCATTTGTTGATACACCTTTTGTTGTTAACTATATTTGTTGTAGCTTGAAGATGGTTCTTCCACATTGATTACCATATTTCTTTGAGCCATTTTTAGGATCACTCTTGGAATGTTAAACTTACAAAAAATAGTACTAGCTCAGATACCAATTGTTAGCTCAAAGACTTGGAATAAACCAAGAAGGGGTGAATTAGTTATAATAAAATTTTCAAAAAAAATATTCAATAAGCACAAATTTAGCTAAACAAATTATCTAAGCAAATAAACATAATAATTGAAAGTAAACAAGAGATAGGGATAAAGAATTTGACACCAAGATTTATAAAGGTTCGATCTTTTTTTTAGGCACCTATGTCCTCTCCCTTAACCTCTCTTGCCAAGGAGTTCAATCCACTATGTGTTGAAGAATACAACCAAGCTTCTCAAAGCTTTACAAAATGAACACTATACACTTTTAAGGGTTATTCTCTACCTTAAGCTTACAAACTCACAATACAAAATTTTGAAGTGTTTTGTAAACTTTAGAAACTTCTCAAAGGTTGGGTGTTTGCTAATTTAAAGTACACAATAGTATAGATAAAGAAATAGAGAAAACCTTATGTGAGTAGAAGTTTTTGCACTTTTCTCTCTTTGAACAGCTTTGAATGCTCAAGCAAATTGGTTTGGTGAATAGCAATAAGTTCTCTTGGCTCTTTTTACCCTTTTTCTATAGTGGAAGGCTTCATTTATAGGTAAAAAGAAGTTGAGAGCCGTTCCTTGCATTTAATGCCTCAAACCTACAAAAATTTCAAACAAAATATAGCCATTGGGGGTTTGTGGGACTTAGGGGATTGATCCCTTCCTTTAGGGGATTGATTGGGTCACTTTTGAAACACCCCAAAGTTGTACATAAAAAGCCCTACCCGATCAATCAGGTAATGCACCTGATCGATTCATCCTTTAGGTGATCAATCCCTTATGTGGGGGATCGATCCCTTTTGCTTATTTTCAAACAAGAAAAGCATTCTGTTTCAAAACTGATCGATCTTTTTAATGGAGGGATCGATCCCTTGCCTAGGTGATTGATCCCCTATATGAAGGGATCAATCCCTTTTTTGGAAAATTAAACGAGGAGAGCATTTTGTATGAAAAAGTAATCGATCCTTTTAAAGGAAGATTGATCGGGTGAGCTTGAAACCCTAGTCAATCGATCCCTACAGGGAGGGATTAATTGATTTTTGCCAAAACTTTCATGAATTTTGCTTTTAGAAGAAAATAGGATCAATCCCTTTTGCAAGAGGATTGATTTGGTAAGGAAGGGATCGGTCCCTTCCTTTAGGGGATCGATCCCTTCTATCAAAACATGCACTAATCCTTTTTGTTCCAAGAATTTAACTTGTTTTCGTTCCCAAATGAATTTTTACAATATAGAAGGGTGGAAAAATGTTTAATTTAAGCTTTGAAGAGATTGATTCAAGTTAAGCAAATTTTTGTTTTGTCAAATCAAAACTCTTAATCAATTCAAGGCCAACAATCTCCCATTCTTTATATGACAAAACCAAGTGAAAATTTTGCTTAAAAATATTTTTCCTTTTGGAAAACAAGCTCCCCAGAATTTATAAAAAACAAACTCCCCCTGAATAATAATATTACTCCGCTTGAATTTAAGCATAAATTTTAAGGCAACTAAGAGCAAAACAAATATCCATATCAATATCATCAAGTAGAATTGTGTTCATACAATCAAAATCATTAATACCATTAAGATCATCAAAACAATTTTTCATTCCATTATTTTTCCCCTTTTTGTCATAGCAAAAAGGATGAAGCAAAGTGAAAGAACAATCAATTCAAGGCTACACCAACTCAATTACAAGCAATACACCAATCATTAAATAAGAGATCAAGTTCATAAGCCACAATGTCAAAAGCTATATAAAGATGAAAGATAAATTTCATTAATATAAATATCAAGTACCAAAGTTTACAAACCATCATGCAAAGATAGATTTACAACATAAAAGGATGTGGGAAAACATGAGGAATGACTCTAAAAAAGCTTATTGAGGAGGAAGTGGAGAATGAGAAAATTGATGAGGATGAGGAGAATGAGGGAAAGGTTGCCCCATGTGCTATTTTGTAGACCTCATTTGCTCAATGTCAACTCTAATATGGTGAACTTGGGAAACCAATTCGATTTGAGTTTCTTCCATATTTTCCAATCAAGTGTTCATAGTCCCAACCACTAAATACAAGCTATTCATTTAAAGTAAAAGCATTTTTAAGGCTCCTTGAGTATCAAATGGTGGGGTTGAAGGTTCTACTTAAGGTTCAGGGATATCTAAAGGTTCTTGTTCTCCTTAAGGTTCAGGGATATCTAAAGGTTCTTACTTTTCCCTCCTCTTATTGTGCAATCCCAATATAAGACTTTTTAACCCATAATCTGACTACATTTTGAACAAATCTCATGTTGTGCAAAGTAGGAGCACCAAGAACACTAAATGGGTCATTGAACACCATTTCCTTATCTCCTCTAGTATTGACATGCAAATGCCTCAAAAGACTACTTATGGCAAACCCATATACCAAGGTGTAATCCCTATTTTGCACTATCCTCATCATATCATTAAAGATGAAATGTACCAAATTTGGTTTTTGTTCATGCTTGATCTTTACATCGACCAATAATCTTGCTTCCTAATGATGGAGTATTATGTACCAAAAAGTGCCAACACATGAGTGACAATGAGATGTAGCAACCTATCATGTATTGACAATCTAGATGCTTAAGTGAGAGCAACTTGTAAATTGTTATTTCTAAAAATGTCTTGAGCAAGCTCCACCATGTCACACCTAGTATTAGTTTCTTCCTCATCATCTAACATTAAAGCTTTAGCTAGCACTTGCTTAGTAACTAATATTTCTTTCCCCATCACATATGTTCTAAATCTATCAAAATATTACCTATTTGATCCTTCAATTTGAACACAACTAGCATTGCTATAAAATACTTTCACTAGGTTCTCAAATAAAAAACCATCCATACACAAGTAATTTAGCCATCCAAATCTCTCAAAAGCATGTAAGTAAGGGAATTCTATAGATTGAAGGAATTCAACTGAAATTACCCTTCCATGCTTCACTTCTTTACGTGCAAAATGTGTCTCATAACATTCTTTTGCATCTGGATTGGTAAAATTTTGATTGAATGAGAGCTTCATTGATGAGCCAAAAGCCTCCCTTGGGGGATTCCTCCTTCCAGCACTTACTTTGGTTTTTGGAGCCATGATTAGGTAAGTTGAAGTGAAATTGATGAAAAAATTGGTGATTGTAGGTGATAAGGAGTAAGATAAGTGTGAGAGAGGCAAGAAGGATGAGTAAGTGTGGTAGATTAACTTTCTAGAGTGAGAAAAGATGGGTGTCAAATTTTGTATGATTTGATTGTTTTCAAGGATGAATTTTACAAGAAATCAAGTTGAAATAAAGGAATTTGCAAAAGATTTTGCTGAGAGGGATCAATTTTGAGTGAAAAATGAGTGAGAGTGCTTAAGGTTTGGAGAGAATGAGTTTGGAAAGATGATGAATAGGTGAAGGAGGCTAAAATGATCAGCTCAACGAGAAAAGGGACCCAATTTTATCATGCCAAAATAATGCACATAATGCCAAAGAAGCATAACCCGACTGATCGGCTAAGATGGGGGATCAATCAGTTATGGTCTTTGTATTGAACCGATCGATTGGTTTTGAAGGGGATCGATCGATTTTTCATGTTTTCAACTTAATTTCACTACTGGATGTAAACCTGATCGATCTTGTCCCAAGAGGGATCGATCGGTTCCTTTATGTTTTCCTTTTAATTTGGCTATGGGGAGAATAACCCATCGATCCGGTCCAAAAGGGGATCGATTGGTTTTCACTATAGCATTTTTTTAAAAAAAATTTAAAAACCATACAATATGATCATTTAGACATGCATCATACAATCATACACAAGCTAAAAAAAATATTTAGATAAACATACATTTGATCAATCAAGAGTGCACCATTCATCATAACATCAAGAGGTTCATTTCAAGGAGCATTCATTATACCAAGTTAACCTCTAATTGCATAAAATCTATCCTTATCAAGAGGTTTTATGAAGATATTAGTAGTTGATGCAAGGTATCAACATACTCAAGTACAATATCACTTTTTTGAACATGATCTCTAATAAAATGATGCCTAATTTCAATGTGTTTGGTTATAAAGTGTTGAATTGGATTTTTGGTGAGATTGATAGCATTAGTATTATCACATTTAATGGGAATATGATCCATGGTAATTCCAAAATCCTCCAATTGTTGCTTAATCCACAAAACCTGAGCACAACAACTTTCAACTGCTACATATTCAGCATTCGGTGAGTAACACTATTTTGTTTTTTGGAAAAGCATGATATGAGCATATTTCCAAACAATTGACAAGTATCGAAAGTGCTTTTTCTATCAATTTTTAGCCACCAAAATCAGCATAAGACTAGGCAAGTAAAGCAAAAGATGAACCTTTTGGATACCATAATCCTAAATTACGGGTGTCCTTAAGGTATCTAAAAATTCTTTTCACAGCAGATAAATCAGATTTTCTAAGTGATGATTGAAATCTAGCACATAAACATACACTAAAAATTATATCGGGTCTACTTGCAGTAAGATATAGCAATGAACCAATCATAGACCTATATAATTTAGAGTCAACGTGTTTACCTCTTTCACTTTTGTCAAGTTTTATTGAAGTGCCCATAGGTGTTAAGTAAGGCTTTGATTCTTCCAATCCAAACATCATGAGCAAATCCTTGATATATTTAGCTTGATTGATAAAGGTGCCATCTTTTTTTTACTTTATTTATAGTCCCAAGAAGAATGTGAGTTCACCCATCATGCTTATTTCAAATTCACTTTACATAATCTTAGCAAATTCTTGACAAAAAACTTCATTAGTAGCACTGAATATGATATCATTAACATAAACTTGCACTATGAGAATGTCATTTCCTTTTGTTTTAATAAAAAGTGTAGTATCAACCTTTCCTATATTAAAACCATTTTCATTTAAAAATTTTGACAATCTTTCATACCAAGCTCTAGGAGCTTGTTTTAAACCATATAATGCTTTTGTCAATTTATAAACATGATTTGGAACTTTTGGATTTTCAAAATCGGGAGGTTGCTCTACAAACACTTCTTCATTTATAAAACCATTTAGAAATGCACTCTTGACATCCATTTGAAAAAGCTTGAAAATTTTGAAACATGCAAATGCAAGTAACATTCTAATGGCCTCTAACCTTGCAACTAGGGCATAGTTTTCATCATAATCAATTCCTTCTTCTTGATAATACCCTCGAGCTACCAATCTAGCTTTATTTCAATAACATTCTCATGCTCATCCATTTTATTCCTAAAAACCCATTTGAGGCTTATAGTAAGATGATCATTAGGCCTAGGTACATGGTTCCATACTTGGCTTCTTTCAAATTGATTCAATTCCTCTTGCACGGCCAATATCTAATGATCATCTCCTAACACTTCATCTATATTTTTGGGTTCAATATGAGATAGGAAAGCAACATAATTACACACATTATAGGAAGATCTAGTTCTTACCCCTTGAGTTGGATCACCGATAATTTCATTATCTTTGACATATCTCCTTTTTTATGGTGATTTAGCTCTCTCTCTATGTGTTGTGGCTCCTGTAGAAACTCATCATCTTCTTTTTTATTGTTCTCCTTAATGTCAAGTGATGCATCATTGACATTTTTTTAAAATATACCTACATCATCATCATAAAGAGACACATTTCTCAAAGATGGATTAGATTCATAAAAAATAACATGTATAGACTTCTCAACAACTAATGTTCTTTTATTAAAAACTCTATAGGCTTTTGAATTCAAAGAATATCCTAGAAAAATTCCTTCATCACTTTTTACGTTAAATCTAAGATCATCTTTTCCATTGTTCAAAATAAAACATTTGCAACCAAAAGGATGAAAATAACTTATGTTAGGCCTTTTTCCTTTAAAAAGTTCATAATGAGTTTTCTTCAAAATTGGCCTAATCATAGCTCATTTATAATATAACAAGAGGTATTTATGGCTTTCGCCCAAAAATATCTAGGTAAATTATTTTCACAAAGCATGGTTCTAGTCATTTCTTCTAAAGTTTTATTTCTCCTTTCTACTACCCTATTTTGTTGAGGAGTTTTAAGAGCAAAAATATTGTAGCTAATACCATTTTCATTACAAAACATGTTAAAGCCAAGATTTTTAAATTCCTCTCCATGATCACTTCTAATGCTAGTAATTGAATAACCTTTTTCATTTTGTATTTGCTTGCTAAAAGTGATGAATTTTTCCAAAGCTTCATTCTTTGAATGCAAAAAAAGAGAACCTATGTGAATCTAGTGAAGTCATCAACAATAACAATCCCATATTGTTTTCCACCAAGACTTATTTTCTTAGTAGGACCAAAAAGATCAATATGAAATAGTTGAAGAGGTCTAGTAGTTGAAATGCATTTCTTAGGTTTGAAAGAAATTCTCTTTATATTTTTCTTGAGCACATGCATCTCAAACCTTGTCATTTTCCTATTTCAATTTTGGCAAACCAACAACCAAATTATTTTGAGAAAGTTTTGAAATTACATGCATACTTGCATGTCTAAGTCTTTTATGCCAAATCCATCTTTCACTATCTTTTTAAGCTATAAAACAAACATTTTGAGAGGAAAGATCATCTAGATGCACCACATAAATATTTTCTTCATGATGTCCAACAAAAACAAGTTTGTTAGTTTTGACATCAATTACTTGACAGCACATGAATTCAAACATAACTCTAAGTTTTTTATCATATAATTGACTAATACTAATTTATGCTTGAGTCTTTTTACAAGTAAAACAGTTTCAATAGTAGTAGAGGAATTGTTACCAATGGAGCCAATCTCTTCAATTTGGCCTTTAAAGTTGTCACGAAATGTAACATCTCCTCCACTTTTAGCTTTCAAGTCCTTAGAAAGAGTTTTGTCTCCGATCATGTGTTTTGAGCATCCACTATCAAGGTACCATGGATTGTTCTTGCTTGAATTGGCTCTGTAGCAATGCTCATCCACCTACAAAAAAATAATTAAATTTTTGTTTTGGGTACCCAAATTTTCTTGACTCCTTGAGTGTTAGTACTAACAATTTTTATGCCTTTTGGAATCCACTTCATTTCAGTAATCTCATCTTGAGATGTGCTAACTCATTTTAGAATCCACACTTTCTTAATGAGCTTACCTCTATAAGTAACTTTCTTCAAGGAACAATATGGTATACAATAACCTAATTTATGACAATATCTACATATGCTAGATGAATCATTTGACTTAACAATGAAATTCTTTAAATGAGTCTCTTTGTTGCCACCATTATAGCCTAGTCCATCTTTATCAAAGAATGCTCTTTATGTTTCAAGCATGTCATTGAACTTTTGATGTCCCATATAAAATCTAGAAAATGAATTATGAAAATTTTAATTTTTCTTAGTCAAGTCATTGACATTCAACTTTAAAAGCTCAACTTTCTTTTCTAAGCCTTCTTTTGCTCTAGTCAAGGATTTATTTTTTAGTTTCATCTTAGAGAACATTTTTTTATATTTCATGTTCTCAAATTCTATGGCTAATTCATCATAGACATCTTCTAGTTCATCTAATATGTATGAATTTAAATCATATGGGTTAGAGGTTACCTTGGGCTCATCAAAAGCCATGAGACATAGATTGGCTACTTCTTTCTCATTTGATTCATCATCGAAAAAGTCACTATCACTCTATGCTGCTACCATTGCTTTCTTCTTTGGCTTTGTCATATTTTACTTCTTCCATAAAGGACAATTAAATTTAATATGACCCAGTTTATTGCATTCATAGCAAATAATTTGATCCATTTCTCTTCTATTTGATTCCCCTTTAGTCATTTCCCTTTGTGGTCTTCTTCTACTTGAGAACTTGTTCATCCACATGAACTTATTGAATCTCTTTGCAAATATGGCCATCTTTTCATCTTCATCATCCTCTTCTTGTCCAAGATTTTCTTCATCTTCTTGAAATGTAGATTTGATAGCAATGCCACCTTTCTTGATTGGTTCTTATCCCATTTTGAGCTTCATTTCATAGGTTAGAAGAGAACCCATTAGTTTATCCAAAAAAAGTGTGTGAGGGTCTTTGGACTCTTCAATGGCTGTCACTTTAGCTTCCCAGCTCTTTGGTAGACTATTAAAAATTTTCTTTACCATCTCCATATTTGAGTAAGTCTTTTCAAAAGCCTTTAAACCATTAATGATGTCAGTGAAACGGTTTGACATCTCACTAATGGTTTTCTCTAGTTTCACCTTGAATAACTCATAATCATGAGTGACCATGCCAATTTTTGTCTCTTTCACTTGATTTGTACCTTTATGAGTGATAGCTAACTTATCCTAAATTTTTTTTGCATTTTCACACAAAAAAACTCTATTGTACTCACTGGGCCTTAATGCACAAAAAAGTGTATGCATTGCTTTAACATTGAGTTAAGCCATCTTCATATCATTGACATCCCATTCATTCTCTAGCCTAATCACCTATGTACCATCCATCATCTTCATTTGAATTTGAGGACCATTTACAATGAACCTTCAAACTTCATAATCATTAGCTTGAATGAACAACCCCATCCTAGTCTTCCAATAGGAGTAGTTGTCACCAACAAAAATAAGAGGTCTTATAATTGAATGGCCTTCACTTTTAAAAGATATTCCAACTGTTTCATTTACCATAAGGCACACCTCTTGTTGTCCACTATATTTGTTATAGCTTAAAGATGGTTCTTTTACATTGATTACGATATTTCTTTGAGCCATTTTTAAGATCACTCTTGGGTTGTTAAACTTACAAAAAAATGTACTAGCTCTGATACCAATTGTTAGCTCAAAGACTTAGAATAAACCAAGAGGGGGGTAAATTGGTTATAATAAAATTTTCAAAAACAATATTCAATAAGCACAAATTTAGCCAAACAAATTATCTAAGCAAATAAACACAATAATTAAAAGTAAACAAGAGATATGGATAGAGAATTTGATCCCAAGATTTATAGACATTCAAACCTCTCTTTAGGCACCTACATCCTTTCCCTTAACCTTTCTTGTCAAGGAGTTCAATCCACTATGTGTTGAAGAATACAACCAAGCTTCTCAAAGCTTTACAAAATCAACACTACACACTCTTAAGGGTTATCCTCCCCTTTAAGCTTACAAGCTCACAATACAAAATTTTTGAATTGTTTTGCAAACTTTAAGAACCTCTCAAAGGTTGGGTGTTTGCTAATTTGAAGTACACAATAGTATAGACAAGGAAATAGAGAAAAACTGATGTGAGTAGAAGTTTTTACCATTTTCTCTCTTTAAATAGCTTTGAATACTTGTTCAAATTGGTTAGTGAATAGCAATAAGTTCTCTTGGCTCTTCTTACCCCTGTTCTACAATGAAAGGCTAATTTATATGTTAGAAGAAGTTGAGAGATTTTCCCTTGCATTTAATACCTTAAACATGTAAAAATTTCAAACAAAATATACTTGTTGGGTGTTTCTAGGACTCATAGGATCAATCCCCTCCTTTAGGGGATCGATTGGGTCACCTTTGAAATGCCCCAAAGTCATGCATAAAAATATCTACCCGATCGATAAGGTATTGCACCTGATCAATCCATTCTTTAGGTGATCGATCCCCTATGTGGGGGGATTGACCCCTTTTGCTCATTTTCAAACAAGAAAAGCATTTTGTTTCAAAACCGATCGATCCCTTTAATGGAGGGATCAATCCCTTGCCTAGGTGATCGATTCCCTACGCAAGGGAATCAATCCCTTTCCTAGAAAATTGAGCGAGTAGAGTATTCTGTATTAAAAAGAGATTGATCCTTTTAAGGGAAAGATCGATTAGGTGAGCTTGAAACCCCAGCTAATCGATCCCTATAAGGAGAGGATCGATTAGTTTTTGCCAAAACTTCATGAATTCTACTTTTGGAAGAAAACATGATCGATCCTTTTTGCTAGGGGATCAATCTGGTAAGGAAGGGATCGATCCCTTCTATCAAAACATGCACTAATCCCTTTTTGTTTCGAGAATTTAACTTGTTTTGGTTCTCAAATGAATTTTGGCAAGATAGAAGGGTAGAAAAATGTTCAATTTAAGCTTAAAAGAGATTGATTCAAGTTAGGCAAATTTTTGTTTTGTCAAATCAAAGCTCTTAATCAATTCAAGGCCAAAAATATGATAATTATTTTGTAGTGTAAATAGAGTATTGTTCCCATAAGAATTATGTTTGGGGTGTAAAACCAAGTACCATAAAAGATTCTTACTAACTTTATATTTAGATAGATCGAAAGGTTGGTTGATTATATTAAAAGCAAAAGTAAAAGCAATGGAAATTGTAAAAGCATTGAAAATTTAAAAATCAACAACCAAATTAACCAACTATCGCTTGGTGGCTATGGAAGATGGCCGATTATACAAGAAAAAAAAGTAAAATTGAAATGTCAATAACCAAATGCTTGTAAAGTGGGCCAAATGTAAAAACTAATAATAGAACTAAAACTTGAAAGATTTTAAAAGAAAAGAAAGTGCTTGCAAAATAATGAAAAAATGTTTTTGATTGAAAATGAAAAGAGAATTTATATTAAAGAAAGCTTTGGAACAATAACTTTGGAATATAGGTTAGTCTGTCACTTTAGTCAAATTACAAAGAAAACTAAGAAAAATAAAAAAAAGAGAAAAATAAGATTGGAGTGAGATGGGATGCTTTACAAGTGAAATGGCCTAGCCTATTTATAACACTAGGTTTAGCCAGGAGGGGGATAAGACCTAAACAATCCTACTTTAGCTAAAACTCTTAAGAGATTAAAATGTAATCTTGATCTCAACAAAAAGTTGGCCAAATGTGGTAAACTTCAAGGATGAGATGGAGCTTGTATTGGTCGAATGGAATTTCTTCATTGGTCCTCCATGCTTATGTTTCTTGCCAAGCTAACATTATCTTGAATTCAAATGAAGTATTCGGCTAAGGCAAATTCTAAGACAAACTTTTCTTGATTTGGTTTACTTGATTTCAAACTCTTTTGGATTAAAATTCTAAGAGTTCTTTTTGCACTATAACTATAGCCTTAGCCTTTTTTGATGTGTTTTTCTTGGCCTAAAACTCTTTTAAGATAAACAAAAAGTCCCCATGCAATTACAATTCCTTTTTGGCAGAACAATATATGATCATTACTTGGCTATTTGGGTTTGACTATATCTCTTGGTGCATGGTCGAAACAGGCTTAAATCTTGGTTTTGGCTGAATACTTCTACCATCCTTGCATGAGTTGCATGGCATTCACATGCATATTAACCAAACCCTAAAATCAAGATTTCACACATTAAAAGCACCAAATTCACGAAAAATTTTAAAATTTTAAAGCTAAATGGACTTATAAAAAACCTATAAATTTAACAACTATCAAACCCCCATATTTAGCTTTTGCATGTCCTTAAGCAAAATCCTTAAATTAACCATGCTAACAATCAAAATAAATGCACACAAAGTCAAAGCTTCACAAGTTATCAATTATGTACTAAGGTATAATGTCACGACAATTATGAACATAATTAGACATAAAAACTTATTCAAAAATAAGCTTTCAATTCCATGTAACATTCATCTATGTGAAATGAATCTATCTCTAATCTATACAAACAATTTAAGCAAAAATTATGTAAGATATGCCATTATATATTAATTTAAAGATAAAGCATACTTCATATATTTACTTTCCTCATTCCATCTCTACTAATGTAGACTTATATACATGACTCAAGATCAATAGGTCTTTATAGACTTGTAATGTAAAGCTTGGGTTAAGGTAGAAAAAAGAATATTTTAGGCTAAAAAACCCCTTTGGTTACATTTTAAAACTTCAACTTGAGAAGTTTTGAGACTTTACAAGGTTGAGACATCTTTATTGTAGCCATTTTTAGCTGTGCATTTTCTTTTCTTTTTTTTTCTTTTTTCATAGCCATTTTTGGCTTTTTCTTTTCTTCTCTTTTTTCTTATCCATTTTTGGCTTTTTCTTTTTTTTTTTTCGTTTTTATTCTTTCTTCCTTGTGCCTCATTACCTCTCAAATGTAACTTGTTCTTCTTATTTGCTCTTAACGTGTATAAACAATATAGGTTAGGTGATAATAAGATGGATAATTCATAAGAAAAGACTCGGGCTTATTTGATGTGGGTAAATAAACAAAGAACAGGGAATATGAAGGCCTAAAATAAGATACTAAGGATGTTTTATTCATAGGTGGGCTTAAAAAGGCTCAAACAATCTAACGATGGCCTAAATCATTTCTTAAGTATAGTCTATAATTTTACCTTAAGGGTTAAGTAGGTAAATTCTAAAGTTATACTCATACCTTAAATCTTTATGTAACTTTATATTTACATGATTTTTCACAAAAATCGATGCATATCAAAGATCAAGATTAAAATACACACAATAAAAAAAATCAATAATCAAAAGAATAACATACTTAAGACTTCAATTTATGTTTTCACTACATTCACACTTATCCTAAAATTTTACTTAAGTCACTCATGAACAACCTATGACAAATTAACTAAGAACACATTATCATGACTATAGGCATGTTAACTTAGTTTGAAAACAAAGAATTTAGAAGTTTTGAAAATCTTTGAAACTAACATTTATGTATAAAAAGTTTCTTTTTCCCACACTTGATTTGCACGTAATTTCACATGAAACATTAAAGTAATTAAGGAAAAGGAATACTCCTTTATCTTTATCATCTTATGGTCAAACTTGTAGTCTCTTTTAGGCATCATTGACATCATTCTCATTACTAATAAAACTAAAATAAAAACAAAATAAAAGATCAAGGCATACCTATCTTAATAACAAATTTGAAACAAATAACAAAAAAAATATAAAACTTGGGTTTCCTCTTAAGTAATGTTAGTTTTTGTCAAACGAGGCCATTCTTTTCCCAAAAGGGTTATGTGATTACCCCACATTTTACACAAGTATCCACCTACTTAATTATCTTTCTACTCACCATATCTTTACTAATAAACTCTAAATGGTGGTGCTCAACGATTGTAGTGGAAAGGTATTTGTGTCCTTCCCTAAGCAATGTTTTGTTTATAACGCTAGCTAGTCTAAGGTGGTGGGTACTGACTTTAATACTAGTGAAAACAGTATCACTTTTGAGAGTTTAGGTTTTGGCTCTAAAATGAAGGATTCCTCATTGAACGGTATAATTTAGGCGAGTGCAATAGATAAAGTGTGCTCCTTCTTTTTGTTAGGCTTAATGAGGGATATTTGTAAAGGTTCAAGCAAGTTTTCCATTAAATAACCCTTGTATCTATAGGCTTCTCCACTATAGTTATATCTAAGTCATCTTGCTCTTTTTTAGGACTTTTTTTTATTTAGGTCTTATTCAATCTCATACTCTTTTGCTACTTTTTCAAAGTTATTTTCCTCTTGAAACTCTTCTTTGATTTCATCTTTCTCTTCAACATATTCCTCAGGTACTTTCACCAAGCTGGATAGGTTTATCACCATGGTTTATCTATTAGGTCTTCATCATCGTCATTAGCAATAGACACCACTCCTATTTTCTTTTGATCATCATTTAATATGCATTCCACTCCACCCACCCAACTTGGATCTACTAGTTTGTTAAGGCTTCTTAAAGTGGCAACTTAGGTTTTGAAGAGGTTAGTTTGATTTTGAATGAATTCTATGAAAGTTTCCTTAAGGGAAGGTTTTCTTTCTTAAGAAAAAAGTGGTGGATTATATTGAGTAAATGATAGAAAAGTGTTATGGTGATGGATGGTATTGAAGAGGTGAGTCATATGGTGGAAAAGTGTATTTTTTTTATGTAGGGTTCACAAGATAGGTAGGGGTACAAATGTATGACAACTCTTAATTGCTCCCTCATGCATAACTAGAAAAATCCAATCAATCTTGAGTGAAGGTGTTTTGAGTAAAAGTTGGATTGATTATCTTGACACCTATTACTATAGTATTCCTCATTATGACTTGACAATTATCAAAATGGTTATGAACTAAATAGATATGACTAAAATTACAATTTTTTTTAAGGCATCTATCTTTTCAGTTAAAGAGGCTAATTGTGAAGTTATGGTAGAAAAAGGGTCTAAGTCATTCCTTTTAGTATCATTCCTTGGTCTTGAATTTTGGAATGGCAATTGAATGTAGGATTAAAAGTTGGCTCAACATAGTCCCAAAATGTTATGGCCACACTATAATAAAAGACAGACATAAAAGTTTATATGGAAAGAGCACATTAAAACAAGAAAATAAAAAAGTATAAATTACAAAGTAAAAAAAAAAGTGTTATTGATATTGGTCTTCTAGCCCAAAATAATTCTCAGCAATGGCTTTAAAAACTTGATTGTTACTTTTTAAACCTACAAGTGCATAGGTCACATCTAAGTAATAATAGTGAATAAATAGGGCATTGTTCCTACGAGGATTATGTTTGGGATGTAAAACTAAGTACCAAAAGAGATTCTTACTAATTTTATATTTAGGCAAATCAAAAGGATGCTTGATTGTATTGAAAGCAAAAGTAAAAGCAATGGAAATTGTAAAGGTGCTGAAAATGTAAGAATCATCTAGCAAACTAACCAACTATCACTTGGTAGCTATAAAAGCTGGTTGATTATACAAGAAAAGAAAGTAAGATTGAACTATAAATAAATGAATGCTTGTAAAGTAAAATGGGCCAAATGTAAAGGGTAATACTAAAACTGAAACTTGAAAGCTTTTAAAGGAAAAGAATGTGCCTACAAAATAAAGAAATGAATGCTTCTTATTGAAAATGTAAAGAGAATTTGAATTAAGGAAAGCTTTGAAAATAATAACTTTGAAATATTGCTAGTTTGCCACTCTAGCCGAATTACAAAGAAAAATAAAAAATAAAAAAAAGTAGAAAAGGAAAAAAAAAGAATGAGATTAGAGTGAGATGGGATAGAATGCTTTACAAGTGAAATGGTCTAGCCTATTTATAGCACTAAATTCAACCAAGGAGGATAAAATCAAAACAGTCCTACTTTAGCTTAAACTCTTAAAAGATTAAAATATAATCTTGATCTTGATAAAAGGTTCCACGAATATGGGAAACTTCAAGAATGAGATAAAGCTTGTGTTAGCCGAATGAAATTCCTTCATTAGTCCTCCATGCTTATATGTCTTACCAAGTCAACATTATCTTGAATTCAAATAAAATATTTGGCTAAGGTAAATTCCAAGACAAACTCTTCTTGATTTCAAAGTTTTGGATTAAATTCAAAAAGTCTTTCTTGCACCATATCTTTAACCTTAGCCTTGTTTGATGTGTTTTTCTTTGCTTAAAACTCCTTTAAGATAAACAAAGAGTCCTCATGCAATTATAATTCCTCTTTGGCCAAATAATACATGATCATTCCTTGGCTGTTTGGGTTTGGCTATATCCTTTTGTGCATGGCCAAATTGGGCTTAAATCTTGGTCTTAGCCAAAGACTTCTACCATCTTTGCATGAGTTGCATGGCATTCACATCCATATTAACCACACCCTAAAATCAAGATTTCACACATTAAAAGCACCAAATTCATGAAAATTTTCATAATTTTAAAGCTAAATGGACCTATAAAAACTATAAATTTAAAAGTCATCAGTATGCATCTTTTTAATATTTTTAGTATTATGGTATAGCTTTTTAACTCTAACTAATGTGAAATATGCACTTGTAGGAAAATTATGCTTCTTTATTAAATCAAAAGTATGGTGAGGACACATCTGTTCATCCAAAATTTGATCCACGGACTAGGCATCAAGTTATTGAAGGGTCACAAACCACTCACACCCTTATGTAAGGATTTCAAATTAAGCCACATCTAGTAAATATATTTGGTGGATCCCCGTCCTTCCTATATGGTAGCTCCTCTTACTCAGCATGTAGTCCTTCATCTTTTAGTTCCAATTTAATTTATCGAGTGAAGTTGATGATCTCAAAAGAAAGGTGTCTGATGTGCATATTGAAATCAAGGAAATGAGGTAATCACAAGCCTCAATAATCCAATCACAAGAGGAAATGAAAGCGGTATTATTAAGGCTCACTAGAAGTTTAGTATTGGTTCATTTTTTTTAAGTCGGATCTGCGAAAGTTAGACCTTCTAGACAACATAGATCGAGAGGTATTGCTCGTTAACATTATCTTTTTATTATTGGATGTTATTGTTTGTGGTTAATAACTTTATTTGGTTGACATTGGATTTATTATTGGATGTTTATGGATTTCATAGATATTTATGGATGTTTATAAGGAATTTTACGGAACTATGAATTTTTTGTTTATGTTTGTAGGCACTAGTGGTAGATTTTATGAAAATGAACTAAATGTTGAATTACGGTATAAATAGGTGTATTTTCATCTATATGGATAATTTCAATAGGTTTGGAAATGTAAAAATTGGCCTAAAACCTCAAAGAATCGATCCTTTATAATAGGTTTTTCCTTCCAAAATAGTGATCAACATGGAAAATTAAGAATAAAATTTTTTTGAAGGAATTTCCATCGCTAATAACATTTTGTGACAAAATGATTGCCCATTAGTAATGGAAATTTCATCATTAATAGTATTTAGTGACAGAATTTTATGTAATTTTTTGAAAAATAAATAAAAAAGATTTACCAACAAAATATTTGTATTTAAAAACTTTTAGCGATGAAAATTGATATAACATTTTCACCAAAAATTAAATAAAAAATAGTAATGAAAAATCTATCATTAATGACTTTTGGTGACAAAAATAAAATATAATTTTTAAACAAAATTACATTAAAAATTTTGTTAGTGATGGAATTTCATCACTAATAACTTTTAGTGATGGAAAGAAATAAATTTTTTAACAAAGTTAAATAAAAAAGGCATTACAGACAAAAATCCATTATTAAAAGCTTTTAGCTATAGAATTTACAAAATTATTAGTTCAAAAAATCCATCTCTAATAACTGATGCAGATAAAACAAATTTATTTTTTGTAAATACATAAGTAAAAATAATTTTGTTGAAAAATACTATTAGCAATGGAAAATTTCATTGTTAATAAAATAGTATTAGCCATGAAATTTGACATTACTAACAAAATAGTATCACCAACTTAAAGTTTTTGGTAGGACTATTAGGGATGAAATTTTCACCACTAAAATTATATTCCTTCAATAATACCATTATTAGCAATGAAAAATTTAATTGCCAATAGTCTTTTTTCATGTAGTGCATGTTATGGATTCTTTAAGAGTTAAACTAACTTTTCCTTTATAACATATTGTTCAAGTATTTATCTACCTTGGAATGATTTTATTTTGAGTACTTGCAATTATTTTCAAATGATGTACTTTGACTCATTAAAACTTAAGACTTAATGTGTGATTAAGTATTGAGTTAAAGTTTCATCATATGTGACTTAGTAAGTGAGCTTGTTACCCATCTCTCATGAAAGTCTAGACATTATTTTAATAAATCAAAGGATTCATTTTCCTTGGCCTTGACGAAACTTATGGCACTTATAGCCAAATTTTACACATAGCTATGCTTTAACATGTATAGATTTCAATTTCATTGGCTTTGAACATTTAATACTGTAACTTAAGTATCACTATAAACTTATAATACATTGGCTTAGGCTTTAAAGGAATTTTTTAGATTCACTTCATTGCTCACATACCATTTTCGATACTATAATTTCAACAAAATAATAGAACTTTTAGTATTTTCTTGTTCCTTTAAATTCCATAAAAAAAAAAAAATTACCACACCATTCATGCATACCAATCCATTTTTAGATTACTATAATGCCACATTGGTAATCAATTTTGCATTGGCTGTCTTTCTATTATTAAAGAATTACAATATACAACGTCATACTACATTGTTTAAAAATTATCCCAATATATTTTATGTTAGTTCATATGTCTACTTATTTTTGCCAATTAGAAAACTAATGTCTAATTTATGTATGAATTTGTATACAATTATATTACTCTTGTATAATCTATTGTGCAATTATCTTTTCTTTGCTATTGTTGTACCCATTACACAATAATAGATTCCTTTTAAAATCTTCTTACGTGGGAAAATTCAATATCATTTATATAACATTTTATTACTAAAACAAATGTATTACACTTTAGATTTCATAGAAAACTTTTTGGTACTTTAATATGTTCTTAGTCCATGCCAAAATTATCATGTCATCATCATATTTTCATATGATGACATCTTATTGAACTCACTATGAAAACATTTAAACATATCATAGTTTTACATGATATCATAAACCAAAAAATTCATCTTTTTAAATGATATTACCATTTATTAAAAGTTTAATTTCAGTTAAAAACTTTAACTAATTTACACACTCTTGAAATCCATAACCTTTAGGTTATTCCATACCTTTTAAATTAACTCACCATAGTAAAAACATATGAATTTCACATCCTTTGGTGAATTGTCATGAATGCAATAGGCATTCATTTTGTAGCCATTTTGCTATGGTGTATGTAATCATTCCATTGTGTAAATTCTCTTAACAAAACTCTTTGGCTATATTCTTTGTTCATAGTCATATCAACTTTACTTCTTATGAAATTTCATTTGTATCCTTATTGGTTTGCACCAAGAAGATTAAGCATACTAATATAAGAATGTTATTATCCATGACTGTAAGACAATCATTTATAATTTATTTAAAAAATGCTACTCACTAAGACTTTATTTTTCTTAATAATACTTAAAGTTAGATTTCATAATTAACATTGTTGTATAGGTTTAAATGTAACTTTCTTTGTTCATTAAACAAGATTTTTTTTTTTTTTTGAAATCTACCATAGGATTTCCTTATTCTTTTAACAAGAATCTTGAATCATATATTTTACTTTCCTAACTATATTACAAGGTCTTTATTTTTTTGTTTTACTTGAAGAAGTCTTTCCAAGCTCATATGAACATATTTGAGCAATTTTCTTAATTTAGGGAATTGCCTTTAATATATTTATAAATATATATTTTTCAATATAACATCCTCGATTCAATCTTAGTTAGCATTTGCAATTGAGACCTTTGGATTCAATTAAAATATGAATCTACATGCCTTATTTTGTACATGATCCAATGCATTTATTCCTCTTTAATTTTATTGGTTCATAGGTTTTGAAAAACCTTTACAACTGTCTCATGTCTTCAAACCTTTAGAAAACTTAACTTTGATTTTATTTTTTAGTTCATGAGAACAACGTTGTTTCATTTAATTTGAAACTTTATTTTTTAAGTAATTTGAAACTTTATTTGATAATGACATAATGTTATAAATGCCTTTGTCTTATAACCTTGTCCTCAACCAAGAGTTTATCTTTAATATTTTCTTAGGTTAATCATTTAACAAACATTATAGCACACCAAAATGGTGCCATTTTAGTAAACTCCAAATTATAGGATCCATCTCCTTATTATCAATGTCAATATAATTGAATAATTTAGTTCAAACTTACAATAAATATATTGCATATTAAGTCATGCATAAAACAATTATAGCAATTCTTTAGATTATCACCAATAGAAGCCTTTTAACATTTTCTTTCTATTAATCTTAAGTAATTAATTAGTGCAATTAGTCTCATGATTCAATAATCAAATATGTTGCATATTCAACATGAATAATCATAACACATATTTTTCATAATAATAGTTATATAATTATTCTTTCCTACTATTAATCAAGGTTATGCATATAATTATCATAGTAAACAATAAAGGTCATATTTTGTCAAAAAACCATAGCATACATACTTTCCTTCTATTAATCAGTTGCTACGAAAATCATTATTATGAATCAATTAAGGTATATTAGAACATAATTCTACTTTTAGAAAATAAAATTTTAAATATCTTATTAAGCATGTAATTTATTAAATATATCAATTAATCATGCTTAATCATAGATTCATTAAAATATGGTTTTTATAGGTTCATGCATAATAATCATGCTAAACTATTTTCTAAAAAAATTATAGCAAACAAGGTTTTTAGCCAGGTCCTCTCATACATAATCCTATTCAAAGCATACTCCATTTAAAATTATATTCATATTGAAACAAAGCAATTTTGCTTTTGTTATCAATATTGTCTTGAAACCAACCTTATATAGTATACTATAAATTATAAACTTATATTTCTTTAATTTTGGTTTTAATATGAAAGAATTCATGATTGTTTCATTTACTTCTTTTTAACTAATTGAAATGCTTTAAATATTTCTTGCTATCATTTATTGTAGTACTTGACTTTATTTACCATGCCTCACATATATTAGATATTAACTCTTCTTTCTAGAATGATTTTCATGAAGGGTAGTCAATTCCTTTGGATAAGCAATTGACTACCTTTACTTCAAAAATTGATCATTTGACATCGCCTAGTAAGACATTCAAATGCCTTAGTGGTTTTCTTTGAAATTGTATTTATTTTGAAGTAGGGCAGTTGACTGGTTAGTATAAAGCAGTCAACTTCTTTTCAAACAGAAAGCCACATTATTCTCATAAGTTATGGGTAGTCGACTCTTTTGTCAATTACTCCTTCAAAAGCTTCCAACAAGTTTAAACTTGTAATTGGTGCACTATTCTTTCTTTATGAAGATGTAGTAGTCACTTTTATGACTTTATTTTCATAAACCAAGCACCTTTTAATTTTGAAACTTTTGGCATTAACTTAAAGAATTTTCTTTGAATATGATTAACTTAACTCCCTTTCATGAACATTAGACAATAATAGTCTCTATTCTTTCTTAATGTTCCTTATATTACCAATCTTATTTGAAGATTATGTAGAAGCATTTCAAAAGTTACTTTTCATTTTAATAAAAATGACTTTCTTGAAAATTCAACTTCAAGATGATGGAAATATTTTAGTTATGAAGACAAAATGGATTTAAGAAAATCAGTCTTCAATAACCAATCATAGTTGTTACCATGACTTGTAAATATATGCAAAAATTAACATATCATAAAATCATAAAATCATGCATAAAAATAAAAAGCTAGATAGAACTTATTTGATTTTCAGTGAAAACATTATAATCATTCTTCAGTGAGAACCTTTTTTTTCTTTTTTCTTGTATACCTTCATTTGTGAACCATTTTACTTCTTATAAATTGTTTCATTAATATTATTCCAATTTTCAAAATAGTGAAGCCATTCTCCATGTGCCTTTGAACCCCTCCATTTTAAGTTTGAAGGAACGGAAATAAGCTAGATTGTTATTTCCAATACTTGCTTCTTTACGAATTTATAGTTGGTGATGATCTTCCACTTATGACTTTAGTTAATGTTTTCCCTACCAAGCCTTGTTTGAACCTAAGATAGAGTCTTCAAAGAACAAATGAAATAGCTTCAAGGCATGCTGCAAATGCCACGTTCCTTAAGGCTTATTTCATCCTTACTAATCATAGTATGCAAAAGAGATATAATCGAAATGCCTCCAAGATATAATGAAGCCTTGTTTGATAACACCATGTTTTTTATATTAAACCACTAAACATCTCTTGATGAGAGATGAAAACTTCTAACTTTGAACATTAATTTCTACATAAATAATATCAAATTAACTAGCCTTTATTTAAGGAAGAATGGGAGAAAAAAGAGAGCGATTTTTGAATTCTTGAATGTGATTTATGAATTTTTGAACACTCTAAATGAATACTCACAAGTTGTATTTATAATGATTAAATCCTAATGTTATGACTCTTTAATTTTGTTGTTTCAATCAAATATTACTTTCTTTAATAAAAAAGATATATTTCTTAATCATAAAAGATGAATTGGTTTACTTGAATGTTCACTATTTTCATTTTAATAGAAATCATTCCTATGTTTTAGAAAATTGCAATTTTTCACTAGAACAGTTCACTACTTATATCACTACTTATAGAAGGCAATTGTCTACCTTTTTGTATTTTTTGTTTCTAAGCAGAGCAGTTGATTATTGGCTTAGGCAATCAACTTCACTTAAGTCCAAAACACTCAAAATATATAGCAATTGATAAAGCAATTGTTTCTAGCCATAGTGGTTTATTCCTAATGTAAACACCCAATTTTGTTTAGGTCTTTCAAATTCCCAAATTTATTTTAGTTAATTGGGCTTATAATTGAGTTTTAAATAGGGCCTATTTGATTTATGTTATTCGGCTTTGGGCCACAATAGTTTTGGGCCTAAACCTATTAAATTGAGTATGGTCTAAATTATCCCATTTTATATTCTTATTTTTGTTTTGTTTTGTTTTATTCTTATTTTATTTTAATTTATTTTCTTTCATTTAAAATTTTTTCTTTTAATGAGTATAAATTTATTTTAGTTTCTTTTATCATTTTACTTTTCATTATTATTATTATTTATTTTGGATTTTTTTGTATTTATCTTTTATTATTTCTAAAAAAATCTGAAAATGATAAAGAATATGATGCAATCGGGATTGGGGTTTTTGATAATGTAGGACTTATAGAATTTTTAGGTAAAATCCAAATGTAGATGGACTTCTTTGATGATAAAAATTGCAATTTTTCATATAAAATATAGATCAATTTTTAGGAGCTCAATATCTTTTTTGGTTTTGGATTTCTGTCAATACCTGGATTGAACTATTATAAATACCTAAGTTGTTGCAACAATCAAGGAGGCGTAGAGACTTACGTAAAAATTTAGAAGTAAAAAGAGGGGCAATACAAAAATCAACAGTAGCAACCATCGGCCAATACCCAGCACAATCGCTACCTCACTGTTCATGACCGATCTCTAGACCCAACAACCATAACCAGCATTAACGAACCAAGAACACGCGCACCATCTGTTGTCACGTATACAGACACACCTTCATTGCTGCAACCTCCACTGCTGCTCGAAAATGACCAGCATTTGAACCGTTGTGGCAAGTAACTTAGTTCGAAAATCACCAAGCAACTCACACTATTGTTGCCAAAACAAAGAACACAAACCAGCAGGCACAACATAACCCAAAATCAGCATCCACAATTGGCAAAGTAAATAAAAAAAAAATTTCTTCAGCAACCACCCTTCATTTGTCACACCCATACTCCACTCACACACTACCAATATTCCATTATTTTCAATACCTTACCACCGTCGCAGCCACTTCACCACCATCATATCAACGCCACCTCTCTAGCAAAAAAAAAAACTACAAGAAAACAAATAACCTCATTCCTCGTAACCTCACATATAGCAACACAAATCTACATAAAAAATAAAGAAAGAAAAAAAAGCAAAGGACAGAGAAGTTCTCTCGTTTATATTTTAGATATAAGGTGTCTTAAAGGGATTTGGGAGCTCAAATTTGGAGAGAAAGGAGATCGAAGGTTAAAGCTGACCATATTAGGAGTTAAGGCTGGTTTAGGTGGCCGAGCTCAAGATTTTGTGGTGTATTGGCTGCAGTTTTAATTGTAGATCTAAGGTAAAAAAGGAGGTTGATATGAGTCTTTGGTGAAAATTTGGGGGGACATCAACATTGGTGAGCTGCGATTGGCGACGAGGGTGCGGTGGATGGTATGGCAAGGACACTATGGTTCTGGGAAGGCTTGAAGTTTTCAACCGGTGTTTATAATTGATCTATAAAAGGGGAGAGGAAATGGTTGCTAGACAGAGAAACAAATATTTGAAAATTGAAAAAAAGAAAAGTTTGACCTTTTTACGGCAGCATGAAATGCTGTGTTTTGTTTAAGATGGAAAAATTCGCTGTTCATCCCATTTTTATACTCGAGATCCATCCCTGGGACCCGACTTTTACCCATTAGGAGACCTGATTCAAACCCGGCTCATGTTAATTCCAGCTTTGGCTTTTGACCTCTCTTGGTTTCAATTTTAACCCAAAGTTTGTTAATTTCTTTATTTTTTTCATCCACTTGTTTATATTTATTTTGCATATTATAATTTCTAGATTTGAAATATATTTATGAATTATTTGAAAAGAAATAACATTTGAAATTAATCCGAAAATAATTTTTGAAAATAAATTTTAAGACAAAATCCTACCAAACTATTAAAAAATTTATAGTCTTGAGATTCAAATTTTGAAAAATCATTTTAAATAAAAATCTTATAAGTTTGAAAATTCATTTCAAATTTTTTAAATTAAAAAAAACCTTTTAAAAAATAAATTTACAAATTCTTACCAAATTATTAGAGAATTTTTATGGATTTGAAAATAATTTTTTAATTAAATTCTTGAAAGCCTACCAACATATTGAAATATTTTTAAGAGTTTAAAAAAAATAAAATTTTTAAAATTAATCCTATCAAACTATTAAAAAATTTAAATCTTAAACTTATATCTTATCAAATTATTGGAAGGCTTTAAGATCTTTTAAAAAATAAAATTTGAAATCAAATCCTACCAAATTATTGAAGAATCATCTTGAAAATAAAATCTTACTAAACTATTGGAAGATTTTATTGATATTGAAAAACTACAATTGTTTAGAATGAATCCAATGATGCTAGGGTAGGAAATATTCTTAAATTGCTATCAAACTATTAAAATAATTTTTAGAATAATTTTCAATATTAATTTATTTGGTAAATTTTTAATATGTTTTAAAATTTTGGATAACATAAAATCAACTGACACAATCCTTTGAATGGGTGTTGTATAGGTGCCATAACATTTATCACATGTAACTTTACTTTTGAACCTTGTCTAGTTTCGTAAACTAGAATCTACTTTTTCAAGAAACCAAAGTCAAGTGATAGCACCAAAATATATAGAGTTTTTACATGTCAAAATGGTGCTAAAATTTAAAATTTTGGATGATTTTTAGTACTTTTCATGTTGTTTTCATGGCTTTAGGTTTTTCAAGCTCAAGACTTTATTTTCATGCAAACCATGCATGCAAGCATGGAGGATCATATTCGGCCCAACTAAGAAAGTCCAATGCTGCCCATATTGGTCCATATTCATGCAATTTCAAGTTCACTTGGACTCTACCACATTTGGCTAAGATGGAATTTTGAGGCAAGCATGCTTTCTTCGTTTAGCCATGAAGAAAATGTATTACACTTAGACTTTATGATATTCGGCCATGCAAGGGAGAAGGAAAAGTTGCAAGCACTTGGACTCTACAAGCTTAATCCATTTAGCCAAGAAAAGATTGAAGTCTATCATAACACTTGACTTAGCTAACTTTTTCTCTTTAAGAGTTAGATGAAATTTAAACTCTAGCTCTTGAATTCTATCCTAGCCAAACTTAAAGGATGGTGTTTGATCAAGATTGCTTCAAGATATGATGAAAGGCCAAGACTACTCCACCAAGACTACTCCACCAAGACCCTATTCAGCCAAGCATACCGAAGGGATAGGAGTTCCATTTGGTCATGCCTCTTTGGAAGATAAAGATCAAGCCTTTTATGAAACATTTGAATTCAAACCAACAACTTATAATCCTTACCCCATTGGCCAAATCCCACTCTATAAATAAGGTTGCCATTCACTTCATTCCATCATCCCATTCTTCACTTCTTTTTTTTCTTTTAGTCTTTAGTTCTTAGTTCTTTTATTTCTTTAGTTAAGTTATTAGCTTAGGTGATAGATTTGCCAATAACAAAGCTTTATTTTTTAAATTCTTTTTCAATTAAGAAGTATTTTATTCAAGATCTATTTTTATGTTTTTAAGACTCAATTATTGTTTCTTGTTTTCTTTAAATTTGACAAAGCATTCTTTAGTTTTCAAAATCCAAGTTCTTTTATTTTCTTTGCAAGATTCGACAACTAAGCATTTTCTTGTTCTTTAAATTCTTTCATGCAATCTTTATTTTCTTTAAAGCAATTCAGCATTCTCAAAATTTCTTGTTTACAATCTTTAATTCTTTTACTTTGAAATCATTTAATTCTTGCTTTAGGATTAGTTTTTGGCATTAGTCTTTTACTTCCTAATTGATAGTTGGTGAAGTTAAGAATCTTACCATACATTGCCTTTAATTTTTTCTTAATCCATGTAACCCTAAAACCCTATATTTCCACTTGTTTAGATATAAGCTTTTAGCTTTTCACCTTTGGTAGTTATGAACAACCCAACATTCTTTTGTATAATCCCTAAAGAAACGATATTGGAATACTCCACTTTATTATTTGATATGTGCACTTGCTTTATACAAAAATCAGCAATCATCAACCTTAGAACTTTTTTCTTTAAAGGATAGATTTAGTTAGGTGGTCAATTGCACCTAAACAAAAAAGATTGCTAGCAATTCCTAAAGTTGTGTCTAGTGATTGAGTTCACAAGCTTATATGTTATGATAGTTTAATGACTCCATTGGGGACTGAAAAGTCAGGCCAATAATAAATTTTGTGTTATCTAAGCCTTAACGAATTTAATGGTTTTACTTAATTCTTTTCATTTAGTATTTGTTAGCATTTAGTGTTCTTCCATGAATACCCTAACACTTGCATATTCATGCATGAGCTCTATACCCAAGCTTTATCCATTTAGGATGAAGTAAAGTACCTATGCTTTCGTGAGATTTTATACCTCCGCATACGCTAGTGAAATACTTTTATTCAAGTTGAACTATTTCCCCTTGTAACTTATGATAAGTGAAGATTAGGGTGCCTTACTAGTCAATCATGAACAACAATATGGAACAATTTAAGAACCTTTTAGATTATCTAACATCTTAGCCAAGCATATAATGAACTTAAAAAATTTAGCCTCATGGTAGAGCTCTGTTGATCCCTGACGTATAACATGTTTTTGTGTTGAGCTTGAATTTGTTGATATTTTTGTTGAGATAATTTTTTTAATTAAATTTTTTTTTCAAAAAAAAGTTTTTTTTTTACTTAAAAAAAGAGATTTTGAGGTGGAATGCATTTTTTTACATGATCTTGATTCATATTCATTTCATCATTAATTACATACATGCATTTGTGCAAAACATTTTTCATCCATGTAAATATTATCATGCAAGCATGATTCATTTTGCTTCCCCATGCATAAAAGAATGCTAATGCATAATCGTAAATTAAGGGCAATTTCGGTTCTTTTTTGTTTTGTTGTGAAGCATTGAACATTACAACGTATTAACAAGAATTGGGTGGGATTTATAAATAATAAGAATTATTTTCTTTCCTCTACAAAGTTTAAAACTGTTTGACAACTAAAACTCATACAATTTCTTTCCACAATTATGAAAAAAAAATTATTTTAGAAAGAAAGAAAAGCTTTTGTGAAAACAAACTTTAGAAGATTGGTGATTATTGTTTAGAATGAATATACCATTCGTTTCACTAATCTTGTCTTGCCTTAATTCAATAAAAACCAAATCACTCAAAAGCCTAGATTCTTAAAAAGGCATGGCTTTGAGCATTTTATCTCCATTTGAGCAAGTTGATTTCAAAGTCAGTGATTTCCGTTAGAGCTATGAGCAACGAAAAGAGTGGTTAATTTGCAAAAGCTTTTTAAAAATTCTTTATAAGCTAACATATGAGGCACTCTCTTAATATTTGAATTATGGTCATTTAATAGGTTATAATCCCATGATGAAGTTACTATCATAAGGCAATTTACTTTTTTATTAAAAAACTACCTTAGGCAATTTACAAACTCTTTTAAAAAAAGAAAATGCCGCTCATTTCAGAAAAAAAGATTATTATGGCATTTAGCCATTAACCAAAAATAGAAAAAAAGGTTTCTCACAAAAACAATAGAAAGAAAAGGAGATAGAGCAATTGGGTAGGCATTGCATTATTCTTAAAAAGAATTCTTACTTAAGCGTATTGAAGGACTTATGTTATGGAAACGAACAACTTTCGAACTATGATTTTGTTTAACAACCAGTAATTCAAGTTAAGTTTTTTGCTTCCATTTTCATCAAACAAGTATATATGATTATGTTCCTATATATATCATGCATGTATTTTATCTTACAATCAAAGCTATTTGAAACATTTTTATACTCGAGTTCCTTCAAAAAGCTTAAATTCTTGTCGGGGCGTAACCACCAAAAATGCCATATTTCTTGATATCCTTGTTCAATAACTTAAGCTGTGCAACATTCTTTTCTTTTTTTTCATTCTTTCCATCAAAGTTATACTTCGTCCACATTGGGAATAAATTTACTTGTTCTCAATATCCTTGATCATTACCCTAATTGGTGTAATAATTTTTTTTGAGTAACTAAGGTGTACTATGGAAATAAAGATTGTTACATTCATTCTTCATGATAACAAATTGAGATGATCCATTTTGAGCATGAGTTACAATAAGGAAAAAGAAAAAAGAGTTAATTGTAGCATCATGCATGTAGATATTCAAGTGATTCCATAAGCAAAGAAAAATTTTTCAAAAGATTTATCTTTAATGGAAGTATCATTTAATGGAAGTATCATATTTGCTATGATAAATGACCATTTTTATTTTTTTTTCACAAAATAAAAAATTATCCATTTATTACCCCTTCTCAGCCTATTGATTTTTTTTTTAAATGAATCCTGACAAAATATCTTCCTCCATACTTGGTGGCAAGCTCAAATAAGGATCTTTTCAAGAGAATAATTGATCCTATGTCAAGAAAAAGATGCCCATGTGAAGGGGCAAGTTTGAAGCAAGCTAAGTTCTAAGAGTTTTGAACTCGTCATGTCAAAATGGAAACATGCAAGAAAAAAAAAGATGGAAAAATAAAAATATGTTTGAAAAATGGAAAGGATAGCTATCCTAATGTAAAGAAAATGATTCTTACTAATGTAAAGAAAATGATTCTTACTTTGATTACCTTTAAATATATTTTTTTGGCCTATTATCCTCTCTTTTAGAAACCTAAATCTTGACCTACATTATGTCTTTTCTAAAAATCAATTTTGATCAGGTATGGATACCTTAATTAGAGAACTTTTTTTTAGAAAATCATCATCATCATCGCAATTTTGTTTTGGATGAATTTGAATTCTTAAATACATGATGGAATAATCAATTGAAGCCCATTGGAGATGAGCACTCGTAGATTGAAATGAAAGCGTGAGGAAGCCTCGACCCAAAAAAAAATTGAAAATCTTTAGTATATATGGATATTTATGTTAAGTAAATTTAAATATTTGTTTTCATCAGACTAAAAATGTTAATATTATTTATTTTATGGTTTTATAATTTAATTTGGTGTATTGCAATTTAAAAAGATTAAAATTACATTAATTGGAAGAATGCCAGAGCTTCGTTTCAGGACTTTTATTAATATTTGATTAAATTAATTTGTAAAACATGAGAACATTTAAAATGACAATAAAAAAAATAAGCATTGAACAATTAAAATGATATGAAACAACTCTATTTTTTCATTATGAAATGACTTGTGTAAGGAAGATATGCAGCAATAAAAAAAAAAACTCCAAAATCTTATAAATAATGGGAAAGTGACTGATGTTCTCAACTAAATAGACAATAACCATCCTCAATGATTAACAGAAGGTTAGCATGGTAGAAAACAGACCTTGCAATGCAGACTATGGCAAAGATGAAAAGGTCAGGTAGCTTTTATATATAAGCTATGTAGTTAAAAGACAATTAAGTAATTAGCTCAAAGGATACATCATTAAGAGAAAATTACCTTGCACTACTAGTTTTTCATTTGGCAATATCCACGGCCTAATATCATTTGCCACACTATCCAAATGGGTAATTGATACTTTTCAAACTTAGGTTGATGGCATAATTAAAGATATGCAAACTAACATATTGCATGAAAAATTTCGATGATACTCTATAGAACAAAAGCAAAATAACTAAAATTACCATGATAATCTACATCTATTAGATGTCAAGCAAACCAAAATTACTATCTTTTAATCATGCGAGAAAAGTAATTGGCTCACCATTACTCATAATTTTCAAGTAGCATTTTGCCAACCTATTCATTTAGAGGTGATTCTGGGATGGTTCAATCAATAAACACTTAACCACTCGCAGTCATAAAGTTCAGTGTCAAGGAAAATAAAAAAAATCAAAGCAAAGATCAATAAATAAGTAGTTTTTATTATGTAAAAACAGTATTAAGTTGAAGAATGTGCCTTTATAGTATCAATTGGGTGCATTAAAAATGTGTAAAATGTACATGAAAGATCTAATGCCAATGGAAATTTAAGATATATATATTATGTACCATCTATGTTGCTCTCTAAATAATCTCTATTAGAACTGGTATCATAGATTCACTTATTATTTTGATCTCATTTTAAACTTGTGCTCTGTCTATCTAATCTTATATCTATAACATTTGTTTATTTTCTGACATTATTCTTTTCCACTTGACTATCCAAACAACCACCATCAGAACTAGTACCATGGATTCTCTTACTATTTTGATCCCATGTTAAATTTGAGTTCTATTTATCCCATCTTCTAGCTAAAACTTTTTTGTTTTCTATCATTATTCTTGCCTTTTTTGCTATGACTACTCTCCTGAACATCAACTTTGTTATAAGGTTTCTATCAACACCACCAATCAAACAAATCATCTCCCTGAATTTTGATCTTTTTGAGCTATGCCTACTACAAATTAGAATGAGAAATAGAACAAACCCTTAACAGATGCAGGAAAATGATAATTAAATATAAACATAAAGGAGTAAAACAAACCTAAAGCAAACAAAAGGAAAATTTAAAATCCAAACATTTTACTACAATTAACATGTATGAATTTTTATTAGTAATGAGCAAGATCAACACAAAGCAAATGGTAATATGCCAAAACCAAAAGTAGCAGTTGAGTTGTGACTACAATAAAAATTGCATACTTGTCATCATCTAACTTTACAATCCAGCTAGGGTTTCTTGAATGCCCTGAATGCTCTTATTCTATATGTTTCTCAGACTTAGCCTCATCAGCATATCCAAATAAAGTAGCCATCTTTTTCACCCAATATTTTGGGGGTGGTTTGTCGAAATCTACCCATTTATAGTTTTCCACTAAGGTTCCAAAAATAGTGGATAAAATTGCAAGCTGTTTCACGAGAACATGTCTGTTAATATGAGACAAAATAGATCATTAATTATAGAGAAAACTTTTTTAAGAATTAGCATCAATAACAAAACACAATGATTTTGATAGTCTTTTTCATTTTTTTTCAATATCTTAATCCAACACATCATGCATTGTGGCAAATAACAAATGGCAATTAAGAAAAGTGTTACATAAAATAAAGAAGTTGGAAGTACCTTGAATCTTAACTTAATAAATTTCCAACAAAGGGCAACCTTCCATTTGGTAATGTTGGCAAACTCACATTTTAGCTATCTTAAATCCATCACTTGAAAAGAAATCTTAAAAAAAAAATTAAACATATAAATTAAAAAAAATTTAGAAACAAAAAAAAAAAAACAAAATACTCATGGATATGGTAATTGGTTTTATATTTTTAATAGCTGGCCATGCATGTTTACATCTTTGGACACTAATTTAGTGGTCATGTATAATAGCTCTAGCAAAAACATATGATTACAGACAAATATTTCATTTGTGGTTTATAACAGAACATATGAAATAGGTGTGTGTCACCTTCAAAACTTCATGGTGATTTTTGAAAGCTTGTAAAGTCAAAGCTAGTTTGCTCCTATTTGCAATACGACAGTGTATATAAATGAGTTCTTCAATTGACAATGGTGTAATACATGGCACACAACCTTTTTATTACCCTTAAACACCAGCCATCTTGCTACTTTCACCAAAGTAAATGTTGTTGTTGTTATTTTGATTTCTCTCTTAAAATTCAAAAAACCTCATCCCTTATAACTAGCTGTTTATTTGTCCTCTATAAACACTGCCAATTCATTTTGTTTTCCTGCATTAGACTTGAACAAGAAAGCATTAGATGTGTTTTTTCTTATAATTATGGAAAAATCTAGAAAGATGAAAGTGCTTGATATGTGAATTCTCCATGGTTATAACTTGTTATCATAAATAAATATTCCTAAAATGGGTGGGGTTTATGGATCTTTGATTCAAATTTTATAAGTTTACTTTAAAATTAACAATAACATACTAAATTTAAGTGGTTCATAGGTCTTTGGTTCAAATTTTATAGAAATTTTCTTTTAGAGTATTAATAATGATGTGTTAAATCTAATACAAAAACCTATTTTTCTTATGCAATTAAGTAACTCCATCATTCAATCTTCCTGAGGCATAGTTCTAACTTAAAGCAAATAGTATGACTATGTATAGTATCATAATATTCACATGAATAGTGAATCACAAGGTTTCTTTGGATTTTGACAGAAACTTATTTGCATCCATAATGTAAAGTGATCTATGAAACCTGCCCTTCATACTTTTCAAAATGACAGTTAAAGTAATGGTCAATGGTTATAACCTAAAAGTTGGGATTACAAATGAACTAGCATAAATAAAAATGCAAGTGCTAAATCTTAGGAGCCAAAAGGAGATGGTCGAAACATTATCATTGCCCTGATGCTGCTAAGCAATATAGTCCTATAGATGGGTTGAAATAATATCCCAGAATGCTATTGTAGTAATACCTGAACAAAAATATTACTGAAGTAAGATCAAATATTACCTCATACAAACATACATATTTATTTAGAAACAATTCTATCTTCAAATATCTATAACAACTTCATGACTAACAATAGGTTAAAATACTAAAAAAGCCTATATTTTATTTCACTTTTTTAAATATGGCCATATACTTTTATTGTATCCAAATAAGCATACTTTAATTTGTATCCAAATAGCCCTTATTTCAAATGAAAGAATGATTCATGTTAAGGGCTTATTTAGTACAAATTAAAAGTTTAAAGGTTTATTTGAATACAAATTAAAGGTTAAGGATTATTTGGGTTCAAATTAAAGATTAGGACTTACTTAAATGCAATAAAAATATAAGAGCTTATTTAAGTAAAGTTGTAAAGTGCAAGGGCTTTTTTATTATTTTAATCATAACAACAAGCTCCTTTAAAAAAAATTCCTAAACAGAAACAAATAAATCAAATCACATTTTCAAACTATAGCACATGAAGGCGGGGAAGGATCAAAGTGGGGGTAACCTGAAGACTCGTCATTTACATAATCATTTTGCACATCTCCAGTTGCAAATAAAGCAAACACAAAAATTAAATGAGCACATCAAGCAACAAATTTACTCTTATTCCTCCAAAATGCTTTGTAATATTCATAATCAAATGATCAATGACAATACATACTTTTAGAAAAAGTGTTTACAACTTTTAATGATGATTGAATGATTGAATGATTGCATCAAAATTAGGCTCAGATGACCAGTAAAGATTTTCATCATCCTCATCATTTGCAAACATATTGTAACCTTTGGCAACGTTGCTTGAAATTTCTGCAGCAGTTATATATGAATTTGAAGTACCCACAGTTGAGTTAGGTAGTATAAAAGAAGTTACTCTAGCAATATTTATATCTGTAAGTATGTCACTTCCCAAATTAGGATCAAAATCGTCTAGCCCAATAATTGCAAATATGCTCTTCCCCTTAGCCAAAGCTAACTTCTCATATCCCTCTGAAAAAATAATATTAATAGCATAGTTAATAAAAGCTTATTCAAAATATACACTTGCCCTTGCAAAATTATATGTGGAATACATAGCATAATAAAAATTTCTTCAGAAACAATCACTATAAATAAAATAAATAAAATATATTAAAAGAAATACAAAAGCATTGCACCAACTTACCTCACACTAGAAAACCTTCTACTTCTCATGGTACACATCTACATAATGAAATTTAAACCAATAAGCATACCTTGGCCAATACCTAAAGCTTCACTAAGTTTTATAAGTATCAGAATAAGAAGTGGGAAAAGCTAAACAAAAGCAGATTTTCTTTATTAGAGATAAATTGTAATTGGTGGCCAACAAGTCATAAATCTCAACTAAGGTAAGACTCAATCTTCAACAAATATATATCTACTTGCTAAATCCTTTCAAGCAAAGTGACCATAGCCATTAGCAAGTATTAGTATTTTAAAAAGTGAAGATGACATTTAAGGCCCTGACATATTTGATTGACACTTTGCCTTAAAGTGTGCAAACACTTTTAAAAAAATTAGTAGTCACATTTTTTCCTTTTTGGTTGGTGAACTGGCGGCATTAAAGCCAAGAATATTCAAGGTGCCAAATCATGAAACTAAATGATCACTAATCAAGTTATCATTACTCCTCTTATACTTGACTTATGGTGAAGAGTTATCATAAGCTAGTAAGCAGTAGCAACTATAATGCTCCTTCCTATAAGAAGTAATAATATATGTTATTTTTATTTTATATTTGATAATAAATTAAGTAATATGATATCAATAAAAAGATAAATATAAAAGTAAGAAAAATGCAAATATAAACAAAAATGTAGTAATACTGTGGTGTAAAATCCGCGGACCAAGACAAGTAATATAGATATGAGTAAAGTATTGTTCCATGGAAATTGTAAATAAATGATATCAAATACCAAAATTATTACACCTTTATTATATATAATAAGACAGTTGATTAAATGGAAGATTAACTAAACTCCTAATGCAATAAACCAAAACAAACTAAAAACTAAATTTTAACAATGCAAACAACCAAATTAAACTAACGTAAACTTGAGTAACTTAATCTAAGGTAAGGATCTCTTCCCACTTTCCTCCCTTGTAAGAGGTATGCCCTCCCAAGAACCAAAAAAAAAAAAAAAAGAGAACTTTAAACCTAAAAACAGTGAACAAAAACCGAAACTAAAGAAACCAACAAAAACAGCAAATAAAATCTACCTATAATGCAATATTAAAGACTTAAATATGTAATAACTGAAACTTAAACTTGAATCAAAAGATCTACAATAGAAAATTAAAATTACTTAAAACTAGGGAAAACCGAAATTGATTAAAGGAAAAGAAAATATTTTTTTGAACTTTAGAAGAATACAAAACTAAACCTAACTTAAAGTGCTAGAACCTCGAAATTTTAAAGACAAACTTTGCATGAAATCAAAACCTAAAATAATAATCAAAACATGAGAAGCAATAACAGTGCATAAAAACCGAAAACTGTGTAAGTATGAAAACTAGATGAATAAACTCCTAAAACTTGCAAGAATTAATTATTAAAATTGAGAACTATCATTTAAACTCCCTAAGACTCAATTTGCAAGAAAATAAGGCTTGAAAACAACTCAAATTGATCAAGAAAGCAGGGCTGGAAACCGAAACAGAATGGGAAAAAAAACTGTGTAAACCCATCTTGCATAGAACTTGTGCAAAGATTAAAATTGGAAACTTTTTTTTTTTGGTAAAGCCAAGATTTTATTGATACATGACCAATGACACAGAAATGGCCACACTGAACCCTTCCATGCGCCCTAATTCCTCCACTATTTCATACAGATTATAAGGCATTCTTGTTATATTGATGACAGGGAACTACAATTCTAAACCCGTTGCCCTGATCAACTTAACTGCTATGTTCCCTACCACCACACTACATAGCATTGAGCTCTGTCCACCCCTGCTTTAGCTAAGGCATCAGCCAAGCCATTTGCCTCTCCAGATATCTTCTGGACAGATACATCACAATTGCCCATGAGCTCCTCAATTTCATTCATTGTAGACCACAACTCCCACGAACATACTTTTTTCCAATTACACCAATTTACTACCACCAATTAGTTGATTCAATCACCAATTTCTTGTTTATAAACCTGCCAGAATTTACGAACAATTGAAAGAGCAGTTTTTACTGCCAACAATTCAGCCACGTTTAAGATGAGACTTCCAAGGGGAGAAGAGAACAATCCCAAAATTCTGGAGTTTGAGTCCCTCAAACACCTGCACAGCTTGCTTGGCCTGGTTTTCTTCTAGCTGATCCATCAACATTGAATTTCAGAACTCCTTCCACAGGTGGGCACCAGGATTGATTGGGTTTATTGTGTCTTTTTGCTATAGATGGAGCACATGTATAGGGATTGATCTACCAAGAAGATTTGGCTATAAGAACATCCTCATTCAAGGCTTTTATCCACAACATCGATTTAAACTTGACTAGAAATATCAATTCTCCCACATTTAATTGCTTATTCTCAAACACTGCTTCATTTTTCATCAGCCATACTGACCATACCACAACAGCACAAGATGCAACCCACCAGGTTCTCAAAACCCCCTGAAATGGATACTCTAAACATTGCAGGAGAAATTGGTTTATTGTAGCTAGGTGGCACCACTTAATATTCCACCAATCTAGGAACTCGCACCAGAATGTATACATCCAGTTACATGAGAATAGAACATGATTTGCCTCTTCAATTGTCTGGTTACACAGGCATTGCGAAGGAGAAAGAGGCATACCTTGATCTTTCAGGAATGACTTGGTAGGTATGCTTTCCAATATGACTAACCAGAGGAAGCATTGCACCTTTAGAGGGATTTTAACTTCCATAAATGGCACAATTCCAGTGTGGCTAACGAATCTTTTGCTTGCTCCAACATTCTGGTCAATTTTTTCACTGAGGACCTCTCCACCTCGTCTAATTCCCAAACAATTCTACCAGTTTTGAAATGATAAAGTTGGATGCCTTCCAAACTCATTTGCAGGCTCAGAAGCCCAGACCTCGTCCATTCAAACATCGTTCTTCTGAAAAAAGCATTCCCAATCTGAGTGCATAAAGTTGCCATTCCGGGTACAGTCTGCCAACTTTGCGTGTTTGTCGTTTGCAAGTAGGAATAACCAGGGGTAGGATTCACATAACGGCTTGTTCCCACACCACTTATCAAATCAGAACAGCACTACTTTCCCATCATGGTACCTATACACCATCTACTGCTCTGGTACCAATGAATCTCTGAGCGACTTGATCCTCCACCAGGCTTATAATGTCCCTCCAAACAACTGAAATGTTCTTGGTTTTTTCCATGCAAGGTAGCCATTGTTGTATGTTGTGCCCGTATTTACCTACCACCACTCTTTTCCATAAAGATTCCCTCTCTGTAGCATACCTCCACCACCATTTTGCCAACAATGCCATGTTTTTAGCTTTCAAATTAATGATTCCTAACCCTCCCATTTTCTTTGGCTTGCAGACCATATCTCATTTCATTTTTGCCATTTTCCTCTGCTTTTCATCACCTCCCCATAGAAACATCTTTCTAATTCAGTCGATTTTCTTTATTGCTCCTGTTGGGGCTTTAAACATGAACATGTAATAGATGGGTAGACTGGATAGGACTGCATTGACCAGAGTGACTCTTCCTCCAAAAGATAAGTGCTTCCTCTTCCACATCGCAAGTCTGGACTGCACCCTGTTAATGATTGGGTTATAAACTGTTAACCTTCTGGGATTAGCTTCTATCGTTGCACCTAGATATGAGAAAGGGAGAGATCCTGTCTTACAACCGTATATACAAGTCAGAAATTTCACCACTGTATCCTCAGCACCAACTGGGTAGATACATGATTTCTTAAAGTTTATTCGTAACCTAGCACTCATTTTAAAGCACTGAAGAATCGCCTTTATGTTATATAACACATCTTCATTAGCCTCCAAGAATTTTATTGCTTCATCAGCAAAATGAAGATGTGTCCATGATAAGTCTTGTGCCACACACGATACCCCTGTGATAATCTGGAGTTGTTCAGCTTTAAGAAGAACCAAATGAAAAGCTCCGATCACTAGAATAAACAAAAATGAGGATAGTGGATCACGCTGCCTCAGGCTGTGACACATCTGGAATTCTTCTGTAGGCGAAACTAATATTGATACCGAGGCTGGAGATAAACACTCCATGATCCAGCCTCTCCATTTAGCTCCAAACCCATTCCACTCCAAACCCATTCTTTCCAATACATAATTGAGGAATTCCCATTTGACACAATCATATGCCTTTTCAAAGTCCATTTTGACAATTACACCTCTCCTCGAACCTTTGTCTTTTTTCAATGAGTCAATTACCTCATTTGCAAATAGCACTCCATCAAGGATCTGTCTCCTAGCCACGAAAGCAGACTGTGTATCACTCACTAGTTTCCCAATGACCATTTTCAACCTGTTTGTCAAGATCTTTACCAATATTTTATACAATATTTAATAATATTTCATTAATCAAGTTAATAGGTCTATAGTCTTTTAATCCCTTAGGACACTCAACCTTTGGAATTAGAGCTATAAAAGAAGAGTTAACCCCTTTTACTAGCTTTCTATTCTCATGGAAACCCATAAAAAATCCAACAGATCCATCTTCAAAGCACTCCAGTTTTTCCTGAAGAAATTTAGATTGACCAAGTGCTTTCAACCCCTTACCACTCCATACGGCAGCTTGTACTTCCTCGAAGGAGAAAGGATCCTCCAGACATTCAGCTTAGCTTTCATACATCTTGTTGAACTCCTAATTTATCACCGATCTCCAATTCCATCCATTTGCAAAGAACTGCTTCTGGAAATGCTTAATGACCAGCACCTTCATTGTCTTTGGATCCGAAATCCATTCCTCATTTTCGCACAACCCCAGCGTGGCATTCCTTCTGGTTCTAACCGTAGCATAATTATGGAAGAATTTTGTGTTATAGTTCCCTTCTTTCAACCACAATACCCTTGATTTTTGTTTCCACGTTGCTTCCTTCAGCTTTAAGGCTCCCCAAAGTTCTTTTGTGTCCTTAGCTTCAATTTTGGCTTTAGTTAGGTCTCTTTGACAACTTACAACATCTATGGCCTCCAATTTCGCCTCAATCAAAGCTATTTTTTCATCATCACCGTATACCTCTTTACACCAATTCTTCAAATATATTTTAACTTACTTGAGCTTTTCTCTAATATTCATCCTACCATCTAATGCTGTCGAGATTTGCACCCACTTGTCCTCTATCTCCTTCAAAAGCTCCTTATTCTTAAGCCAGCAATCGAAAATTTTAAAGGGTTTGGGGCCCCAGTCCATGAGATCATTTGTAAAGACGATCGGACAATGATTAGAGATAGATCTTTTCAGAGCTCTTTGTCTGATATCCTTGAAAGCTTGTAACCATTCGTTAGACACTAGAAACCTATCCAGTTTACTTTTCTTATTACTTCGGCCAAACCATGTAAATTACTTACCATTTAACGGTAGATCAACAAATTCACCCTCACTAACAAAATTATTAAAATCCACCATACTTGTTCCTTCTGTTGCATAGCCTTTCCTCTTAGTTGCTGCTCTCACTAGGTTGAAGTTTCCTGCAACGCACCATTCTCCACCAAGTTTAATTTTAAGGGCCAACAATTCCTCCCATAATTCTTTTTTCGCCTCTAACTCGCATGGAGCTTAGACCTTGAATACCAAACACTCAAATTTTCAGAGTTTCCATTTCCCTTTAATCACCAACAGCCTCCTCGAAATTACATGCTGTTCAACTTGGAAATAGTCCGTATCCCAGACCATTACCAGACAGCCTGCTTGCCCGCTTGATGGTGCACTAATCCTGCCAAAATTTCCTTTGCCCCAAACATTCGACACTAGGAAATCCTTGAATTTCTCCATTTTTGTTTCTTGAATGAGCAACAATTCCACTCGGTTTTGAGCTATTATCTTTTTTAAAAATTCTCCTCGTTGCATCATTCCCCATTCCCTGAATATTTCAACTAAGGATCCTCATCCCTCAGTATGTCAACACCCCACTTTGACTCAACCCATTGCCTTGACCGCTTAATTAGAGTCTTCCAACTCTCTTAATCTTGCCACAACCAGATTATCATCACAATCTGTCGAAAAGGCAACAACTTACCTGTTTTCCACATTTCCTCTGCATTGTTCGAAATCATGGCATATCTATTCTTAAAATCCCCCTCTGAGAGAGATTCATTTGCGTACCTTGCTTCATCTTTCAACTTTGCCTTCTTCCTTCCTTCTTCAACTTCTACCTTCTCTGTTTCCCTTTACTTTTCTTCGAAACAGCTTCGAAAATGTTACCGTTCAAATCCTCGAGATTTCTCACTCTTCTGGCTTTTGACTTAGGTACCAGCTCTGCCTTTCTTGGCATAAGTTTTCTCTTTTTTCCCCAGAGAATCTCTTCTTCCTCCGGTCCATTTGTGATGTTTTTAGGCCCATTCCTATTTAACTTTTGTCTTTATATTTGGTCTACTTTGTTTACGTCATTGTTCCTATTTCCAGATGCGCCATCCACGACCTTTTTCACAATGCCGCTCAGGATTGGGAAAATCTTACAAATATCAATCCCACCAGAATTATTTTAATAAAAGCTAAAAAATTTAAATATCGATCATACCAGAATTATTTTAATAAAAGCTAAAAAATTTAAATATAGATCTCATCAAAATTATTTTAATGTATTCTTAAATTAAGTATCTATTATCCTTATATATTTTTAAAATTGGTTAGATAAAAAATTAAATATTAAGTTAATTTAATTACAAAAATAAAATTAGAAAAAGTATCAAGATGTGAACTAGATAAAATGAAAGAATGAATAAAAGCAATAGGTAAAATAAATGCTAAAAAAAATTGTAAAATACGGTAACTAAACTAACTAAAATTATATTTAAAATTAAAATTCAAAATCAAGAGCATAAAAATTCAATTAACAAGTAAAATAAAGTTAACACGAAAACAAGAGATCATGTAAGGTTTGAAAAATAAACTTGCACATTTAACAAACGAAATTTCAACAAGAGCTTCTAACTGTAATTCATGCAAGATCAAATGATTATGAGCTCTAAATTCAAAGAACTTTAAATGAACATCATGTGATTTCAAATTGAAGACTAAAAACTAATGAACAAATGTAATATCTAAACTAAAAAACATAAAAACAAAAACTACATTTAAAGTTGGAAACTAACAATTCATAGAAGAAATTAGATCTATAATTCTCTAAAGGAAATTAACTAAAATTGAGCTAAATTAATCTAGATCTATGAGTTAACTATCTAAATCAACAAGAAAATAGTATGAATCAACCAAAAACAATTAGCTCAACAAACTCAAATTTAAAAATAATATAAAATCTAAAAAAGTAGTATATGTTAAACAAAAATTAACCAAATAACAATGAAAAGTATGAAATAAATTACACAAAATTAAACTTAATAAGGTAACAAGTGGAAACAAAGATCTAAAAAAAAAAAAGAGTACAAACAAATTGACAAAGTGGAGAGAAGTTCATGCCAAACTTGATGAATCAAAACTGGAACTGCACTATCATTGCATCTAGCCAAAACTTCCAAGCTTAATCTAAAATGCTGCTGTGTAGCTTTGAGTATGAATTTTTAATATGTTGTAACTAATTGAATTAGGAAACTATAAAAAAATTTTGAAAAAAAACAAGTAAAATTTGAATGAGTTATGCTTTAAATATCATAGGTAGGTTAAACTAGTAGATTTAAAAACAATTTGAGATAGAAAATGAATTCAAATGCAAATTTTATTAAAAGATTTTGAAAGAAAATTGAAAAACACTTAAAGAATAGCAAGATTGCAATGAAATTCAAAGGGAAAATGTTGGAAATAAATCTATTAGGCAACTAAGAAAAATAAAAAGTGCAGAAAGAAAATGTTGGAAAGTAAAGAACTAAAAATTTAAATCCTAATCTTCCTCTTCTAATTGCTAGCCCTCTCCCCTCTATTTATAGGCAGAAGGGAGGAGCTTCAAGTCTAAAAAAAATTCTAGAAAAATCTTCCATTGGATTGACTTCTAGAGCCTTCTTTTTTTGTTGGGTTCATGATGGGTGCACTTATGCTGGTTGCTTGATTACTTTCTTTAACAGCCTTCAACCTCATTCTTTCAAGTGCAATAGTTGGTCTAAGAAGTCAACATACTAGGCAATCAAAGCTCTTAGAATTGTCAACTCAGCCTAGCTCTTTGATGCCATTAATCCTAGCTGACTCCTTGCATTTTTGGTGTTCAATTCATGCACCATGCACGTCTAAGCATCCTTTATTCATCCTTTATATGTTTTTTTTCTTTTTTTTTCTACAAAATATTTCCAAACACTTTATTAATATATTTACCCTATAAAACTATGAAATTAATACTAAAAAAATGCAAAAAAATTAAAGAAACTCCTTCAATGTAAATTTTGCTTATTAAACTAGTTTAGGCAACTTGCATAAATTACACCAAAAATGCTCAAAAAATGTATTAAAATTGTCCAAAATTTCTCAATTTCATAATTTGTACCTACATATGAGATAATTGTGCACTTAAGAGTAATTTTACCAAAAATCCTAAGGAATGAGCCAAAATGCAAGTAAAATTGCACTAAAAAGGATCATTGAAAAGCTAAAATTTTAATGTAATCAAATCCACAAACTTAAGCTTTTGCTTGTCCTTAAACAAAATAATATTGAGCAAGAATCATACTATACTTTTAATGCTTCATTCAACATGAATACCTCACGGATTGATCAATGGATATAATCGAAGTAAAATCATGAACAAGTGCTAATATACAAGAATCTACGTAGGCTAAGATCATCCCTAACTATGGTTCCATAAGCAAGCAACACCTCTCACATACCCTTGCATGAAATCTAGTAATGTTATGCAAAACATGAAACTTTAATAACAAGGATCAATGAAGTATACTCATGTTACATATGCTTACTTATCACATCTCTCTCCATTAATGTCGATAAACACATGACCAAAGATCATTTAAGACTTTAATAAGCTTGTAATGTAAGTCTAGGGTCAAGATATGATAAAAGTCATTTAGGCTCAAGCACTCTAATAATACATCACATGTCTAAGATCATCCATAGTTGAGCTCTCAAGGTAAAAGGGTAAGCTTAACTAAAGAATCACCCTCCAAAACTTTGATTGTACCCATTTTTTTTCTTTTCTTCTTTTATTTACTTTTTCACCACTTTACTATTTTTCCTTTTGGTTTTCTTTTCATTTTTTCTTTTTTTTTTACAAGCTTGACTTTTTAAAAAAAATTTTCCATTATTTTTCAAGCTTCAGCCTTCTTCCCTAATAATGTATAGCTCTCAAATAATACATGAATGTCCTAATGCATATAGGGTAACAGACCAAAAAGATAGGAAATATACAAAATAAAGCTATAGGCTTGTAATATGGTGAGCAAATCTATCACATGAAAGCATGGTGAGCAAATCTTTTATCTAGCTTTGGTCGAAACTAGTGTATCCATTTCAAGCTCTTATTCATCCTACAAAACAAAGAAACAACTAAACAAAAAAATTCATCAATTTATACAAGACAAGATTAAAAAAATATATGAAAACAAAACATGAAATGTAAAGCTTAGGTTGCCTTTCAAAAGTGCTTTATTTAAGTCAAAAGCTAGACTATTGGAACAAGCTCACACTATATATTCATAGTGATCACTCCACACTTGATTCCCAAATCCAACCATTTCAAGACCTATCACTTTACCACCTCATCACAAATATAGTTTAATGGTGGATCATGTGGGAAAGTAGTAGGAGTAATAATAAACTTCTCAACTAAACCCTTAACCTTACACCTAGAAGGACTAAGGTAAGTGGGTTTTGGTTTTGGCATCTAGTCAACTGGCCTATCATCAATAATAACCATATCATATCCTTCTTACATCATATTTTCTCCCCTCATAGGAAGACTATGATAGGTATAATTGAACTAAAATTGTTCAAAGGTTAGTAAATCAACTAAAAGTAAGATCTCATTAATAACAACAGGACTATCACCCTTAAGATTTTCATAGGTATGATAAAAAAATGTCTCATAATCTACTGAATCTGAATTTGAAGGTTTAATCACTCTAGGGAGAGTATCAGGATAAACTATAAGCTCAGCACTGGCAGATGATACAAATAAAAGAGTAGAGGCTATCAGTATCTTACCATCATCTTTACTCAAATCCATGTCCTTTACTTCATCAATTATAATTGAGTTTTCAAAATGTGAAACGAGATGTTCTAGATGTAAAACATCATGAATCATATTAGTAAATATCTCTGCCTTGGAACACTCATCAAAATTATCACTGAATGATAAAACCTTAAAAACATGAAAAGTGACTTTTTGATCTTGAATTGTATAGTCAATTCCCTTTTTTACACATCAATCAATGCCATAGTAGTGGTTAAAATAGGTTTCCCTAATATAATCAGGATCTCATGATCCATCTCTACCTCTAGAACCACAAAATCAACAGGTAAAATGAATTTTTTACCCTAACCAAGACATCATCCACAATCTCTCTAGGGTATTTTAGTGACTTGTCAGTCAACTACAAAGTAATTGAGATGGGTTTAACCCTTTCTAGGTCTAATATTTGAAAAATAGACCGAGGCATCAAGTTAATGTTAGTAGCTAGGTCACACAAGACTCTATCAAAGGACATACTACATATAGTAAATGGAATGATAAAGCTTCTAAGATTTTTAAACTTCATAGGTAGTCCTCTCTAAATCATAGATGTGTACTCACTAGTGAGTGCAACTGTCTCATAATCTTCTGATCTTCTTTTTTAAGAGATAATGTCCTTTATAAATTTTGCATAGGTTGGCATCTATTCAAGTGCATCTGTAAATAAATTATTAATATACAACTTCTTAAATGCCTCAAGAAATTTAGAGAATTACTCAATTTCCTTTTATTTCTTAAACTTCTGAGTGAAAGGAATATAAACTTTATGTGGCTTAACTCTAAGAGGAGTACGCCTAGATGAACTTAATAAAGCACTAGAGGATAGTGTTTATGTTAACTGGGTAGGAATAAATACCACACCTTCATCCTTCTTCTTGCCCTTCTCCTCATTGTGAACTAGGTCTCTATCAGGTTCATCAACATCAGACTTTTTATTTGCCACATCTTGAGAACCTATCGGGCCCTGGCCACTGGCTAACTATCTCTCACTCGTAAGTATGATTACCTTACAGTGCTTCTTCCCCTCTCTTCTAAGGTTGACTTTTGTGTTACTAGGTAGATTGCCTTAGGGTTAGGTATTAAAGAAAGTAGCTAACTGACCTATCTGGGTCTCTAAGTTTTTAATTTACGCAAACTAGTTTTGAAACATGATAGTCTAGTTCTAAAACATGGTATTCTGGGTCTGTATGAATAAAATCTGGGTTCTAATCATGACATCTAAAAGATCCTTGATTGAGTGTTTATTCTCAAGGGTTAGCATAGATGGATGCGTAGGTATATAGTGCTATAGAGGCTACTAGTGCTTAAAAAGTGGCTAGTGAAAACTTGGTAAGCAAGGTGGTCTAATATATTGAGGCTACTATAGTGCCTGAATGGATTGGATAAAAACATGGTTACTCCTCTAACCTAGGTTATATGTGGGAACATGGGGGGTTATTGGGTTGCCTAAAGATTTGTCATAAATAATGGATACTTTCTTGGTAGGTGCTCAGACATGACTCTTCTAAGTGTTTTACCTTGCATACATAAAAAACTAAGGAACTATAGGCATGAGTAAACTTCTAGAATGGCTAGGACTTGGTTTTGAGAGTGTAACCTTACAATGTAAAGACTCTACAAATTTGGTTAAAGAATCTACCTTAGCACCAAATGTTGTAGGCTCACTAATCCCATACACCATCGAAGCTTTTCTAGAATGTTGACTCTCATTTGACCATTTACAATTATTAGTTTCCATATCGTCAATAAGCTTATAATCTATGTTAGTCTTACTCATCCAAGCACATCCTGATGCAGTATCTAAAAGTGTCCTAGTGTTAGGCACTAACCCATTATAAAAAATCTAGATCTCTAGCTATATCGCTAGTTTGTGGTATGGACACCACCTCAAAAGCTCCTTGTATCTCTCCTATGCCTTATATAAGGTTTCCAAGTCATGCTGGGCAAATATAGTGATCTCATTTTGAAGCTTGGTCATTTTGGCTAGAGGAAAAAATTTAGCCATGAGTTTTTACAATAAATCATCCCGAGTGGTGATGAAATCTAGTGGCATCGAGGCTAACCAACTCTTAGCGCTATCTCTAAGGAAAAATGGAAATAACCTACGTTTAATGACGTCTTCAACAACACCATTATATTTGAATGTATCACATATCTCCAAAAAATCTTAAAATGAGTATTCGAATCCTTACTTGAATAACCACTAAATAGCATTGACTGCTATATCATCCAGATTATTGCAGGTTTAATCTTAAAATTGTTGGCTCAAATCATTAGCCTCCTAATGCTAGGTTGAAAACCATGAAGATTAGGCACAACATAATCTTTAAGAGCTCTACTATCTTTCTTGGCCATAGTGATGGTAAGATTAGTTTGTCCCTCCCTTTTAATCCTCATACGGGTAGCCTCAAGCTCAAGATTTAAATGGATCAACTAACGATTCCTAACTGAGTGTATACATAGGCTACAAGAACATTATACGTAATGAACCACTCTAAAAATAGAAACTTAAGTATATACGCTAAGGAAAAGAAATCACAAAGGGAACCTAGGATATATACACCTAAAATAGAAGCAAACCTAAGGTCTAGCCTAAGGTACATACATTAAAGGATGTGAAGATTGATATTAACCTAGGACTCTTAAATCCTAATCCTCGACAACAGTGCCAAAAACTTGATTAGAAAAACTTTACAAGTGCATAGGTCATTCAAGTAATAATAAGGTTAAAAAGCCCAGGTGTTGCTCCATGATGATTAGTTAAATACATTCCTAAGCTAAGTACCTATTATCCCCATACCTTTCTAAAGTTGGTTTAATAAAAGATTGAACATGAAGTTAAACTAACACTTAATTCACAAATCTAATCATTTCAAGGCCTCTTTCTTTACCATCTTATCACAAATATGGCCTATGGTGGATCATGTGGGAAAATGGGAGTAGTAGTAAGCTTCTTAAGAAAATTCTCAACCTCACACCTAAAAGGACTAAGGTAAGTGGGTTTTAGTTTTGGCATTCAATCAATTGGTCTACCATCAACATAAACCATATCATATCCTTTTTACAACATATCACATCTTCTCTTCTAGATGGATTATGATAGGTATGATCAAATTAAAAGTGGTTAAAAATTGGTAAATCAACTACAAAGGATATCCCATAAAAAACAACTAGACTATCACCACTAAACTTCATAAAACTTTGATAAGTATCATCAAAATGGAATGTCTCATAATTTGATGAATCTAGATCTAAAAGTTTAATCATTTTAGGGAGAGTGTCAAGATTAACTAAAGGCTTACCACTAGAAGATAGTGCAAATCGAAAAGTAACGGCTATCAATATCTCACCATCATTTTCACTTAGATCCATGTCCTTTACTTCTCTGACTACAGATAAGTCTACAAAATATGAAACAGGGTGCTCCAGGTGTAAAACATCATGAATCACATCACTAAATACCTCTACTCTCAAGCACTCATTAGAATCATTAAAGAATGGCAATGCTTTTAAAACATGAAAAGTAACCTTTTAATCTTGAACTCGCATGGTCAATTCCTCCTTTTGTGCATCAATCATAGCCCTAACAGTGGTTAAAAAAGGTTTTCTTAAAATAATCAAAATCTCATGATCTACCTTCATCTTTATAACCACAAAATCAATAGGTAAAATGAATTTCTCTTCATTAACCAAGACATCCTCCACAATACCTTTAGGGTATTTTAATGACCTGTCAGCCTAATTGAGGTGGCTTTAGCCCTTCCTATGCCTAATCTCTGAAAAATAAACTAAGGGATCAGGTTAATGCTAGCACCTATGTCACATAAGACTCTATCAAAAGATATACTACCTATAGTGCATGGAATGGTAAAGTTACCAAGATCTTTAAACTTTATAGGTAGTCTTCTTTGAATCATATATGCACACCACTAGTAAGGGTAAATGTCTTATAATCCTCTGATCTTCTCTTTCAAAAGATAATGTCCTTCATGAATTTTGCATAAGTAGGCATTTGCTCAAATGCATCTACAAATAGGATATTAATGTGTTGTTTCTTAAACATCTTAGGAAATTTAAAGAATTGCTTCTCTTCTTTCAGCTTCTAAAATCTTTGAAGGAAAAAAATATAAGGTCTAGTTGGTTTAACTCTAGGAGAAGCAATATAGATGAACTCGGTAAAGCACTAGAGGATGGTGTCTATGGAAATTGAGTACGGACATGTACTATACCCTTATCCTTCTTCATACCTTTCTCTCCATCATGAACTAGCTCTTTATTAGGCTCATCATCATTAAACCCCTCATTTGCCATATCTTAAGAAACTATTGGACCCTAGCCATTAGCTAATTGCCTCTTACTTTTAAATGTAATTACCTTGCAGTGCTCTTTCCCTTCCCTTCTAATGTTAATCTCTATGTTACTAGGTAAAGTGTGTCATAACATATTGATATGGAAACACGATCATTAGACGTAAAGAATTAAAAATTATGCAAAACACGAGTCGCTATCAATTTTTTTAGGGTGTGATTACCCACGAAAATATTTTTTAATAAAATAATAAGTTTATTAAAAAAAATTTGGTCTAGGAAAACATAATTAGGTTCAAGAATCGATTATGTGTGGAGAAAGATTAGCACCGTTACAATGCCTTTAAAATTGGTATCAATTAATTATGAGCTATTTATAATTTTAAACAAAAATGATTTTTATTTGAAATTTAATTATAATTCCCTTCATTTTTAAGAAATAAAATCAATTAAAAATTTTTATTTAGAAATGCTATGAAAATCTCTAAATTAAAAAAAAATACCTTAAAATTCTCCGACATAAAGGTAGAATTCAAAAATAATCCTTTCAATTTAAGATTTACCATAACATTTCCTTGAAAATAAAAATAATATTCTTTGAAAATGACAATTATTTGTGACTCTCTAACACCTAGATAGAATACCAAAAATTATATTTTTTGAAATGTTATTTTAATTTTATTCATTTATTTATTTTTAAATCAATTTTTGAAAAAAGTTTTTTTATGTAATAATAATAGAAAAGGCTATAGTAAACCATAAACAACAATAATTAAAATGCATTTTTATGCATAATGAATGCGAGAAAATAAATATACGCAAATGTGTCTTAAATAAAGAAGAGATTTAAATTTAAGATCGAGTTTTTAAACATAAAAATGACCATTTGAACTCTCCAACTTTTAGGTAGAGTTCAAGTATGATCTTTTATATTAACCTCATTTTTTAATTTTTAATTTTTAATTTTATTATTTTAAAATACAAAATTATATGAAGACTTTTAATGAAATAAAATTTTCTAAATATCGAGAACAATTTATTTCATAAAAAATTTTGACATAAATTCTTAAATTTTGGGATACTCTAAGAGTTTTTAATGAATTAACAATTTTGGATAGGCTTAGGATTTCATTTAGGTTTTCAACTAGGGCTTAGGATTTTAAGGTTGTATCTTAGGGTCTCGGGTTTTACCTAGGGTTTTGGTTTAAACAAATGCAATATGTCATGAGTAATATATCAATCAAAATCTCAAAATTTTATAATAAGATTACGAATAAGATGCCAAAAAACCTTTATTTTATTTTATATAGCCATTTTTAAGTTTAAACCGAAAATCTCTCCTAAATTAATTTTTGCAACCTTTTAATCTAATTTTAACATTTTCATTCTCATGATTTAAAAATTTTTATTTACTATTATTTTAAAAATATTTAACCTAAAAATCCCTTACTGACTTTCCAAATAATAGCTACAAAGTCTCACACATCAAGATTCCAAAATGCAAAAACATCAAGATATGTTCAAACTAGTGATAACCCGAAGCTGTTAAAAAACAACTTAAGCTTAAATAATAGACTTTCAATAAGACGAACAACTAAAGCATCACTTATGCACATAAGGATACCCCTTTACTAATTTATATATATAAATTTTAAGAAACCTTTAGACCCATGAAAGTAAGCTCTTCACCAAGACAAAAGCTAACCAAACCCGTAAGCTAGACCAAATGAAGCATGAAGCTTCTCATACTTTAAATAAAAAATGAAACAAACATTTAAAATATGGTCTTTTGTTTTAAACTTCACCCAAATGGAAAGAAAATGATCTCATGCATACAATTAAATCATGAGAAACAAAAAAAAATTTACCTTTTTTTGCTTTCTCTTTTTTATTGCTTTTTTTTCCTACCAGAGTTTTTTTATGTTGGGAATAATGACTCAAATCCCATAAGAGATTTATTTGAGATTGGCTAAATATTGCTTGATGGACAAAAAGACTTGCAGGAAAAGAATTCTAAGAGAAAAAAGATTCTTAATAGGCAAGTTTGACTTGTAGAAAAAGAATTCTTAGAGGACAAAGATTCTTAATAGACAAGTTTGTATGGTTATAGATAGGTAAAGTCTCTATAGGGTTAGGTATGAGAAAAAGATGTAAGAGAGTTGTAAGATTTTATGGGATAGACACCCTATAAAAGTATTAGGAATTTACGTCTTATGGGTGTGTATGTTTGAATGTTTAAGAGTGGACTAGAAGAGATTGAAAGGGTCCACATAGGTATAATGAATGGGCACATATAGGTATGTGTTTGTTTATGTTGAAAGGATGCACATGTGTATGTGTTTGTTTAGGTTGAAAATACTCGATAAGACTAGAGGAGATTGAGAGGGTCTATGGGTATTGATTGTTGAGTGGTTAATATGTTTTGATGTATGTTTGTATTCTTTACAACTAATAGATCTTGTTTCTCATCCATGGATTTAGGTCAATTGGACCAAACCATATTAAATTGTTGTTTCTTGTGTGATTTTTTGATCATTTGATTTTGCTTCCATTGGTGTGATTGGATTGGGGCTTTTTAGCTTAACAAGTGGTATTAGAGCTAAAGGTTCAAGACATGGCAAAAGTTAATGATTCGAGACATGAGAAGAGGTAAGTCCAGAGGAGTTTAAGTGAAGAGTTCAAGTTCAAGTTTTCAGGATTGAAGATTGATTTGCATAAAGTGCCAAGACATACAAAAAAAGATGATTGTGAAACTTTCATTACTGGTAGAGCCAAGCATGTCTAGCATGAAGACAGATGATTTGATGAAATTTGAGTTAAGGTGGAGATTATTGGGAATAATGACTCAAATCTCATAAGAGATTTGTTTGGGATTGCTTGATGGACAAGAAAACTTGCAAAAAAAAATTCTAAGAGAAAAAAAGATTTTTAATAAGCAAGTTTGACTTGCAGAAGAAGAATTCTTAGAAAAAAAAGATTCTTAATAGGTAAGTTTGTATGGTTATAAATAGGTGAAGTCTCTATAGGGTTAGGTATGAGAAAAAGATATAAGAAAATTGTAGGATTTTATAAGATAGACACCTCATAGGAGTACTGAGGCTTTACGTCTTATAGGTGTGTATGTTTGAATGTTTGGGAGTGGACTAGAGGAGATTGAGAGGATCCATATATGTATGATGAATGGGTACATATGAGTATGTATTTGTTTGGGTTGAGAATACTCCATAGGATAGAGGAGATTGAGAGGGTCTATGGGTTTGATTGTTGAGTGGTTGATATGTTTTGATGTATGTTTGTAATTCTCTATAACTAGTGGATCTTATTTCTCATCTATGGACGTAAGTCAGTTGGATCGAATCACGTTAAATTATTATTTCTTGTGTGATTGTTTGATAGTTTGATTTCGCTTCTACTGGTGTGATTGGATTGAGGCTTTTTAGCCTAACATTTTGCTCTTCTTTTTTGGTTTTTCTTTTCCTTTTCTAGTGGCCTTATTTTCTGCTAGTTTTTATTTGCTTTCGAAACTACCTTCTTCTTCTACTGCATGCCTTTGTTTGGTCTGGCTCTTCAGTTTTTATCCTTCACGTTTGCTTCTTTTTTTTGCTTAGTGTTTTCTCTTTCGCTGCTACTGATCTTCACGTTCCTTTTTATTTTCTGGGTTTTTTGCTTTCTTTTCTTGTTGTTGAGTTTCTTTTTTGTTCCGCCACTACTCATGTTCAGTTTTCTTCTAGTTTACTGCTCTTTTTTCGATTTTAACTTGCCTCTTCTTTTGGTCACTTTTTTTTCCCTTCTATTCGCCGCTCGTCTGTCTTCCTCTCTGTCTCTTTCTGGTCTGCCTTTTCGTCTTTTGCCCAGTTTTTCCTTTCTTGTCTTTTCTACTCCTTCCCACCACCCTCTTACCCATTTCTGATATTTTTCCTCTTCAGCTTTTGTTTTCGTTTTTGCTGGCCCTTGCAGCCTTTTCTTCTTTCTTTTTTTCTTCCCGTTTCTTTGCTTCCGCCTATAACCAGCTACCTCTCCTTCTTTAACTTCTTTATTTCAAATGTTTCTGCTTCCTCACGTTGCTAGCCCATGCTGTGCAGCTTTTCAGTTTTCTTTTGGCACTTGGCAGCAGCTTTTCCATGTCCTCCAGTTTTTTTTTTCTTCCCGTTTCTTTGCTTCCTCCTATAACTAGCTACCTCTCCTTTAACTTTTTTATTTCAGTTTTTTTCTGCTTCCTCACGTTGCTGGCCCATGTTGTGCAGCTTTTCAGTTTTATTTGGCACTTGGCAGTGGCTTTTTCACGTCCTCTTTCAGTTTTTTTCAATTTTTTATGTTCATTCCACGTCCATTCTTCATGGCCATCCAGTTATATATATATATATATATATATATATATATATATGTATATATTCTTGACTGCCTCCCACGTTTCCAGCCATGTCTTCGTGCAATTTTCAGCTTTCAATTCCTTTAGCTTTTCCCGTTATGCATCCATGTAGTCTTTTTCTCGTGACTTCCCAAGTTTGATTCTTTGGGTTAGGGCCATATTTTGTGTCCATCTTGGACCTTTAATTGGGCCATATTTCATTGACTCTTATGATTCAATAGTGCACCGAGTGTTTTATTTTTGTTTCGATTTTTATTATTTATTGTTTTATTTATTAGGCCAAAATTTTTATTTTTATTATTTTATATATTATATCATCATTATTTATTATATGTTATATTTATATACATTTTATTACTATTATTATTTTTTATTTGTTTTTTGATTTAACAATCAACAATGGGTTATTAATAGGCTTTAAGGATTAATATTTTATCGAGCCTTTTATTGGGCCTTTTTATTGGACCATTTTGGGTACTCTTTGGGGGCTATGTAATGGGCCTTACTATAGGGCCCCCATTGGGCCTTATCCTTGAATATTAAAAGTAAACTTTGTAACGGGTTCAAAAAATTATAGTCAAAACCTAATTGCAAACCAAGTCTAGTTTAAAGTGATAAAATATCCTACACGAAATTAAGTGTCTATAGCTACCCTTCTTTGCATATTTCTGAGGATCAGAAATAATGCAATGACATAAATAACAATTTTGTTCAGATATTTTATCACTTTAAATTGGGCTTGGTTTACAATTAGGTTTTGACTATAATTTTTTTTGCTTTTGTTTTTTTGTTTTTTTTTTTTTCAGTTTTTTCTTTTTATTTTATTTTTTTATTTTTTAGTTTTTGGTTTTTTGGTTTTTTGGTTTTTGGTTTTTTTTTGCTTTTATTTTTTGGTTTTTTTATGACGACCAAGATTAAACCATGAGTTAAAGGATAAGAATAACTAGGATTAAATCGCAAGTCAAATAGAGTGACTACTAATATGGGCCTAGATGCCAGCTAATTTGGGCTTTCATGCCAGTTAATTATGGACTTACATGCCAACTAGTATTAGACTTAAAACTTGTGTGCCAGCTAACTTGAACTTAAATTTTCATTAATGCCAGTTAATACTAGGCTTAAAACCTAGGTGCTAGCTAAATTAGGCTTAAATCTTTCATTGATGCCAGTGAAACTATGCTTAAATTTCATTGGGTGCCCATTAAGTCAGGTTTAAATCTTTGCATGAGTGCCAGATAAACTGAGCTTAAATTTCATTGGGTGCTAGATAAACTGGGCTTAAATCTTCATTGGTACCAACTAAACTAGGCTTAAATCTTTTTATAGGTGCCAGATAATCTATGCTTAAAACTTGGGTGCCAGATAAACTGGCTTAAATCTTCATTGGTGCTAACTAAATTAGGTTTAAATATTTTCTTGAGTGCTAGATAATTTAAGCTTAAAACTTGTATGCTAGCTAAACTAGGCTTAAATCTTTATATGAGTTCTAGATAATCTAGGCTTATAACTTGGGTGCCAGCTAAACTGGCTTAAATTTTCATCAGGGCCAAATAATTTGGGCTTAAATTTTTATCGGGTGCCAACTAATATGGGCTTCAATTTGGATGCCAGCTAAAGTGATCTTAAATCTTTTCATGAGTGCTAGGTAATCTGAGCTTAAAACTTGGGTGCTAGCTAAACTAGACTTAAATTTTATTGGGTGCCAGCTAATCTAGGCTTAAATATTTCATTGGGACCAGATAATCTAGGCTTAAATCTTTTGTTGGTGTGCCAGCTAAATTGGGCTTAACTTTCCATTAAGTGCTAGCTAAACTGGGCTTAAATCTTGTGTAGACTTAAATTTTTCTAAAGAGCTAAAGATCCCTATTAGAAATGAAAAAGGTAAAAATTTGCTCTCTTAATGGATTGGATGATTTTGCACCTAGAGATTTCTATTGGCTCAAAAAGACTTCACCACTTAAAGGGGATAAAAAAGTTGTATACTTTTTCAACTAATTTGGGCTTACATGCGACTAAGCTTATGTGCCAGTTAATATGGGCTTATGTGCTAGTTAATATGGGCTTAAATCTTAGGTGCCTTCTAATTTAGGCTTGTGTGCAAGCTAATTTAGGTTTGCATGCCAGCTAGACTGGATTTAAAACTTGGATGTTAACTAAACTGAGCTTAAAATTTTCATTGATAACTAGACTTAAATCTTTTTTCGAGAATTGGCGATCCCTATCAAAAATGAAAAAGAGAAAAAAAAAATTTCCAAACGGATTGAATAATTTGGCACATTGAGGTTTTTCATTCTAAAAGGTTTTTCCATTTGAAGGGGATAAAAGAAACATATACTTTTGCATGTAGGCTTACATATGAAACATAAGTTCTTTTAAAAACATGAATCCCTTGAAAACCAAATATGTTCAACATTTTCTTTAATCTCAAAATGTAACATTTTGATATATGTCAAGGTTGGCTATAAAGGGTTGAAATCTTGAAAGATTATTTAGGATTATTTAGGAATGGAAAAAGGTTGAGATTCTCAAAATTAACCTTTCTCAAACTTCTGGAATTTTGATATTTCAAATCTCTAAAAAAGGTTTGGCTTATCCTTATTCAACATCCACCTCATTCAATATTAGGAGTAGCTTTTCAAGATTTGCTTTAGACTTCCCTTATGTAAGGTTTTTACCCTAAAGCCACTTATCACACCATGCGCTTAAGAATTCAAACTTATCTAAAAGAGAGGATAACAGTTCACACATAAAATTAGGTAATAAAAAAGAACCAAAGATTCATGGGTTTCATGGTCATTTTCCCAAGAGAAGTTCTTAAATTTTTAAGCATCTATGCTTAATCTAATATGAATTGTAACATAGGCTAGGGTTTCGGGTTGTCAAAAGAAAATAATAAAAATGCCCAAAACAAGTGTTTAAAGGTAATTAAAACCAAAGATCATTCCTTTATTTGAAAAATTCAGTCTAGGGTGTATTCCTTTTCATTTTCTTGTACTTTCCACCCATTCATTTCATTTCTTTTTCTTTCTTTTGCTTCTTTTCTTTTGTTTTTTCACTTTTTCCTTTTTTCCTTCACTTTCTTCTTTTTCATTCTTTCCCTTTGTAATTCTCTAAGTGGATTCAAAACTTTTGGGAACTTTTATATTGGGCATTTGCTTTAACACATGGTATTCCATTTGGACATCACCAAATTTAACTCCTAAATGCATCCCTTTTTGCCCTCTAATATGAAGGGTGATCCTTAGTTAAGGTTTATTTTTGAAAGAAACTTTATTAGACTCAAAATGGTAGCAAGAAATAAATTTCTATATTTATGAAGGGATGATAAAAGATAGCAATTTATCATTTCAAGTATGATCACTTAAATTGAAGAGCAGTTTCCTTTGAAAAAATAAACTTGAATAAAAAATTTTTCATTCCAAAAAGTTTTCTTCTATTTTTTATTTTTTTTTGGATTTTTGGTTCTATCATAACGTATAGATTTGTAGACCTATCGTTAGAAAAAGAGTCATCACCAATCTTTTTTATCTAGGTTTGATTGGCCATCTAACTGAATTTGTCCCATTATAAAGAATAGTCTCAAGCTTTAACTCAGGTATCTTTAAAAGGTAGATTCTAATCCATGAAATCATATAAAAGTCCAAAAGTACAGTTATATGTAAGGATGGTTATAGCACCCTTGCAACGCCTATCGAAGAATGGTACCAATTTGATTTCATGTTATTTAGGCCTTAAAATGTTTTTGAATTTTTACCAAGTAAATTTAATTATTGGAAATTGATCTTTAAATTACTCCATTTGTTTGGTAGTGATTTTAGACAAATTTCTCACCTTAGGAGTATCCATGGAGACTTGTGCCTCACTTTGAAAAGGCATTGTCATTGAATTCATTAACATATTTTCCAAGACATTATTTTTGAAAATAATCAATAAAATCCTCCAATCATTTATTAGGATTTTATTTTGACATGTATCCTCCAATCACTTGGTGAAATTTTTAGTTGAAAACCTTCTTTAAAAATAAAAGGTCATTAAATCTTCTAATAGTTTGGTAAGATTTAATTTAGAAAATCTTCCAATCATTTGGTAGGATTGAAAATTTATTTTTTGAAAATTCATTATGAAATTCTCCAATGGTTTGGTAGAATTCATAATTCAAATTAAACCCTCCAATCATTTGGTAGGAATCATGAATTTATTGTAAAAAATTATTTTAACTATGTATAAAAGAAGAAAGAGAAGCAACTAAGTAACATAAATAGATATACAAAAAAGAAAAAAAGAAATAGAAATTACCTTGTCTTTTTTCTTGTTTCTCTACAAAACAACTTATGGATTCGCTAGTGTCCACTGCTTGTGGTGATTGTCTTTTTTTTTTTTTTTGGTTTAAATAAAAATTCAAATAGAAACCTAAAACATATATACCTAAAACCCTAAAAAAATTTTGCCATTAAAACATTTTGTTGAATGCCTCTCTTTTGTATTTCTTCTCAACTCCTTTCCCCAACATAAAACTTCAAAGAGAAAATCCTAATTATCTAAACACAAAACACTATAAAAGACTATAAAAAAAACTTTTAATTTTTTTGTTTTTTGTTTTACTCTTTCTCTCTTGATTTTTTCTTATTGATTCTTGATTGCTTCTAATTGATCCTAATAGGGTCTTTTATAGGCCTCTAATCCCAATTGCAAGAGGAAAATGAGTTTTCTTGGTTTTAATCTCCTAATCAAATTCATCTTAAAATTTTTAATCATAATCCATCTCTCTAACCAATTCTCTTTTTCATTAAAAACATTAGACTTTAAACTTGAATAAACTCTCCCCCCCCTCTTTTTTTTTTTAATTTAACAAAAAACCAAATCCTATAAAATCAACCTTAGACAAAATAGCAAGTCTACAAGTTCACTTGACTTTTATTTTGGTTTTTCATTTTAGGCTTTTTCATTTTTTTCTATTTCTTTTCCAAAATTTTATATTTGTTCGGACTTTATTTGGATTTATTTGAATTTTTTAAGTGCATGATGTCATAACCATTTATTCTTTTTTCATCTTTTTTTTTTCTTTTTCTTTCATTTTTTTTTTCTAAGCCTCCCATAACTCATACCTAAATTCACTTTGTCAGTAATGCATTTCATGAAAGATGTCCCATTTTAACAAACCATCCTTAATGAATGTTATTGTAAGAAAAGGGTCAAGTGAAATGAACAAGAAAAAAGGTCAAGTGAAATAAATGAGAAAAAAGGTCAAGTGGAATAAACCTGTTTAAGTTATCAAATGATTCAAGTTACTCATCAAAAAGAGAACAAATGGGTTGATCATAACTTAAGTTATCTTAAGGGCAATGAGGTCCTTCTTTACTGATCAACATGCCCCCAAGATACTAGACCAGGCCAATTTGAGGGTAAAGAGCTGAAAGGTTAGTAAGTTTAAGGTTATTTTATATGACTTAGGGTGGCTCTAATTTTTAAAATTTTTTGGAGCTATAGCGTAACATTGACACATCAAACTACCACACCTGAATTCTTTAAAAATTTGTCATATTTGTTTAATCTTTTAGAAATCTAAATTTTTTTTTTCTTTTTTAATTAGATGTTTCATTTTTCTAGGAATCTACATCTGAATTCCCTAGTGGAGTTACCAATTTGCCATAACGCATCGATCCTGAGACTTAATCACAAGACGTAAAAATTTAAATTTGTGAAAACATGGGAAGTCACCACCAATATTTTTTTAAGGTGTGATTGGCCACCCAAAAATTTATCTTTTTAATAAAACAATAGAACGGGTTTAAAGTTTATTAAAAAGATAATTTTGGTCTATTAAAAAGATTAAGTTCGAAAATTGGTTACGCATGGGGAAAGATTAAAACCTCCATAACTCCCATAAAATTGGTACCATATAATCATGCGTTATCATTGGTTTTAAATAAAAATGGTTTCGTTTTAAGATTTAATAATAATTCCCTTTCTTTTTAAGAAATAAAAATCAATTAAATGTCTGTATTTATAAATGTTGTGAGAATTTATAAATTCAAGAAATACTTTAAAATTCTCCAATGTAAAGGAAGAATTCAAAGAAAATTTTTTTTTGTCTAAGATTTACTATAACATTTCCTTAAAAATAAAAATAATATTCTTTGAAAATGATAATTATTGGTGACTTCCAACATCTAAACAAAGTACTAAAAATTATATTCCTTAAATATCATTTTAAATTTATTTATTTATTTACTTTTGAAATAAAATTTTTTCAAACAATAATTAAATAGCTAACCATAAAACATCTATAATTAGAATAAACATATATAATCAATAATTGCAAATATGGATATAAATGTGTGTCCTACATGATGATGAGGTGCGAATTTAAGATCGGATTCTTAATTATTAAAAGACCATCTAAACTCTCCAACCTTTAAGTAAAGTTTGGGTATGACTTTTATATTTAAAATCTCATTTTTTATTTTTTTATTCTTTATTTAATTTTATTATTTTAATTATGGACTTAAGTGAAAAATCTTAATGAAATAAAATATCTTAAAATGCCCCATCATTTAAGTTGCATTTGGGAACAAATTATTTTATAGAAGATTTTCATACAAATCTTTAAAAGTTTAGGATTTTTGGAATTGCAAGATTTTAAGGTTTAGGTTTTCGTTGAGGGATTCACCTAGGGTTTAGGGTTTCATCTAGCATTTAGAATTTCACTTAGGGTTTCACTTTAGGGTTTTATTTTAAGGTTTTACTTTAGAGTTTCAATTTATGGTTTCTAGGGTTTTACTTTAGGGTTTTAATTTAAAATTTCGCTTTCGCGTCTTACTTAGCTTTTTGGGTTTACCTAAGGTTTAGGGTTTTAATTTTATGGCTACATTTTACAAATTTATAAGCCTCTTTACAAATCTCCAACATCTAGGTAAACGTTCAGAATAAACTTGCTTTTTATAATTTTTTTGAAAAAATAAATTTTTATATTTTTTTCTTATTTTCCTTTTCATTAAAAGTTTTATTATTATTATTATGATTTATTAATCTTTTATTAAAAGTTTTAATAATTCCCTTACTTCTAGGCAGAACTATTACTTTTAAAACATGTTTTCTTTTTTTTTAATTCTCTCCAACATCTATGTAGGGGTTTAAAAATTTTATTATTATCATTATTATTATATTTTTCCTCATAAATCTACAATATATAAGTTGTGTCCAAATGGAATTAAAACATGAAGAATTAAACTACATAAAATTAGATGACTAGTTTGATTAACAATAAAATTTAAAAAAAACATTAAATATAGATTATAATCAAATTTAATCAACATAAAATAAAATGTGCATGGATATGCATGTCATGACATGTGCCTAAAAGTAAATTTCATTATAAGCAAATAGATTCTTGACCTCATTTTTTTAAACTTTTGTTTATTAAAAATAAAAAAAAAAGCTATTGTACTATAGCCGTTTCTACTTTCTTTAAAATACTAAGCTTTACGTGTTTCTATCATTTCCATTTCCTGTTTATAATTGCTAAACATACAAGAAAAACAACTTTGGTTGTCTTGATTAAATTTTGGGTTCTCTTGCGATCCACTCATTAGAACTAAACGAAGACTATCTTTTATGCTTAGTATGGCCAAGGAACATGAGTGATGAGAATGAGAGAGTATCAAACTCTCATGAACTAAACTACAAGGAATGACAAGAGACCAAAACTAAAAACATCAGTAAACAAGAAATGAAACATTGAGGATGATAAACTGCATGTAAATATTAAAATTTTCATGAATCGAACAACAAGACATGACAAGAGACCGAAAATCTTCCTATCAGAGCTGCGGTTCTAGTTCTTTTTTTTTTGCTCTGCTACCCCTGCTCAGAGCTTCCACCTCTTTTGCGTTTTCTCCTCTCTTTTTCTACTTCTAGTTTCTACCTTGTGTTTTCTGGTTTTCCAGTTTTTCCCTTGGCTTTTTCCCTTTTGCCTTCTACTGCGTTTTTCATTTCTTTTCCCTTCCTCGTTTCATGCTCTTCCCAACTCTCCCTTGTTTCCTGCTCCTCACAGTTTTTTTATTTTTCTTCTTTCGTTCTCCCTTTTGCACCACGTTTCTGCCTGTGTTTTTGGTTACTGCTTTCTCCTTCCTTTTTTCTTTTTTGCTCCACGTTGCTGCTTCTTTTTCTGATTACTGCTGCTTTTTTTGTGCATTGTTTCTGCAGGTTTTTCTGCTGCTGTGCTTGCCACTGCTTCTACCAGTTTTTTTTTTCATTTTTGTGTGCAGCTCTTCTCCTTTTGCTCTATATTTTCCTTCAGCGTTTTTCACCCTTTTTTTTTGGTTCTTCTTTTCGTTTCTGCCTCTTTGTTTTGCTGCAGGTTTATTTTTTTTACCGCCCCTATCTTCTCCACGTTCTACCCATTTCTGCATGCACGTCCTCCCCACGTTCCCTTCAGTTTCTCCCTTTTCCTTCTTGGATCACACCTCCCCTTTTCTGCGTGCCAGCCTCTTTGAATGCTTCCCTTCAGCTTTCTCCCTTCTTTTCTTTTCCACGCTTTCAACGCATGAAAGCCTTTTTTACTTTCCAGTTTTTTTTTCTCCTCGTCCTGTCCTGCTGGCACCATGCTTGCTTTCCTCTTCTTTCTGCTCTCTCACGTTTCCAGTTTCTTTTTTTCTTTTTTTTCTCCTTCCCCTTGCTTTGCTTCCTTGCAGTTTTTTCTTGCCCTTTTTTCGCTCCACTTTTCCTTTTTGACTACCCGCCCATGCCTCACGCCACAACGTCCATGCAGACTTCCCTGTTTCAACATCCCTCCACTCAGGCCATAACCTCCCTTAAGTTATCTATTTTCCTCACCTTAGGCTTGCATGATATGCCCGTGCAAGGCCAAACCGAATGAGCCTCTTCCAATGGCCATATCTTAGGTTTTGAATTTCATTTTGTGGCAGGCTTTCATCATTTTCTATCTTGAGATCATTTGGGCTCCCATTTATTTTGGGGCCAAGTTATTTATTTATTAATTATTATTATTATTATTATTATTATTATTATTATTGTTATTATTATTATTGAATGTGTTTAATGGTCAACAATGGGCCTTTTAAGAATAGGCCTTTATCATATCATTTTGGGCCTTATATGAATTATTTCAAAGTGGGCTGTGTATTAGGTTCAAAAAATGAAAATCGGGCCTAATTGCAAAAATAAGCTCGAATTATAAGATAAAGTGTCTCGAATAGTGTATACAGCCATCCCTCTTTGCATATTTCTGAGGATCAGTAATAATGCAAAGACAAACAATAATTTTATCCGGAAATTACTTTGTAAGGCAAAAAAAATTTCTGTTTTGGTTTTGGTTTCTTTTTTTTGGTTTTGTTTTTTTTCTTTAGTTTTTCCTTCTAAAGATGACTAGGATTAAACCATAGGTCGAAAGATAATAATAACCGGGATTAAACTGTAGGTTGAATAAAGTGACCAAGACTAAACCATAAAGAAGTGACTGCTAATTTGGGCCTAGATGCCAGCTAATCAGGAGGTTTTCGTGCCAGCTAATTCTAGGCTTACATGCCAGCTAAATTAGGCTTCAATTTTCATTGGTGCTAGCTAAACTAAGCTTATGTGCCAATTACACCCGGCTTAAATTCCATTAGTGTCAGCTACTATGGGCTTAAATTTTCATTGAGTGCTAATAATATGGGCTTAAATTTTCATTGGGTGCTAGATAATCTCAATTTAAAATTTCATTGGGTGCCAGTTAAATCGAGCTTAAATATTTCATTGAGTACCAGCTAAACTGGACTTAAAACTTTATTGGGTGCAAGCTAAATTGGGTTTAAATATTTTCATTAGATGCCAGCTAAACTAGGCTTAAATCTTGTGTAAACTTAAATTTTTCTGTTGATTCAAAAAGACTTCACCAATTAAATGGGATGAAAGAGGTGTACACTTTTTCATCTAATTTGGGCTTACATGCCAACTAAATTGGGCTTATGTGCTAGCTAATTTAGGCTTATGTGTTAACTAATCTGGGCTTGCATGCCAGCTAGACTGAACTTAAAACTTGGATGCTAACTAAACTAGGCTTAAATTTTGATTAATGCCAATTAAATTGGGCTTAGAACATCATTGGTGCCAAATAATCTAGGCTTAAATTTGGGTGCCAGCTAAGCTGGGCTTAAACTCTTGAGAATTGGCGATCCTTAGCAAAAAATTCTCATTCCAATTGGATTGAATGGTTCAACACACTGAAGTTTTTGCTCATTTAAAAAGGGTTTTTCCATTTAAATGGGATAAAAGAGGCATATACTTTTTTCATGCAAGCTCACAAATGAAACATAAGTTTTTCCAAAAACATGAATACCTTCAAAATTCTTTAGCCTTCATATATGACATTTTTATATGTTTCATGGTTAATTGTAAGGGCTTGAGATTTTGAAAAGTTATTTAAGAATGGAAAAAAGCTGTGATTTTCAAAATCAACTCTTATCAAAATTTTGAGACTTTGATATGTTGGATCTTTCAAAAATGTTTGGCTTATCTTTGTTTAGCATCCACCCCATTTAGTATTAGGAGTGGCCTTCAAAGTTTGCTCTAAACCACCTTATTGTAAGGTTTTCACCTTAGAACCACATTCATTTTTTGTTTTCTTTTCTCTTTTTTTTCATTTTATTTTTTCCTTTTATTATTATACCATGCACTTAATAATTCAAACTTATCCAAAAAGGGCTAAAGGTTCAAGTGAAAACAAAGAATTAGGTAACGTAGAGGGACGAAAAAGGTTCAAAAATTTCATGGCCACTTTTCCAAGAGAAGCTCTTCAATTTCAAAGCATCAATGTTCCAATATGAACTTTACATAGGCCAAGGTTTAGGGTTTTCAAAGAAATGGATAAATAGGCCTAAAACAAGTGTTTAAAAGGAATTAAAACTAAGGATCATTCTTTCATTGGAAGGATTCACACTAGGGTATATTTTCTTTCATTTTCTTGTGCTTTCCACCAATTCATTTCTTTTTTCCTTTTTCTCCTTTATTTGATTCTTCATTTTGCTTCATTCTTTCATTCTTCATTCTTTCTCTTTCTTTCCTTTTTTCTCTTTTTTTTACTTTTTTTTTCATTCTTCTTTTTCTTTTTCTATGCTTGAATTTCAAAACTTTAGGAACTTTTATATTGGGCCATTGCCTCAACATACGGGATTTCATATGGACAACACCATTTTTACACCCCTAAATGCATCCTTTTTTGTCCCTTAGTATGGAGGGTGATCCTTAGTTAAGGTTCATTTTTGAAAGAAAATTTATCAAGCTCAAAGGAGTAATAAGGGATAAATTTACATTTATGGAGGGATGATAAAAGTTGGCCATTTGTCATTTCAAGCATGATCACATAAGTTGAAAAGTAATTCCTTTTGGAAAAATAAACTTGAACAAAAGGTTTTTCATTTCAAAAGGTTCTCTTCTCTTTCTCTTTTTTTTTTTTTTTGTTTTGCTTGTTTCTTGTCAAAAATTTTAGATTCCTTAGGATTTTATTTGGATTTATTCGAATTTCTTAAGAGCATGATGTCATAACCATTTTTCTTTTCTTTTTTATTTTTGACATGCCCTCCATAATTCATACCTTAGTCCACTTTGCTAAAAATGCAATTCATGAAAGATGCACCATTTTAACAAACCATCCTCAATAAAAGTTATTACCAAAAAAGATCATGTGGAATGAATGAGAAAAGGGTTATGTGGAATAAGCCCGTTTAAGATATCAAATGATTATTGTCATTACACAAAAAGAAAACATATGGGTTAATCATAACTTAAATTGTCTTAAAGGTAGTAAGGTTTTTTTTTTTTTTTTTTCTAATCAACATGCCTCCAAGAGACTAGATCAGGATAAATTTGGTGTAGAAAGCTAAAAGGTTGGTATTTTTTAGATTACTTTATAAGACTCGGGGTGGCTTTGGCTTTGAAATTTTTTTCTAACTATAGTAGAACATTAACATATCAAATTACCATAGTTTAATTCTTTAAAAACATGTCATGTATGCTTGATCTTCTAGGAATCTAAATTTCTTTCTTCCTTTTTCAATTAGACATTTCATTATTCATTGCCTTGTAAAAGAATATCACCTTTCGATATCATAACATTATCAGGTGAAGGCAAGGTTCACAAGTTCAAATTAATGGCTTTTGAAAGGTTACAACTGATGGATGGAATGAACTAAATGATTTAAGAAATAGTGTTTAGGCATTTGAGAAATTCCTACTAATGATCGCTAACTTATTTGAGACTCAAATTTTTTTTTCATTTTTTACTCTTTTTTTCCCTTTTTTTTTAAAGGCATTTCTCTTTCTATAACCTTATGACTTATTTAAATCTAATTTTTCCCCTTTTTACTAATTTTTTTTTCAAAGAAACCCTTAAATATCCAAAACTCAAAGGAAATAAAAAGACCTCAAATGATAATATAAATCCATAAAATACTAAGATGCATAATGTCCACTCATGCAATGCAAATATTTAGACTTGATCAAAAAATTCACATTCCCATTGATACTCTTGAAATGACATCCAAAATTATAAAAACAAAAGTTCTCCACTTGACGTTTTAACTTAGCATCATTGACCCTAATTCCATGCCATAAATCATTAAAACCATTAACCAGTTCTTTAAACTTTATGAGATCTACATCAATCAAAGCTTGAATTGTATCCTTGAAGGTAGTATAGTATTTTATGGAATGTCTTTCGACTCCATGGAATTCACACTTAGCATTAGGATCATACCATTTCGAGAAAAGAGGCTTTTTGGGTCTTGCAAAAACAACGACAATCATATGATTTTTGACAAGGTGAAAAGTTTAACGTAAGGCATTGGAAATGAATGATATACCTTGACTCTTTTTCTTTTACGGCTTTGTGAATGGCTTGGGTTGATCATTTGTTTTGTGAATATTTATGGTGAAAAAATCGGAGCACACAGATGACGTAGTTAAGGAAAATTACTAGCCTGAGGTGTTGGTTGAGAACCATACGATGACCAATGAGAATAATCATTCACCAAATCTTCTTGTATTATAGTGAGATTTCTTTTATTTCACCTTTCAACAATTGCCTTTTAAGCATATTCATAAAAAATATTCCCTTATTTTCATATTGATTTTCACATTGGCATTCATAATTCTTTTCATTTTTATCCCTTAATTCTGCCCACAACAAATAGCAAATAAGCAAATTCTAAGCATGTATTGCCAATCAACTTATCATAATAAAAAAGAAAGAAGGGTATCCATAAATAAAGAATTTAGCTCTCTATTAGTTAGAAATTATCAAACTTGCGATACAACTTCTTTCCATCTAGCAACATATTCTTTATAGCTCTCATATTGGAGCTCTTTCTCATTTTTTAAAGGATTAATCAGTTTAGAGCCATTTCCAACATGTGCTGGTATTACTTTAAGACTATAATACCAATTGGCTACTGCCCTAATCAAACTTTCTTGAAAGGTATGAATAAGTAGCTTTTCATCACTAGCATACCCAACCATTTTGTAACAATGTTAAGCCAATGTGTCTCAAGACATCTAGTTTTATTATACTTTTCAAATGTTAGAACCTTAAACTTAGGTGGAATAACCACAACTAGAATTAGCGGGATTTCTTTGCCTTATAAGATTTATCCTTACCTTCAACAGCTTGAATTCTTTTTTCCAATAGACTATACCTCTCTATTTATTTAGATTCCATGATTTTTCCCTTAAGAGTCCTAAGCTAAGTACTTCAGGTTGATCATTTGCTTGAGTAAAAAGTCATTTGATAATCTCTTCCATCTCTCCTATCAAATCAATATTTTTTTTTGATCGTTATAAGAAATCACATGGATTATTCTCAAAGAAAACCCTTTTTTTAGAACATACATGAATTGCATCCTATTGAGTGGATACATATATGGATGAATGAATGAATGAATGAATAAATGCACAAATGACAAAGCTCTTAAGTGAAAAATGTGGAAATTGGAATAGAATCAAAAATTAAAGACAAACCATAATTCACATATCTAAGTTAAAAAAGACATCAACATGTTAGCATAACAACATTTTCCAAATAGAAGAAATTTGCAAAGCATTTCATTTCCCAATAACTTATCACTTGAAAATAAAAACCCCATCCATGTTTATCATTATATCATCCTTTTCTTATTGTTCCTAAATCTTTAACCCTTTTATGGTCATTGGATCGAACCATTTTGCATTTATGAGTGATTGCATCTTGTGTTTGAAACCCCTATAATTCTCAATGGAATGCCCCATAATCCCACCATGGTATTCGCATCTCACATTTGGGTCAAAATATTTTGGGTATAGAGGCTTTAAAGGCTCTGAAAGCATAAGGACAACAAGGTATCTCTCAAACAAGTAGGGAAAGAGTTTTTCATATGAAATGGAAATATGATCTAATTGTTTCTTCTTCTTGGGTAATTTTTGGGCAATAGATTGACTAAGAGTTTAAGAATTTGGTGGTGGTGCAAAGGTTCGTAGTTGAGAAATTGGCTGAACAGGTGGTTAGGGAATGGAAGGTTGGAGATGTAGACTTTTTGAAGACTACATGAAGTTTTGGGACCTGATCCCATATGCTTGGAAAGAAGGTTGAAAATAGACATGAGACAAATTCGATTGCAAGTTCAAGTTCTAAGCGATTTGTGAAAGTTGTGTGAAACCTGGTAACTCCGTCTTAGAAATCAAATTTTGGAGTTCAGATACTTGGGTGATCAAATCACTCATCCTTTTTATAATTTTATCTAAACCTTTATTATTGCTCAAACCACTGAATGCTTTAGCATGCTTAAAAAGTATATTAGGCCTAGCAAGAATCGATTGATCACAACTCCAACTCCATGAATTCGTAAGACTTAATTGAGTTGAAGTTGGTAAGGACCCTTGAGAAAGTACCAAAATAAATTCTTTAAGTCTATCAATCGTCTCTGTTAACTCAGCAAGTAGTTTTGTCATCTCTTGAATGTCATGACCAAACTCTTTTTGATTGCATTGTAACGCACTAATTTGGGTCTCCAATTAATCCTTTATATTTTCAGCTTCTCATATCCATTATTTTATTCAATGGTTTAAACAAAAAATGCTTATGCTATTATTCTTGTTGATGAATGACACAATTCATGCTATACCAAACATGTCTATGAATGCCTGAATATGATAATGATTCAAAGATGTATACAAAGATGGAACAACCCCAAATATGCATATCACCTTAACAAAGAATGTAGAATGAAATGGTTAAATTCCAAAAAGAAGACAAACTCATATCCTAAATATCTCTTTTGTGTTTTCCATCTTTTTATCTGGACTTTTTTTTTTTTAATCTTAACTTTATTTGTACTATTACCTTAAACACAAATTGCATACGAATGCCCTACATATCACACATCTGTGTAATTTCCATGGAAGAGATTGGCATGGCTTTTAACTTCTAAATAATTCCTACAATAAGTTGACATCATTGATGGCTCCATGAGAACTTCTTCTTCTTCTTTTGCCAATGACTGACCTAAAACAAATATTCCTCTTTTAATCATAATGCCTGTATAATGAAAGCAACAAAATTAAAGACTATACAAATAAAATGAATCAATAATCCAAACAAATAAATAATAGAAACAACAAAATAACCATATAATTAACAAAATAATACAACATAATATATACAATATCCTAACTTTGGTGATTTTCTAAGGGCGAAATGGCTCTATCCTATGCTGGCCTCTTATGGCTCTCGATACGTTAGGTCAGGATTTATTCATCTAAAGGTTCCCAAATCAAACCTTACATCATCATCTATTACAGACTCATAAGGCACACCAATCCTCACCTATTACAGGCTACAAAAAGAAAGGGTTCGATCTAAGTAGACATACTTCACTAGCAAATGCGAAGGTTATCACTTCACGAGAGTATAGCTACTTAACTTTCTCTTAATAAGAATGGATCTTGGGTCTAGAGCTTATACATGCAAATGATTACGTAAAAGTGTGCATAAATGTGAAAAGTAGTGTATCAAAATAACATAAATAAATCACAAATAAAAAATCAAAACATGATAATAACTAACATGTAATTTATTTATTTATTTCATATATATATTTTTGGAAAAATTAAAATGAAGGGAATTAAATTAAATATCAACTAAAACCAATTAAATCCAAAACTTTCAATAATGCCTAATTAGAAATTTTGGCTTGACTCTTAAATGTCCCCAGTGGAGTTGCCAAGTTGTCATAACGTATCAATTCAAAGACTTGATCACTAGATGTAAAAAATTAAAAATCATGCAAAACACGAAGAGTCACCACCAATCTTTTTTAGGGTATGATTGGCCACCCAAAATTTTTATCTTTTTAATAAAACAATAAGTTTATTAAAAAGATAATTTTGGTCAATAAAAACAGAATTGGGTTCGGGAGCTGATTACATGTGGGAAAGAATTAGCACCCCCATATTGCCTATAAAATTGGTACCAATTAATCATGCGCTATTTATAATTTTGGACAAAATGGTTTTTCATATAAAATTTAATTATAATTCCCTTCATTTTTAAGAAATAAAATCAATTAAAAATTTTTATTTAGACATGTTGTGAAAATCTTTAAATTAAAGAAGTACCTTAAAATTCTTTAACATAAAAGTAGAATTCAAAGATGATCCTTCCCATTTAAAATTTACCATAACATTTTGTTGAAACTAAAAATAATATTCTTTGAAAATGACAATTATTGATGACTTTCTAACACCTAAGAAGATAGCTACAAATTATATTTCTCGAATTATTATTTTAATTTTATTTATTTATTTATTTTTGGAATCAAATTTTGAAATGGTTTTTTTTTTTTATGTAATAACAATGGAAAAGGCTATAGTAAACCATAAACAATAATAGTTAAAATGCATATATATGCATAATTAGTGCGAGAAAATAAATATATGTAAATGTGTCTTAAATGACAAGGAGATTTAAATTTAAGATTGGGTTTTTAAATAAAAAAATGACCACTTGGACTCTCCAATCTCTAGGCAGAGTTTAAGTGCGATTATTTATATTAATCTTGTTTTTTAATTTTTAATTTTTATTTAATTTTATTATTTTAAAATATGAAATTATACGAAGATTCTTAATGAAATAAAGTTTCCTAAATACCTCATTAGGAACAAATTATTTCACAAAAAGTCTTCACATAAATCCTTGAATTTTGGGATAATCTTAGAGTTTTGAATGAATTAACGATTTTGGATAGGCTTAGGATTTCATTTAGGTCTTTAACTAGGGCTTAGAGTTTCAAAGTTGTATTTTAGGGTCTTGGGTTTTACCTAGGGTTTAGGGTTCTATCAAGGGTTTCGTTTTAGGGTCTTATTTAGGCTTTCCTTTTCAGAATTTTGGGTTTCACCTAGAATTTAGGGCTTCACTTAGAGTTTTGGGGTTCACCTAGGCTTTAAGGTTTCATGTAAAATTTAGGGTTTTAACTAGGTTTTGATTGTAGGGTTTTAATCTTATGAACTTCTTTATAAATCTCCAGCATTTAGGTAAACTTTCAGAGTAAGTTCATTTTTCATAATTTTTTTAAAAATGATTTTTATATTTTCACATATATTCTTTTGCATTAAAATTTTATTATTTTTATTATTATACTTTTTTACCTTTTTATTAAAAGTTTATTTCTTATTATTTATTATTTATTTTCTCTTTCTCATAAAAAAATTATTATTTATTTCTTTTATTATTATTTTTTATAGTTTAATAATTTCTTAACATTTAGGCAAAATTATTAATTAAAATTTTTTAAGACAAGATTTTTAATTTCCTCTAACATCTAAGCAAGGATTTCCAAAATCTTTCCATTTTATTTCCAAAATCATATATCATTATTATTATTATTATTATTTTAAAAACATTACGCATGTACTGGACATTTGATAAATAGCAAGCAAAATTAACCTTATAACAAATTAATATAAAACGTAAGACATGATGACCTATAAACTAGAGGACAAGGAAATCGAATGCCAAGGAACAAATGTAGTATGTCATGAGTAATATATCAATCAAAATCCTAAAATTTTCTAATAAGATTACGAAGGAGATGCCAAAAAAAAAACTTAATTTTATTTTATATAGCCCTTTTTAAGTTTAAACCGAAAATCCCTCCTAAATTAATTTTTTCAACTTTTAAACCTAATTTTAGCATTTTCATTCTCATGATTTAAAAACTTTTATTTACTGTTATTTAAAAAAAAAATTTAACCCCAAAAACATTCGGTCTTCCCTTACCTACTTACCAAACAATAGCTACAAAGTCTCACACATCATGATTCCAAAATGCAAAAACATCAAGATATGTTCAAACTGGTGATAACCCAAAGCTGCTAAAAAACAACTTAATCCTAAATAATAGACTTCGAACAAGACAAACAACCAAAGCATCACTTACGCACATAAGGAACAATTTTCCTTTTAAATATTAAACCCTTTTACTATTTCATATATACATATACATACATATATATATATTAAGAAACCTTTGGACCCATGAAGCTAAGCTCTTCACCAAGACAAAAGCTAACCGGACCCGCAAGCTAGACCAAATGAAGCATGAAGCTTCCCATACTTTAAACACAAAATGAAACAAACATTCAAAAGATGGTCTTTTGTTTTAAACTTCACCAAACGGCAAGAAAATGATCTCATGCATACAATCAAATCATGAGAAATAAAAAAAATTTACCTTTTTCTGCTCTCTCTTTTTTTTCCTGCCAGATTTTTTTTGCTCTTCTTTTTTCGTTTTTCTTCTTTTCTACTGGCCTTAGTTTCTGCTAGTTTTTATTTGCTTTCGGCGCCACCTTCTTCTTCTTCTGCGTGCCTTTGTCTGGTTTGGCTCTTCAGTTTTTGTCCTTCACATTTGCTTCTTTTTTTTGCTTAGGGTTTTTTTGCATTCTTTTCTTGCTGTTGAGTTTCTCTTTTATGGCGCCACTGCGCTTCTAGTTTTCTGCTCTCCTTTCGGTTTCAACTTGCCTCTCCTTTTGGTCTCTTTTTTTTCCTTTTTTTCTCCCTTCCATTTGCCGCTGGTCTCTCTTCCTCTTTGTCTCTTTCTGGTCTGCCTTTCTCGTCTTTTGCTCAGTTTTTCGTCTCTTGTCTTTTCTACTACTTCCCACCACCCTCGTAACCGTTTCTGATTTTTTTCCTCTTCAGTTTCTGCCTTCGTTTTTGCTGCCCTTTCCAGCCTTTTTTTTTCTTTCTTTTTTTCTTCCCGTTTCTTTGCTTGGTCCTATAACTAGCTACCTCTCCTTCTTTTACCTTTTTGTTTTAATTTTTTTTTGCTTCCTCAAGTTGCTAGCCCATGCCGTGCAAATTTTTAGTTTTATTTGGCACTTGGCAGTAGCTTCTTCACATCCTTCTTCAGTTTTTCAATTTTTTTATGCCCATTCCACGTTCATGCTTCATGGCCATGCAGTTTTCTTATTTATTATATATATATGTTAGGAAAATGGGGTCCAGTCCCATGTAAGTGGTTTTGGACCAAGTAAAGGCCATGGGCCTTGATCTTTTATTTTACACAGAACCCTAGCTACTTAATAAAAAAGAGGTGGGGTTGTTTTAGGTGTGTGTCGAAAACCAAGTAGAGAAAGAAAAAAAGCCAGGAAAAGCAGAGAGAGAAAAAGAAGAAGGGAGAGTTGGTTGAACGGAAGTCAATCCGTGGTCCGATTGAGTTGGAACCTTGTCAGGAGGTTTATTATTCAGAGTTCTACATTCTGAACGGTGAAGATCGGGTTTAAAGCTCTCTAGGAACAAACCCAGGGTGTATTTGTTGAGTCACTTATTTGGTGAGATTTCTCCAATTGTTTCTCTAGTTGTTGATTAGCTCTAGTTTTAGCTAGAGAAGAACTTTGTATAACTATTATTTGATAGTGAAGATTTTTCTAGTGGCCCGTGGTTTTTTTCCCTCTACACTGGAGGGTTTTCCACGTAAATCTTAGTTTGCTTTATTTTTCCTGCGTATTTGATTATTGATTGCTGTCTATTGCTTCTGTATTGTTGTGATTATTGCTTCAGGCGCAACAAGTGGTATCAGAGTGAGGGTTATTTTGAGACATCGATACATAAGCAACCTAGGATAGAAGTAAATTCTGTTTGAGATCATGGAGGGTAATACAGGTTCCATGATAAAATTGACAGCATCGAATTATTCAATTTGGAAGCCTATGATGGAGGATCATCTATACTGTAAGATTTGTATGAGCCAGTATTGGGAGATTCGGCTAAATCAACGGATATGAAAGATGAAAGCTGAAAGAAGCTAGGTAGAAAAACGCTGGCTACAATCAGAAAATGGGTTGATATCAGCGTGTTCCAGCATGTAGCGCAAGAATCAGATGCTCACATTGTTTGGGAAAAATTGGCAGCATTGTATGAGAGAAAAACAAGTATGAATAAAGTTATGTTTGTTAAAAAGATTGCAACTTTACAGTATAGGGATGGACGATCTGTTACAGAGCACTTGAGTGATTTTCAAGATATATTTAATCGAATGACTATTATGGAGCTTAAGATGGATGATGAAATGAAGGCATTATTTCTTTTGGGTTCATTGCCAGACAGCTGGAATACTCTAGTTGTGACTATTCTTAATTCAGCTCCTGATTATAAGGTGACATTGGAGATGGTAAAGGACAGTATGCTTAATGAAGAAGCGAGACGAAAAGATGTAGACCCTGGGAATCAAGCTCTAGTCACAGAGAATAGGGGTAGAAACATCGACAGAGGTCAGGACTCAAAAAGTCGTGGTAAGTCTAAACATAGATCCAAATCTAGAGGTAAAGTGAAGTGTTTCCATTGTGGTAAGACGGGTCATATAAAATGAAACTGTAGAATCTTAAAGCAAGAGCGAAAAGATGAGAAAGGTAAGAGTTCAAATGATGGTAATGTTACAGCAGTGAATTCAGATAGTGATTCAGTTACTTTAATTTGTACACATGGTGATTATAATCATGTTAGTGATCCCAGCATTGAGTGGATAGTTGACACAGGAGCGGCATATCATTGTGTTCCTAAGAGAGAGTTGTTTACAACTTACAAAGCAAGAGACTTTGGTTGTACCAAGATGAGAAACAAGAGTGTGTCGTAGATTGTTGGGATTGATGATATTGTTGTACAAACTAGTACAGGCTGCATGTTGACTTTGAGGGATGTCGGACACATTCCAGATATGAGAATGAACTTGGTTGCTATTAATGTCCTTGATAAGAAGGGATATGAAAGCCGACAAAAGAATGGACAGTGGAAGCTTCTCAAAGGATCTATGGTAGTTGCAAGGGGAAAACTATGCTGCACAATGTATAAGACATGGATGCAATTGAACGGTAACCAGGTAAATACCGTTGAAAATGATGCTTCAACAAACTTGTGACACAGGAGGCTAGTACACATGAGTGAAAAGGGGTTACAGGTTTTGGCAAGGCACTCTCTCATTCCCTTAACCAAAGGTATGTCTCTCGATTCATGTGATTATTGTTTGTTTGGTAAGCATCATAGAGTTTCTTTTCGTAAAAGTTCTCAGAGAAAAGAAAATAGATTGGAATTAATTTATTCTGACGTATGTGGTCCCATTTAGGTTGAGTCATTAAGTGGTAGCAGATATTTTGTTACTTTTATTGATGATGCTTCACATAAGACTTGGGTGTATATGTTGAAATACAAAAGTCAGGTACTGCAGTATTTTCAAAAATTTCATACCATGGTTGAAAGGATGACAGGGTTACCCTTGAAGTGTATTCGAACTGATAATGGTGGGGAATACACATTTAAAGGCTTTGAAGAGTATTGCTCAAAGCATGGGATCAAGCATGAGAGGACAGAACCTGGAACACCGCAGCATAATGGTATAGCTGAAAGAATGAATCGCACCATTGTGGAAAAAGTCAGATGTATGTTGAGGATGGCAAAATTACCAAAGCCATTCTGGGGTGAAGCAGTCAACACAGCTTGTTATTTACTTAACAGGTCACCATCAGTTCCTTTAGGCTTTGACATTCCAGAAAGAGTGTGGACAGGAAAAGATACTTCATACTCTCACTTGAAAGTTTTTGGGTGTAAAGCATTCATGCATGTGCCAAAAGAGCAGAGGTCAAAGCTTGATAGTAAAGCTACACAGTGTGTGTTTGTAGGATATGGTGATGAAAAATTTGGTTACAGGATATGGGATCCAGTAAAGAGAAAGACAGTCAAAAGCAGAAATGTGGTCTTTCATGAAAAAAAAACCATAGCAGACCTTGAGAAAAATGAGAAGACTACACGAGTTACTGTTGAGTGTGATGTTTCAACACCAACAGGGATTTCACAGGAAAGAGCCACAGATGGTGAAAATGAGCCAGAAATAGAACTTGGGGATATGAATGAGCCAGCCACAGTTGGTGAAGAGCCAGATGCTATTAGTTTTGAGTAAGGGGAGCAATCCTCTCTACCTGAGAGTGTTGAGTAGGGAGAGCTACCTTCAGCATCAAGTGATGTAGAGTCTCAGCCCAGGAGATCTACTAGAGAGCGCAGGCCATCTACCAGGTATCCAAGTTTAGATTTTATTTTAGTTACCAGTGAAGGGGAGCCAGAAAGTTTCCAAGATGTGCAGGCTACTCCGGATAGAGAGCACTGGTTAAAAACAATATAAGAAGAGATGGAGTCATTGCAAAAGAATGGTACTTATAATCTTGTTAAACTTCTAACAGGGAAGAGGCTATTAAAGAATAAATGGGTGTTCAAGTTGAAAAAGGATGGTGACAAACTAGTGAGGTACAAAGCTCGATTGGTAGTAAAAGGTTTTTCTCAAAAACCAGGCATCGATTTTGATGAGATTTTTGCTTCAGTTGTAAAAATGAGTTCTATTCGAGTGGTACTGGGATTGGCAGCTAGTTTGAATCTTGAACTTGAGCAACTTGATGTTAAAACTACTTTTTTGCATGGTGATTTACAGGAGGACATTTATATGAATCAGCCTGAGGGTTTTGAAGTGAAAGGGAAAGAGCACTTAGTTTACAAATTGAAGAAAAACTTGTATGGCTTGAAACAAGCTCCGCGACAGTGGTACAAGAAGTTTGATTCTTTTATGGTGAGTCATAACTATAAAAGAACAGCATCGGATTCTTGTGTGTATGTTAAACAATTTCCTAATGGTAACTTCATTATCCTATTATTATATGTTGATGAAATGTTGATTGTAGGACAAGATGCTAGTATGGTTTGCAGGTTGAAAGAACAATTATCTAAGTCTTTTGATATGAAGGATTTAGGTCCAGCAAAGTAGATTCTTGGTATGGACATTATCTGGGATAGGAGAGCTGGAAAGCTGTGGTTGTCACAGGAAAAGTATGTTGAACGAGTGCTTGGTAGATTCAACATGCAACATGCTAAATCAGTTAGCAGTTCACTTGCCAACCATTTTCATCTAAGTAAGAAATCTTGTCCAGTGTCTAAGGAAGAGCAACTAGCTATGTCTAGTATTCCTTATTCTTTTGCAGTCGGTTCTTTAATGTATCTTATGGTTTGTACAAGGCCTGACATTGCTCATGCAGTTGGTGTAGTGAGCAGATTTCTTTCTAATCCAGGGAAGGTTCATTGGGAAGCAGTAAAATGAATTTTTAGATATTTGAGGGGTACCTCAAAAATGTGCTTGACTTATGGAGTTTTACAACCAATTCTAGAAGGGTTTACTGATGCTGACATGGCAGGCGATCTTGATGGTAGGAAATCTACTTCAGGGTATTTATTCACTTTTGCAGGAGGAGCTATATCTTGGCAGTCTAAGTTACAGAAATGTGTTGCTTTGTCAACTACAGAAGTTGAGTATATTGCAGCAACTAAAGCATGTAAAGAAATGCTTTGGATGAAACGTTTTCTTCTTGAATTAGGGTTGAATCAGAAAGAGTATGTGATATTTTGTGATAGCCAGAGTGCTTTAGATTTGAGTAAAAATACCATGTACCATGCTAGAACAAAGCACATTGATGTTAGATATCATTGGTTCAGTGATTGAAGAACAGCAGATGTTATTGAAGAAAGTCCATACTGATAAGAATGTAGCAGATATGTTGACTAAGATACTTCCCAGGAAAAAGCTTGAGCTTTGCAGTAACTTGGCCGGAATGAGTTCCTTGGCCAAGGTAAGTTCCAAATGAAATTGCTATGGTGATGAATCTCCTTCTAATGGGACTGGAGGGGGAGATTGTTAGGAAAATGGGGTCCAGTCCCATGTAAGTGGTTTTGGACCAAGTAAAGGCCATGGGCCTTGATCTTTTATTTTACACAGAGCCCTAGCTACTTAATAAAAAAGAGGTGGGATTGTTTTAAGTGTGTGTCGAAAACCAAGTAGAGAAAGAAGAAAAGCCAGGAAAAGCAGAGAGAGAAAAAGAGAAAGGAGAGTTGGTTGAACGAAAGTGAATCCGTGGTCCGATTGAGTTGGAACCTTGTCAGGAGGTTTATGATTCAGAGTTCTACATTCTGAACGGTGAAGATCGGGTTTGAAGCTCTCTAGGAACAAATCCAGGGTGTATTTGTTGAGTCACTTATTTGGTGAGATTTCTCCAATTGTTTCTCTAGTTGTTGATTAGCTCTAGTTTTAGCTAGAGAAGAACTTTGTATAACTATTATTTGATAGTGAAGATTTTTCTGGTGGCCCGTGGTTTTTTTCCCTCTACACTGGAGGGTTTTCCACGTAAATCTTGGTGTGCTTTATTTTTCTTGCGTATTTGATTATTGATTGCTGTCTATTGCTTCTGTATTGTTGTGATTATTGCTTCGGGCACAACAATATATATATATATATATTCTTGGCTGCCTCCCACATTTCCAGCCATGTCCTCAGGCAATTTTTAGCTTTCAGTTCTTTTGGCTTTTCCCGTTATGCATCCGTGTAGTCTTTTTCACGTGACTTCTCAAATTTGATTCGTTGGGTTAGGACCATATTTTGTGTCCATCTTGGACTTTAGTTGGGCCTTATTTCATTGACTTTTATAATTTAATAGTGGGTCAATTTTTTTAATTTATTTATTACTTTATTTATTAGGCCAATTTTTTTTTTAATTTTTATATATTATATCTTTATTATTTACTATATATTTTATTTATATACATTTTATTACTATTATTATTTTTTATTTGTTTTTCTGTTTGACGGCCAACAATGGGCTATTAATAGGCTTTAAGAATTAATCTTTTATTGGGCCTTTTATTGGGTCTTTTATTGGACTATTTTGGGTACTCATTCAGGCCTATACAACAGGCCTAACTATGAGGCCCCATTGGGTCTTATCCTTAAGTATTAAAAATGAATTGTAGAATAGGCCTGAAAAATTATAATCAAAACCCAATTACAAATCAAGCCCAATTTAAAAAGTAAAAATCCCAGACAAAATTAAGTGTCTACAAGGTGCCCTCTGGTAAGGTACTAAAAAAGGTTGCTAATTGACCAATTTGAATCTTTAAGTTTTTTATAGACGCAGATTGGTTTTGACACATGGTCTAAGCCTTAATAATAGAACCTAAAAGATCTTCGACTAAGGTTTTCTTATATAGAGGTGGAATAGATGGTAATGAAGGTATGTGCTGTAGGTGCTGTTGCTAAAAATGTGATTGCTCAAAACCTAGTGGGTAGGGTAGTCTAGTGTATTGAGGCTGTTATGGTACTTGCATAGAATGGATAGACTAAACTAGGCTATTCCTTCAACCTAGGTCATATATGAGAACATAGGCATTGTTAGATTCTTTAAGGGTCAGTCCTAAATAATGGATACTCTCTAGGTGAGTGTTCAAACATGACTCCCTTAGGTGTCCTATGCCGTATACATCATATATAGCTAAGCAACTATAGGTATGAGTAAACCTAGAATGATTAGGACTTGGCTTTGAGGGTGTAACTTACTAATAAAAGACTTTATAAATTTGGCTAGAGAATTTACCTTAGCACTAAGCATTGTAAACTCACTAATCTCGTACACCCTTGAAGCTCTCTTTGATGTTGTCTTTTATTAAACCATTGACAATTATTATTCGCTATATCCTCAATAAGCTAATAAGCTATGTCAGAAGTTTTACTCATCAAAACACCTTCTGATGCAACATCTAAAAAGTGTCTTGGTGTTAGGCACTAACCTATTATAAAAAAATCTGAATCTTCAGCTATTTCGGTAGTCCATGGTGTGGACACCACCTCAGGAGATCCTTGTATCTTTCCCATGCCTTATACAAGGTCTTTGAGTCATGTTTGGCAAATGTAATGATCTCATTTCAAAGCTTGGCCATCTTGGCCAAAGGAAAAAATTTAGCCATGAACTTCTGCATTAAATCATCCCAAGTGGTGATGGAATCTAGTGGCATTGAGGCTAACCAACTCTTGGCTCCATCTTTAAGGGAAAATGAAAATAACCTAAGTTTAATGACATCCTCAATAATACCATTTTGTTTAAATATATCACAAATCTCCAAAAATCCTAAAGATGAGTGTTCAGATCCTCACTTGAATGACCATTAAATCGCATCAATTATTATATCATCTGGATAAGTGCAGGTTTAATTTCAAAATTATTGTCTTGAATTGTTGGCCTCTTGATGCTAGGCTAAAACCATGAAGATTAGGCACAACATAATCCTTAAGGACTCTAGTGTCTTGCTCAGCCATAGTGATGGTAGGATCGATTTGTCTCTCCTTTCTAATCCTCCTATGAGTTGCCTCAAGCTCAAGATCTAAAGGGATCAACTCATGATTCCTAATTAAGTGCATACATGGGCCACAAGAACACTATACCTAATGAACCGCTCTAAAAATGGAAACCTAAATATGTACAACTAAGGAAGAATAATGATCAACAAGAAAACCTATGATGTGTACACCTAAAACTAAAGCAAACCGAAGCTCTAGCATAAGATATGTACACTAAAGGGACCCAATCTATAGAAAAGTATGGTGAAGATTGATATTAATAGAAGACTCTTATATCCTAATCCCCGACAACGGTGCCAAAAACTTAATGCGAAAAATCTACATGTATACAAGTGGACAAGTAGTAAAAGTGATCTTTCAGTTAAAATGTCAATCCCATATACATTAGGTAGAATTTCCTAATCCAAGCATCGATTATCACCCTACTCTTACTAAAGTTGGTTTAATTAAAAAATATCATGACAAAATGAAAAATTAACTAAGGCAAAATTAACAAACAGAAAAAAAACTAATATGCCAAATAACAAAAATCAATTGAAATTCTACTAAAAAAATATAAGTAATTAACTAAAACCAAGTAAAAAAAAATCAAGACATGGAAAACAATGAATAAAATGCAAATAAAAAATTATAACTAGTCATAAAATGCAAAGACACATAATAACTAGACTACAATTGCAAAATGTGCAAATCACATGTAAGCTACAATTGCAAAATTTATGTGAGCATGAAACTAAATTATGGAAATGAAAGCTAAATATGAAAACTTCCTAAGCCTAAACTGGTTTTGAAACAACCCCTAAATAGCATGGATGAACACTTGATCTAAAGTGGAAAAATATGAATAGAATGTAGAAGAAAGCTTAACCTAACAACACGTCAAACCAGAAATGCAAAGAATAACCATAGTTGGAAACTAATTTTTGATTTCACTCTTTTAAACTTATACTTTGCACAAATGAGTCTACATCTAATCTGGAATTCATATGGAAGAGTAGGGGACTAAATGAAGAATTAAATGGTAAAAGAAAATATGCAGAAAAAAACACAAATGGTATAAAGAATATAAAACAGTAGATGGTCTAAACTGGAAACATAAGAATTTCAAGAGAAAAAATTTCATCTACAATTGTATACTACAAATGAACTTCATCTAAGTTAGAAAAACCTAGATCTATGAGTTAACTACCTAAATCAACAAGAAAATAGCATGATTCAATAAAGAAATCAGCTCAACAAACTCAACTTCAAAACAAGTGTAGAATTTGGAAAATCAAAACATCATCTAAGAAAATGATCCAAACAACAATGAAATGTAAAGAAATAAACTAAATCAAGTAAGAGTCAACAAGTAAACAAGTAAAACTAAAGATTTAGAGTGAAAAGAAGGCAAACAACTCACCAAAGAGAGAGCAGTTCAAACCAAACTTGATTGATCACATTTGATCTGTGCCTGTCACTTACATCAAATGAAATTTCCAAGCTTAATCTGGAAAGCTATGATGCGATTTTAAGGCTGAATTTTTAATGTGTTGTAGCTAATTGAATTAGGAAACTATTAAAAAAAATTGAACAAAGAAAAGTAAGATTTGAATGAGATATCATCAAAAAAGCCGCAAGGTGGTCAAAACTAGTAGATTCAAAAATAGATTTGAGTATCAACAAAAAATCAGTAGATTTGAGCTAGAAATCAATAAAATTTGCAAGTTTTATTGCCAAAATCATAAATAACATTGAAAAATATTTGAGGAAATGTCAATCCATCTAATTAGTGCTCTTGAACCAACTTGTGCCTTGCAATTTTGGTGCTCCTCCCAGCACTATGCACCAATGTCTTTCTTGCATGCTTCATATATATATTTTCTTTTCTTTTTGCTGCAAAACTTCCAATATTTCATGAACATTTGTATCATACAGTTCACTAAACAAAACTATGAAAATAATATTAAAAAATAATGCAAGAAATGTAAAGAAAAACTCCCATAATGCTAATGTTATCTATTGACACTAGTTTAGGCCATTTGCACAATTTGCACTAAAAATCCTATAAATTTGTATCAAAATTAACCAAAATTTCTCATTTTCATAATTTTTACCTATACATGAGGTAAATGTGTATTTAGGAGAAATTTTACCAAAAATCCTAAGGAACAAGCCAAAATATGAATTAAATTGTACTAAAAATGAGCATGAAAAAGCTAAAATTTTAGTGCAAATAGTGCTCATGAATGTAGGAATATCATAATTAAAAAGATACAAATTCCATAAATCATCTCATGCTTTTACTTCATTCATTCTTTCCTAATAAGCTATAATCAAAGTCAATCAAGGATATTATCATTGGATTATAAGAAAATAATCTAGGGAAACAATATTCTGATTCTAAACATGATATATTCAGCTCAAAATAGAAAATTTGGAAAAGATTAGAAAAATTTTACTCAAAAATTTCTCCCCTCCTAATTTGAATAACAAATTATCCTCAATGTGTGAAAATAAAACACAAAAAGAAGAGAGATACTCCCCTAGATCTCAAAAACCAAATCAATATTTTTTTTTTTGGAAGTTCCAATTGCCACACCTTGTTCTCTTCTTGTTCCTAATTGGATTAATGCATATTTGGCCTCTTAGCTTTAAAATTTTTGTCAAATTGGTACTTTAAGAATTTTTCTGTCACATTAATACTTGAACTTTCAAATCGTTATCACGTTGGTACCTCGATCTAATGCTATTAGTCAATTTTTTAGACATGGCATCAATATCTAATAAGGTGCTGACATGTGTTAAAAGATTCAAATCAGCACCACATAATTAGTATTACATTAACATAAAAAAGAAAAATCCAAAAACAATTATGAAAATTTTTAAAAAATTCTATAAACATTTAAAACTTGTAAAAATTTTTAAAAAATTCCCAAACAAAATTCTAAAAATTTTTCCAAAATTTTTTAGAAATTTTAAAAATTTTAAAAATTTCTAAAAAATTTCAAAAAATTAAAATTTTTTTTCAAACTTAAAAAATTCAAAACAATTCTAAAAAATTTAAAAAATTCTAAAATATTATAATTTTTTAATTTTAATTTCAAGAAATTATAAAAATTTTAAAAAATAGAAAAAAATTCTAAATAAATATTAAACAAAATTTTAAAAATTCTAAAATTTTTAACAAAATTTTTAAAATTTTAAAAAGAAAAAAATTTTCAAATTCTTAAAACTAAAAAAAATTTAATATTCAAAAAATTTTTAAACTTTCTAAAAAAAAATTAATTTTACAAAAAATAAAAAATATGAAATCTTTTTTAAATTATAAAAATTAACATAATTTGAAAATTTTTAAAAATCCTAAAAAATTTTTAAAAAATAAAAAAAATATAAAAATTAAATTTGATAAAAAGTAAAAAGTTTATAAATTTATAAAAAATTTATAAAATTTTTTTGAAAAGTCTTAAGTTTCCTTAATTATTTTTAAATTTTTAGATGTCTTAGAATTTGAAAATTTTTTAATTTTTAAAAAAAAATTTTTAAATTGTTTTAATTTGTAAATTTTTCAAAATTTTTTGAATTGTCAAAATATTTTTTTATATTATTTTAGAAATTTTGAAGAATTTTTAGAATTTTTAAAAAATTTTTAGAATGTTTTATATTTTTATTTGAATTTTTTATTTTTTTAATTTTATAAAAAAAATTTAAATTATTTTTAAATTTTTTAGAATTTTAAAAACAAGTTTTTTATAATTTTTTTAAAAAAATTAGCATTTTAATATAATTTTTAGAAAAATTTTCTTTTTTATGTTAACGTGGCAATAATAATGTGGCGCTTAGTTGATTTTTTTAATGATTGCACCAAAATATATAGAAATTTGAGATGTTAAAATGTTGCTAAAATTTAAATTTTTAGATGAATTTTGGTGCTTTTAATGCTAGTTTCATGATTTTAGGTTTTTTAAGCTTAAGACTCATTTTCATGCAAGCTATGCACATAATCATGCAAAACTGACATTCAGCCCATCCATGCAAACTCCATGCTGCCCACTTTTATCCATATTCAAGCATGCACAAGACTTGGATCCTAATCCATTTGTTCGATGTGGAACTTCAAGATAATCATGCTTTTTTAGCATTGCACAAGGACTCTACAAGCTCCACCACATTCGGCCAAAGCAAATCTGAAAGAGCTATCATGTATTTATTCCACAATGGTAACTAGATGCATTTGGCCAAGATGAAGTTGAAGCTTACCATGAAGGTTGTTGATTAATCTTAAAGAACTTCACTTGGAATAGGATTTTATCCATTCAAAATTCAAGAATTGGATAAAAATCCAATTGCTCTTGAAACTTCAAGTCTTAGCCAAATCTAATGGAAGGGATTATCCAAGATTTGATCAAAGTACAAGTAAGGGCCAACATTGATCCACCAGGACTCCATTCTGCTAATAACACTCAAGCATGGAGAGTCCCATTCGGCCATGAAGCTTAGAAGACCAAGATAAAGTTCATCCAATTGTATTTGAATTGAAATCAAACACTTGTGTAGTCTATCCCCCTTGGTTGAACCTATTCCTATAAATAGGCAAGTCCATTCACTTGTTTCATCATCCATCACCTCATTTTTTTTCTTCCTTTTAGTTTCTAAGTTTTTTTAGTGCTTTATTTCATGTAGTTAAAATATTAGCTTAGGTGATAGATTTGTCAAGTACCAAGCTTTTGTTCTTTAAATATTTTTTTGATCAAAAAGTATTTCCATTTGAAGGTCTCTTTTCTTAATTTCTTGTTTACAAATCTTGTTCTTGTTTTCTTTAGTTTTGGCACAAGCAACCTTTAATTTTCAAGATCCAAGTTTTCTTTATTTTCTTTGCAAGATTTGGCTACATGTTCTTTCTTGTTCTTTAATTTCTTTCATGCCATCTTTATTTCTTTACAAGCAATTTAACATTCTCCAAAACTTCTTATTTATGATCTTTAATTATTTTACTTTGCAATCTTTTAATTCTTATTTTAGGGTTAGTTGTTGGAATTAATCTTTGCTTCCTAAGTGACAGTTGTTGAAGTTTAGAACCCTACCATACATCACATTTAATATTTACTTAATCCATGTCTACTTAACCTTATAGCCCTAAAACCCTAAATATTCATTTGTTTAGATATACGATCTTAGCCTTTAGTCTTTGGTACTTGTGAACTACCCAACATTATATTCTATAATCCCTAAGTAGATGATAATTGGAATACTCCACTTTATTATTGGTGTTCATGGTACATCAATAAAGTTAATCCAAGATACCAATGTGATAATGATTTGAAAGTTCAGGTACCAATATGACAAAAAAATACTTTAGGTACTATTGTGACAAAAATTTTAAAGTTTAAGGGCCGGATATGTTATTAACCTTTCCTAATTTTTATAAAAACAAAACAAATAAAACCAAAGCATTACCGGTTCCTAAGCAAAATAAAATAAACAAATAAATCTAAATATGCAAACTGAAAGGTAAAAGTCAAGTTGCCTCCTAAGTAGCGCTAGTTATAGTCAAGCTTGACTAAATTCTACCAAACAACTACTCATAATTAGGTTCGGCTAAGAATAGAACTTCTTCTTGTCGATTTATAAATCCACTAAAATACCTATTTAATTGATGTCTATTAACCTTTAAAGGTTTTCCCAACTTGGCATCCATGATTTCCATAGCCCTATATGGAAATACTTCGATCACTTTAAAAGGACTATTCTATTTAGATTTCAACTTGCTAGGGAATAGCTTGAGTCTTGGGTTGAAAAACAAGACTTGTTCGCTAGCTTTTCCATATCTTTTCATCATGCCACCTCTTGGTTTTATCTTAAAAAAGCTTGGTATTCTCATAAGCTTAGAGTCTAAACTCATCTAGCTTATTCAATTAGAGCAATCTTTTTTTACCAATAGCTTTTGCATCTAAGTTTAAATTTTTGATTGCCCAATATGCCTTATGCTTTAATTCTACAAGAAGATGACATGATTTACCATAAACCAACTAATATGGAGACATACCTAGTGGAATCTTAAAGGTCATGTGATATGCCCATAAAGAGTCATCAAGTCACAATGGCCAATCTTTCCTTGAATGAGTCATTATTTTCTCTAAAATTTTCTTGATCTCCCTATTAGATACCTAAGGTTGGCCACTTGTTTTATAATGATAGGCTATAGCTATCCTATGCCCCATAGTTGGTAAGTAGAGCTTCAAACATCTTATTGCAAAAGTGGGACCACTCATCACTTATGATCACCCTTGGTGTGCCAAACCTTGTGAAAATATTTTTCATAAGAAATCTCAACACCACTTTGGCATCATAGGGAAAAACAATTGCCTCAATCCACTTAGAAACATAGTCTACTATAAATAAAATGTACAAGTTGCCATGTGAAGAAACAAAAGGGCCCATAAAATCAATTCCCCATACATAAAAGATTTTAACTTCCAAGATTTTGGTCAAAGGCATCTCATGTCTCCTTGAAAGATTTCCAATCATTGACACCTATCACACTTTAAAGCAAACTCATGAGTGCCTTAAAAAAGATAGGCCCATAGAAACCTAATTATGACACCTTGGCCGTTATTCTTGCTCTTCTATAATGTCTACCATATTCAAATGAATAGCACTGCTTGAGGATATCTTTTGCTTTCTCCATAGGAACACACCTTATTAAAGCCTAATCATTATCTCATACATAATACTTAACATCATTAAGAAAAAAAAATTTTTGTTGAAAAGTAAAATCAAGAGGAAGAACATTACCAACTATATAATTAACAAAATTATCATACCATGGCAGAGTTTTGAAGGAGAAGAGTTGCTCATTAGGGAAAGATTCATGGATCAACTCACTTTATATTACTTCATTCTCTAATCTTAAAAGATGATCTGCCACTTAGTTTTCAATTCCCTTCTTGCCTCTAATTTCTAAATCAAACTCTTGAAGAAGTAAAACCCATCTAATCAATCTTAGGTTAGCATCTTACTTTGTAATGGGGTACCTTATGGCTGAATGGTTAATATAAACTACTACCTTGTTATTAAGCAAATAAGACCAAGATTTTTCAAATACAAAAACAATGGCCAACCATTTTTTTTTTTTAGTTGTAGCATAATTCAATTGTGCCTCATTCAAAGTCTTACTTCCATAATAGATAGGATGGAAAATCTTATCCTTTTTTTGGCCCAAAATAGCCACCACTGCATAATCATTAGCATCATACATTAATTTAAAGGTAAACTCTAATCAGCAGATGTAATAATTGGGGTTGTCACCAATTTTTCTTTCAAGGTTTAGAAGGCATTCATACGAACATCATCAAATTTAAATTTTACATCTTTTTTTTAACAAATTACACATTGGCTTGGAGATCTTGGAAAGAGCTTTAATGAATCTTCTATAAAAAATCAGCATGTCCAAGAAAGCTCTTTACGCCTTTAATTGAATTTGGAGGTGGCAAATTCTTGATTACTAAAATCTTGGCTTTATAAACTTCAATTCCCTTGGAAGAAACCTTGTGGCCTAATACCACACATTTTTTCACCATAAAATGGCACTTTTCCCAATCAAGTACTAAATTGATTTCTTCATATCTTTTCCACACACTAGCAAGACGAGTTAAGCATAAATCAAAGGAATCATCAAAAATAAAAAAAATCATCCTTAAATACCTCTAAAAAGTCTTGAACCATGTTAGAGAAGATGGCCATCATGCATATTAGAAAAATGGCTAAAGCATTTTATAGGCTTAATGGCATTCTTCTAAAAGTGAAAGTCTCTTAAAGGTATATGAATCTAGCCTCCTCTTAGTCTTTAGAGGTAACTGCTATATGGTTATAACTAGAATATCTTATTGTTACTTTTCTTATAAAGCCTACAATTGCATGGATCAAGTAATAAAGTGGAGTATTCTAGTATCATCTCCTCAGGGATTATAAAATAAAATGTTTGGTTGATCACAATTACTAAAGGTAAAAGTGTAATAGCTTATCTAAACAAATGAAAAATTAGATTTTTAGGGTTACAGGGATCAAGTAAAGATTAAAGGAGATATGTAGGTAGGGTTCTTAACTTTACCTATAGTCATTAGGGAAGTAAAAGACTAGTGCCAAAAACTAGATCCAATAAAATACTAATTAAAAGATTGCAAAACAAGAAAATGGAGTAATAGCCAAATGCTTGTAAAGAAAATGGAGATTGCATGAAAACAATTTAAAGAACAATAAAGAAAAGAGTGATTGCTAAATCTTGCAAAGAAAATAAAAGAACTTGGATTTTGAAAACTAAAAATTACTTTTGCTAAAAAAAAAACAAGAACAAGATTTGAATATTAAAAACATGAAAAGAAAGATCTTGAATGAAATACTTCTTGATTGAAAAAGAATTTAAAGAACAAAGCTTTGTTATTGGCAAATCTATCACCTAAGCCAATATTAAACTAAAGACATAAAAGAATTAAGAACTAAAAGAGAGAAAAGAAGTGAGGCATGGGATGATGAAATAAGGTGAATGTCCTCCCTATTTATAGAATGGGATTTGGCCAAAAGGGTGGGAATTACAAGTTGTATTTTCAAATTCAAACTCTAGGTGATAAGCTTATCTTCATCTTTTCAAGAGTTATAGCTGACTAGAACTACTTTAAGCTTGAGCACGCTTGACTAAATGGGGTTTTGCTGGTGCAATCTTGGCCCTTCGTCATGTCTTGAAGCAATCTTAACTAAATTTCCACTCTTGGATTTGGCTAAGGCTTGGGATTTCAAGAATAACTTGATTTTTCATCAATTATCTTGATAATTATCTTGCACATCTCTTGCTTTATCAAAATTCTTCATTGGATGGGTTAAAGAGTCCATCATGAGCACAACCACTCTTGGGTGAATAGATAAGAGTTCTTGGTGTCTTGAAATTCTTCAATGCTAAGTAAAAGAGTCCTCTTTAGATAAAATATTCTTTGATCGAATAGATTAAGCTTGTAGAGTCTATGGTCTTGCAACTTTTCCTTCTCCCTTGCATGGTCGAATATGATAAAGGCATTGTGCAATTCATTCTCTTCATGGCTAAGCAAAAAAACATGCTTGTCTCAAAATTCTATCTTGGCCAAGTGTGGTGGAGTCCAAGTGAGCTTGAAGTTTGATAGCACCAAAATATATAAGGATTTTACATGTTAAAATCATGCTAAAATTTAAAACTTTGGATGATTTTTATGTTTTTCATGCTATTTGATTTTAGGTTTTTCAAGCTCAAAACTCATTTTCATGCAAGGTCCATGCCATCTACATTGATCCATATTTAAGCATGCATAGGCCCACTAGTATCCCAATCCATTCAGCCAAGATGGAACTTTAAGATAATCATGCTTTTTTGGTTTAGCCATAAAGAGTATGCATTGCATAAGGACTCTACAAGCTCCACCACATTGGGCCAAAGCAAATCCAAATGAGCTATCATGTATTTCTTTTGTAATGGTAACTAGATGTAATCGCCCAAGATGAAGTTGAAGCTTACCATGAAGGTAGTTGATTAATATTGAAAAACTTCACTTCAAGTAGGATTTTATCCATTCAAAATTCAAGAATTGGATAAAAATTCAATTTCTCTTGAAACTCTAAGCTTTTGCCAAATCTAATTAAGGAGATTATCCAAGGTTTGATTAAAATACAAGCTAGGGCCAAGATTGATCCACCAAAACTCTATTTGGCCAAGAACACTCAAGCATGAAGAGTCCCATTTGGCCATGAAGCTTAGAAGACCAAGTAAATCTCATCCAATTGTATTTGAATTAAAACTAAACACTTGTGTAGTTTATCCCCCTTGGTCGAATTATATTTATAAATAGGCAAGGCCATTCATTTGTTTCATCATCCCTCTCCCACTTTTCTTCTTTCTTTTAGTTTCTAAGTTTCTTTAGTGCTTTTATTTCTTGTAGCTTAGGTGACAGATTTGCCAATTACCAAATTTTTTTTCTTTAAATATTTTTCATTCAAAAATTATTATCATTCAAAGATCTCTTTTGTTGATTTCCTATTTACAAAATCTTGTTCTTGTTTTCTTTAATTTCAGCACAAGTAACCTTTAATTTTCAAGATCCAAGTTTTCTTTATTTTCTTTGTAAGATTTGGCTACATGTTCTTTCTTGTTCTTTAATTTCTTTCATGCAATCTTTATTTCTTTACAAGTTATTCAGCATTTTCCAAAACTTCTTGTTTACAATCTTTAATTGTTTTACTTTGCAATCTTTTAATTCTTGCTTCAGGGTTAGCTAATGGCATTAATCTTTACTTCCCAAGTGATAGTCAGTGAAGTTTAGAACCCTGCCATACATCACCTTTAATCTTTATTTGATCCATTCTACTTAACCTTTTAACCCTAAAACCCTAAATATTCATCTGTTTAGATATAGGATCTTAGCTTTTTGCCTTTCATACTTGTGAACTATCCAACATTACATTCTATAATCTCTGAGGAGACGATACTTGGAATACTCCATTTTATTACTTGATCTTTGCACTTATAGGCTTTATACAAAAAGTATCAATCATCAAAGATCCCACACTTGCTAAATACCATGCAATCATTCACTAATTGAGCCAAGCTTTTGTGATCATAACCCTATAGCAAGTTTCATGCGCCAATACCTCCAGAGCTAACTCTCTCTTTAAATTGGCAACATTTATCGAAATCAAGCAGCATGATAAAATCTTATTAGGGTATGTACCCACACCCAAGTAGTTGTAACCCTCACTTATCTTATGCATAGAATAAGAGGACACTTGGATGACGATATAGAAAATCTACAAGTATACAACCTGGATAAGTAGTAAAAATGACCTTTTGATCATAATTTCAATCCCATAGGTATTTGGCAGAACTTTCTAAGTTAAGTACCAATTATCACCTTACTCTTACTAAAATTAGTTTAATAAAAAAATGTCCATAAAAAATTAACTAAAATAAAAATGACAAGTAAGAAAAACTAAAACGCAAAATAAAAAAATTATGTAAAACTAAATACATCAAAAATACAAAACTACTAAAAAAATACAAAGAACCAATTAAAAAAAAAAAAACAAAGCAAGTTCTGAAAACAATGAGGTATTACTATGGAAATAAGATGCATATGAAAAATCAACTAAGAATATTACAATTGAAAATTAACCATAATTAATCTAAATTGTCACCTAATTCTATGCAAGTACAAATGATATCTAAATGAAATGCATATATAAAAATGATGTGGAAATGAAGGAATTTAAAGTAGCACCTAAAGATGGAATTAACACTGAAACATAAGCTAGAAATGAAAGCTTAAATGTGTAACATGCAAACAAAGCTAAACACACAACTCTTCCTAAACATAAACTAAATTTTAAATAACCTATGAATAGCCTATAAGAACACATGATCTAAAGAATAATGTATGAACAGAATGTAACAAAGAAATCAATCCAAATAGAAGCAGAACCTGAAACGGTAAAAACACGCAAGCTATAAAATAATTTTTTTTTATTTGACTCCTATTGATGAACAAATAGAACTTTATATAAGCTAAATGAAGAATTAATTGAAGCCCTCAATGAGAATTAAATGGTAGAAGAAAAAATGTAGGAAAATACTCAAAAGTGCAAAAAAACTAAAACATCAATTGGTACGTACTGGAAATGGAAAAAAATTCCTAAAAAAAATTTAACAAATGATCATATGCTATAAAGAAGCTTTATCTAAGCTAGAACAACCTAGATTTATGAGTTAACTACTTAAATCAACAAGAAAATAGCATGAATCAAAAAAGAAATCAACTCAATGAACTCAAATTAAAAAATAATGTAGAATCTTGAAAATAGAACACTATCTAAGAAAATTATCCAAGTAGCAGTTAAAAACATGAAATAAAATTGCACAAAATGAAAATTAGTAAGGTAACTAATTTAACTAAAGATTTAAAGAACAAAGAAGCCAAAAAAATCACCAAGGTTGAGATAAGATTCATGCCAAAGTTGATCTTCACATTTGGCCTAACTTGTCACCTGCATCCATGCATGACTTGCAACCTTGATCTAGATTAATCTGCTATGAATTTGAAGCTTAATTTGAATTATATTATAGCTCTATAGATTAGGAAACTCTAAAAAAACCTTGAGCAAAATAATGAAGATTTGATAGAGACATGATCCAAAAAGCACAAATAGGTCAAAGTAGATATATTGAATAAGAGTTTTGAAAATTAATGGAAAAACAAGTAAAATGAGCTAAAAAACGAATGTAAATGGAAATTTTATTGAAAGATTCTAAAAGAGCACTAAAAAAACATTTAAGAAACAATAAAATTGCAATGAAATTCAAAGGTAAAATGTTGGAAATAAAATGTTTAGAAACTAAGAAAATGTAAAGTGCAGAAAAAAAAAGCAAAAAAGTAAAAAGACAAATTTAAATCCTAAACTAACTCTTCTCTAATGGTCGACCCTTTGCCCCTATTTATAGGCAAAGGGGAGAAACTTATGGTCCTAAAATTTTCCAAAATGATCTCCAAGCATCTGAACTTCTAGAGGCTCCGTGCTCTTTTTTTGTACACGGCTGATAGTAAGGTGTTGATATCCTAGGACCTTTCCCCATAATGACCACCAAAAAGAAATTCATGATAGCCTATTATTATTTCACGAAATGGGTAGAGGTAGAACCAATGGCTACCATCAAGGTTAAAATAGTAGAATATTTTGTCTGAAAGTATATGATATATAAGTTTGGTCGTCCTCACACTATTGTGGCAGTTCTACAAAAATTTCAAGGTGACCCTAATACATAGCTCAATAGATCATCCCTAAACAAATGGTTAGGTGGAATCCATGAATCAAAAAATCTTAACAGCCTTAAAAAAAGTTGGATGAAGCAAAAAGGGCATGGGTAGAGGAGACTCCTATCATACTTTGGGCGATCAGAACCATAAGCCATTCAACCATGGGAGAAATCCCTTTCACACTAACATACGGCACAAAAGCGGTCATACTTGCTAAAATGAGTTTGAATGCACTTAGGACAACCCATTTTAACCCCAGCCAGATTGAAAAAGGTGTAATGGCAAATTTGGACATATTATAAGATACCAAAGACTTAGTAGAAGTCAAAATGGTTGCTAGGGCACAATCAGTCACCAAATACTATAATTCCAAAGTCAAACACAAACGCTTTTAAGTTGGTGACTTGGTGTTCAAAAATTGTGAAACCAGTAAATTGATGAGTGAGAGGAAGAAATTATCACCCAACTAGGAATGACCATACAAAGTCTCAACTATTATCAGTTTTGAAGCATACTGATTGGAGGACATGGGGGCAACCCCATACCAAGGGCTTAGAACACCATTTACTTGAAGAAGTACTACATATAACAAGGTTCTTTACATTTGTATAGCATTTTTTTATTTTCACATTCATTTTTTCCCAAACTATGCATTCAGCTTTAATTACTCCTTTTTTGTAAGCAATTATGTATAATGGTTTTTTTAATAAAGATTGACAGTGTTCTATCACCTTTCCCTAGATTTTGTTGCCTAATGCACTCCAACTTTAAGGCATATGGGCTAACTAATTTGAAAAACTCTGTAAGTGCACAAGTCATTCAAGTAATAATAGAGATTATAAAAGTCTAAATGTCGATCCCACGAGGATTAGTTAAAGACATTCCTAAGCTAAGTACATATTATCTTGATACCCTTCTAAAGTATGCTCCATCATACAAAGAAAAACTTGTCATTAAACTAACTAAATAAAATAAAATTAATTAAAGCATGTATCACAAATATAATATGGTGTTAAATTGCAAAATGTAAACTAAGTAAAATAAAGTGCAAAATAATAGGTAAATTGAAATGCAATGAACTAAACATGATTTAAAGTAAAAACATATTTGAAATGCAAGCAATAAAAAAAATTGCAAAATCTAATCTAGAGCATGAAAACTAAAAGTGTAACAAAATCTAGAAACTAAATTTGAAACTACCATTCTAGCTTTAAATGATGCAAAATCAAGTGAACATGAACTGGAAAATTTAAAGTTTGACTAAGGAACAAGATGATAAAGTAAAGTGAAAATAAAAAATTTTAGAAAAGTGGCATGGAAAAACTAAAAGATTAACCAAACAATAGTTGTGCTAAAACAAAATTTTAATGATTCACAAACTAAAAATGCATGTTTAAAAATTACTAATGAACAAGAGCCTAAACTGAACTAAAGCAAGATCAAACAACAAATTTACTAAAGATTTCAACAAAAAAATTCATAGCAAATAAAGAAAAAATAGCTTAACCAGCTAGCAAACTAAACAACACTAAAAAACATAAAAGACAAAGCATGCACTACAAATGTAGTCCAAACAGCTATCAAATGCAGAGAAATAAACTGGATCAAGCAAGAATTAACAAGTAAACAAGTAAAATTAAGGATTTAGAGTGAAAAAAAGGCAAACAACTCGCCAAGGAGAGAGTAGTTCCATACCAAACTTGATTGATCACATTTGACTTGCAACTTGTCACCTATATCTAGCTGAATCTTCCAAGCTTAATCTAGAATGTTGTAATGTGAGTTTGAGTTTGAATTTTAAATATGTTGTATTGAATTAGGAAACTATGAAAAAAAATTGAATAAAAACAAGTAAGATTTGAATGAGATATCATAAAAAAAGCCTTAGATAGGTCAAAACTGGCATATTTAAAAGTAGATTTGAGTATCAACAAAAAACTAGTAGATTTGGCTAGAAATCAATAAAATTGGTAAAGTTTCATTGCCAAAATCATAAAAAATACTAAAAAGTACTTGAGAAAATGTAAAAAAGCATTCAAAATCAATATAAAAACATGAAGATCGAGGGCTATTTGATTGCTAAGAAAATAAAATGCAGTAAAAGAAAATATAGAAATTAAAGAATGAGAAAAATAAAATCTTAAGCTAAAGTCTCTTTAAAATGGCTAGCTTCACTCTTATTTATAGGTAGGTGAGTGGTGAATAAAACCCAAAAAATCTCTCTAAAATATCTATAATGGGTTAAGCTTCTAGAGAATTGTCTCTTCCTTGCTTCTACACTTGGTGCATGGCTATTTGTAGGCTTCTTTGTTCTTCCTCAATTGCAAACATTCCTTACTCATTTTGCCACTTTCAAAAAGTCCAAGTTATGGTCAATGAAAGCTCTCCAATATGCCATGTCATCACCTCTTTTAGTCTTTCTTTGAATGCAAAATGCAATGGCTAATTCTCATGCAAATGAAGGTTGCACTCTAGGCCACTAATACATCATCTTTTCCTTGTTAAGCCCCTTGTATGCTTGTATGTTTTCATTTTTTGCTACAAAAAATTCAAGTATTCTATGAGCAAATTTAGCACTAAAATCATTAGAGAAATACTGGAAATAATGCTAAAAATAATTCATGGAAAAAAGTTTCAAGAAAACTTCCTCAAAAGCAATCTAACTTAATGACACTAGTTTTTGGCCATTTTCATAATTTGCACCAAAAATCCTCCAAAATGTATTTAAATTCATCAAAATTCCTCATTTTCTTCATTTTACCTATACACGAGAAAAATGTGCATTTAGGAGCAATTTTGTCAAAAATCCTAAGGAACAAGCTAAAATATGAATTAAATTACACTAAAAATGAGCATAAAAGGCTAAATTTTAGTGCAATAATTAACAGTCCCCATTTCCTACCAATATGTCTAATGCTCTTCGTGCACCATTATTTACTTTAAGGCCCCACATCAACATGCCCAATGCACCTTTAGCACCTTTATCTCTTGCATCAAGGTTCTGTTCCAACACGCCCAATGTGCTCCTAACACATTTATCTTTTACATTAAGGCTTCGTGCCAACATGCTTAATGTCCTCTCTAGTATTTATTATCTCTTGCGTTAAAGTCCTATGCCAAAGCACAACAATCTAGCTTTGATTGAACTAGTGCAACCTTTTTTCAAGCTTTTATTCAACCTACAAAACAAAGAAAAGAACTACATAAAGAAACTAAATCAATATGTATAAGAAAAAAAAACTTAAACAATAAAATAAGCAAATGAAGAAAAAATGATATGTAAAGCTTGGGTTGCCTCTTAAGAGGTGTTTGTTTAAAGCCAATAACTAGACTTTCATTGGCGTTAGAAAATAACATCACCTTTCCTTCCCTGAATCTACTCATTTCATTTTCTTCTTTGGCACCAAATATGTAATCATGATCCCTAAATGAATGTGGTATTTATGGGTAGAATTTTGTCCCACCTCTTTGAATAATCAAGTATATTGCAATTTAACCAAATAGAGGTGGTCCTTAGTTTAGTACCAATGATGTGGATACCACCATGGAGAATATGGGTTTTGGCTCTAAAATAAAATTTTTTCATGAAATAAAACTTTTTTCATGACTGGTGTAAGTTGAGTAAGCATAAAGGATGAAAAATCAAAGGTATCAAGCTAAAAGTAGAGGCTGGGATAATTTTCTAAGCCACTAGAGAATCTTTCATATCATAATCATTCAAATCCTCTACATTATCAACTTTTAGCATTTCTTTTAAATTTTCTTCTATTTTATCATCATCATTTTTACTAGGCTCATCAATTTGGTTTGACGGTAGGTTTTCAACCACATGCATTTCCAAATCATCATATAATGGAATCTCAAATAAGTAAGAAAATAGCATGGGTGAACTATAAGGTCCGAATTCTTTTTAATTAGGACCACTACTAAGACCTTCATGCAATTCAAGGTAGAAAATTGAACCACTCTCTCTAAAATTCATATCATTCACTTTTTTCTCCATGGATAGTCTTTCATGATAAAGCTCTAAGAGTGAGGTGTTTGTAGCTTCGGGCATAAGATCATGAAATGGAGAAACTACTAGACAAGTATGGTTTTTACTAATGAATTCCCCTTCATGTTTAAGCCTAATATTAGATTCAAAAGGAATATGTCTATGGGCTAAAGTGTTTTATCTAGTGGGCTTGCCTTATTAACACATCTATCCATATCATGTATCTCCACACTATAGGGTAAGTGATCATCAAAGAACTCAAAAAATGACATGAGTGAAATATCAAGCTCAACTTTTTCTTGAAAGCTATCTTCTCTCTCAACTCCCTTAAATAATCCATCATCAATAACTTTTCTAGCCATAAGCATGTCCTCATCCTCTACTATCTATTTATCCATAATTTTTACATAATATGGCATCTTCAACATAACATGCTCATCATCATCATCAATCTATATCATCCCCCTCCTATAATGATCCCTTGATTTCTCTACCCATGTAAATTTTGACTCTATAGTAGTAGGCATAGAATCTTGAAGGCAAGTATTTAAGGGATATGCATTTCAACCATATTGTTTAGAACTTTTAATAAGTGCCTCTAGGTTTTGTTGGTCTTAGAGGAGTTTTTCTAGAACTTGAAGATCTATAGTGTACTTTTTCTTAAAAGATGGTTTCTTTCCTTACATAGGAAGTGGTGTTGAATCTGGTGTCGATGGAAAGTGATATAAAAAGGAATGGTGTTATGATGAAGAAAAAGTTTATATGGTGGTACATAATATGACATTGGAAGTACTTATAGTAATGGTAGAGAATATGGGGGTGGTGGAAGGAATTGTGAAATTGGAGGTATGGTAGGATAAGTTGAGGTGTACTCGGGTAATGAACTAAAGAAATGACCTAAACTAGTATCCTACATGTGCTTAAGATGACCCTTCCAAAGTTGACTAGTGTATGTATTTGTGTAAGATTGAAAGTGTTAGTCATATGGACACCTATCACTATGGTAAATTACACCATGTACTTGACCATTTTCATGTTAATTTGGAAAGTTATGGACTAGATTAGGCTTAAGATCATATCTAGCTTTAATGGCCTTTACTTAATTTTCTAAAGAGTCTAAATTTTTGAAAAAATCTTAAGGGTTGACTCTTTTTTAGCTTGGTCTTCTTCACTTGGCCATGGTCTTAAATAGTTATTAAAAAAACAATGTCTAGTACAGTCCACATAGTGTTGTAGGAAATTATCATCATTATCAGAGTTAAAGCAGCAAAATTTTAAAAAATTTTAATTCTCTAAAACCAAGATCAATCAACAAGATTATACAAACGACATATATATATATAAGCATGCATAGTTTTGGCTAAGAGTGTTACCTTGAATGCTAAAAAACCCTTGGTTCAATTTGGTGGTCTTCCAAATAGATTCCAAACAAAAAGCTGCCTAAGTGTTCAACCTCTAATGGTGATCCACGTAAACTATTAAGAAAAAATCTTTTCTAAGGTTTGGTAGAACTCAAAGCCACATCTTACCTCATTCTTTCAAATGTGATGTTTGAAGGCAATTATGAAGATGAGCAAATAAACTTTTATGATATTTTTACTGATGTAATTAAGTTAGATTACATAAAAAGTTATCAAGTTGTTTTGTTTAGGTGTGAGTGGTTTGACCTTGATAGCAAAAGAAAAAAGAATTCATAAAGATGGTCTTAGTAAGTACCAATGTTAATAAATATTGGTATGAGAATGACCTATTTATTTTATCAATTCAAGCAAAGCAAGTGTTTTACTTGGATAATACCAAGTTAGAGAAAGATTGGAGAGTAGTGCAAAAGTTTCATCATAGGCACTTGTATGATGTTTTAGAGTTATAGCATGTTGCAGTTGGTGAAGTGTTTGATGTGGATGAAGATCAAATATATCAAAAGAATGAAATGTTTGACAGTGATAGGACTATGCAAATTAATGAAAATGAAGGACCACTGGATAAAGATAATATTACTCCCGATGTCATTGAGTCTGATTTAATGGAACAAAACAAATGAAATACTTAATGATGCATCCATGGAAGAATCTGATCAAGATGGTGAAGAAGGGCTTGAAAATTTAGTGAAGAGAGGGAACTTGATTATGATGAAAATGACAATGATAAATACTACATTGGTATAGTTTTTTTTTTTTCTAACATTAATAGTTGTTTTATATATTGCTTGCTATTTTATCTAGATAACTACTTTTGAATCATATTTGCCAACTTTATTTAAATATTTGGCTTATGACTATTACTGTTACAACTAATTTAAGGTAAATGGCATATTAATTATAGTGTTTTGTTTTTTAAAATTTTATTATACTAAATAAAGATGATTGTTTACACTTTATTTGTCTATACTTCAGGATGAAGTAGTAAGAGAACCATTGGACAACAAGTTCAATTGACTAATGCCATAGTTATACAACCTTCTTCACTAGAACCACCACATCAAGTTCAATAAGCTAATGACTCATTAGAATCACCATAGCAAGTCCAATTAGCTCATGAGTCAATGGAATCACCATAAAAGCTAATCAAGATTCACCTATAGAAAATTTAGTATAAAATCATTTATTTTTTGTATATACCATGCTTTTAATTTACTATTTTTTAAGCTTCTATTATATAATTTGTACATGGTCATAATTTAATGCAAGTTATGCTATTAGTCAATTTTATTATAAAATGGAAAAAAAAAACAAGAAAATGAAAACAAGTGCAATTGTTTCTAATGTATTTGCATTTCTGGTTTGCTAAATGATTAGAGAATGCTATATGCATCAAGGGGTTTTGCTAAATAATTGAAAATTCCCATGACCATTTGGTAATATTCTAACTTTCAAACTCTAGGCTCTTTGAGTGTACTGCCCAACAGTTTGGTCCAATTAAAAGGCCCATGCCCTTTGGCAGGCCCAAATCCAATTAAGAAGCATGGTAGGTATAGTATAACCTATTGTTTGGTCTTAACACTAAATTTTTGGTTGCCATTTAACATGGATTGGGAATTAAGAACTAGCAATGTATGAAAAGTGTCAGTTTCGCTTCACCTAAAAGAAAATAAACAAGATTCTGTTTTAATTATCTGATGATGAAAAAAAATGATTTTGGGCTTATTCTAAAGACCTTTTTTCCTCCTTTTTGGTCTTAGAAAGTAGGGACAACCTCTTAAAAAGAATTTGAGAATTCAACCAATTAAGGTTCCAACATAGTATATGATTAATGAGTTAATAGTTTGTGGTTTATTAGCCAAAGCAAAATAGATTAAAAACCCTTTTTGTGATCCAATCATATAACAACACTTATGATACAGTGAGAATCCCTCTCACATTGCATCCAAATGAAACATAAATAAATTGAAATTAGCCTGGGCTTGTTTTTGTTTTTTTTGTATTTTGGTGAAAAGTAATATAATTTTTCTAATTTTTAGTAAAGAGTAAAATGATTTTTAATGAATGTATTGCATTCTATGTGGGTTGGTGTTGTGTACTATTTACTGAAACATAAATAGTATATCCTTCGACCTATTATGTATTGTGTGAGCTGGTGCTGTCAATGTACGTATTCTTTTTTTTTTTTTGGGTGAAGAGAATATGATTTTTAATGGTCTATAATAAAAAGTAAATTGTTTATGAACGTGTTATATAAGAAATGCTTATGATAATGACTAAATTGTTTTCTAATATTACGAGGGTTAGTACTCTTATTATAATGAGTAAACTATTTTTGGATGTGTTATATCATAAGTGTTTATGAATATATTTTTCTATTTTCTAGTGAAGAGTAATATGATTTTTAATGGTCTATGATAATAAGTAAACTATTTTTAAACATGTTATATAAGAAGTGTTTATGATAATGACTAAACTATTTTTTGGTACTGTGTGGGTTGGTGCTTTTATGATAATGAGTCAACTATTTTTGAATGTCTTATATAAGAAGTGTTTATTGGTGCCATAATTTTTTTAAGGTTCTGCATTAGTTCATGATGGCTATTTTAAGCTTTAGGTTAGGTTCATAACTTGTGAAGCTACATTGTTTCATAATAATGTTGTGGATTGTATTGGTTCTTAAAAAATAAAAGCTTCAATGCACCATACTTTTTTAATGTATTGCTTTTATAAATGTAGCTTTTATGCCCTCTAAAAGGGTATGAGGCCCAACTAATAATAGACGTACCAACAACCAAGTGTAGACCTATTTGTGAAGTGCAATCAGCTAAATTATCTTACAAAATTAGAGTTGTTACTCAATAATTCATCCTGATCCTAATAAAATAGAAAGCTATGAAAGATACAGACAAGTTGCATGCCTTTGAAAGACTTAATGTAAGTGTAACATATTATCACAAAACTTATTATTGGTTAGTTTTGAATTTATGTTCTTTGAATATATCAATTAATTCATTTTTTGTTTTAGACAAAGTTTTAAATTAAATTGGATAATGACTATGCTAAGACATTTATGTTGTCAATTTTATCAAAATTGTCAAAAAATCAATGATACAAGCTCCACTTGCACTTTAAAAAGTTTCCAAATGCTAAAGTGGCACACCAAAACAACCTACCAAAGTATAACTTGATTCAAGAAAATTGAGACAAGCTTTGTGATTTGTTTAGTGATCTTGAATACCAGATTATTTTCTTGTTCACATTTATGCTTATTTGACATGTGGCAATTGTTTTTTTTTTTTGTTATTATTTTCTTAAGTTTTCATGCTTTGATATTAGATTAGCAATTATGTTTAACTATTTGAGATAATTATATAGCAATTATTCATTCTGCTTAAATATTAAACATCAATATATTTATATTATTTCATTCTTTTTGCAATGAAGAGGAGATGTGAAACAAATGCAAGAGTTAGAAAAAATGTTAAATTAACTCATAACCAAGGATTAAGTCCTTTGTGGCTAGTCACTATTCCATGGTAAATTTTAAGTTACAAAAATTGTTAAACTCTATTGGTTTTTATTTGAATACTTTTCTGGTCACAAACACTATTATTGTACGTATAATTTTGTAGCACAAAGATGATGAAGAACCTAATAGGATGGAATTTTTTAAAGTGACTCACTAAGAGAATAAATGATGGTCAACACTTGAAGCTCAAGCAGCCTATGTAAGAAATTTCAAATTAAGAGTTATAATTTTATTATTGTAGTATGGTTCTTTGAGTTAACCAAGATTTCTGTTAAATGCTATAAGAAAATGGTGGACTTACAATTAGTTCCTATTGAAGAAGGAATAAAACTTAAAACTATTGATTCTATAGTCGATGAAGTGCATAGTACTAAGTTGGGATACATTAAAGGATTTGGATACGGGCCTAAACCTACTACTAAAACCTTATCTGCAAATGCTACAAACTTAGAAAAAAGTCTTAAAAAGACATAAGAAGAACTTCAGCAATATAAGTAAACTTTGAGTTTTTTCAAGTTCAAATTGAATCTATGACAAATGTTGTAGTAGCTACTAGAATCCAAGTGCCTATCCTCTAATTTCCAAGTATATGCTTGAATATACCCTTGTCTATGTGCTCATAATTTGTTAATTACTATTGACTTTTTTTTTGCAACAATTCTTTTTAGCTATGCTAGCCATTATATATTAGAGGTTTGTAAACATACTAGCCCTTCAAGTAAGTTGTTCTTCAACTAGCAAAATTTCAAATGCAAGCACTAGTATAAGTGACATAGCTAGTGGTGCCTTTTGGTATATTGATTCTATTGTGGCTGTGATGTTGTGAGCATTATATATCTAGGCTTTATTTATTGCCTAATTCAAAAGTGAGAATTGGTACTTTTTTTATCACTTTCAATTGTTTTTTATTTATTAGCTGACTCTTTATAAAGTTTCAATTTCAAAGTTACAAAAAATCCAACAATCCCACTACAAATTTCACCTTCTAAAAAGTTACAACTATATCTATAAAAGGTAAGCTTCATCTCTAAATTCTCTATTAAAGGGCCCTTACTTGATTCTTGTGATTCTTGATTTGATGTGGCTACTTGTGCTATATCTTTATGTTTCTGTTTTATTTATTTGCATATTTATATCTTAGTTTAAGTTATTATTACAATTTCTGCCTTTCTGTCTTAATTTAGATGATAAAATGTCATTCATATGATGCAAGATATATCAAAGCATGACAATGACATAGGCACCTTGAAAGTAGGTACAATTGTAATTTCCCATGATTTATCCGAATTGATTTAAAAACAAGCTTAAGGTAATGGTGATTACTTTTTTAAACATGAATGACCCATTTTTTGCCTTATCAACATTGCAGCATGGGTATATCATTTCTTATAAGCAATATGTCATCTACATATAGCACTGTGAAAATGATTGCACTCCCATTAGTCTTTTTGTATAGATATAGACAAGGTTCATCGACCTTTTTTATGAATCCAAATTCTATAATTGTTTCATCAAAACATAAATTCCAACTCCTTGATGCTTGCTTAAGTCCATAGAAAGACCTTTGAAGCTTACACATCATGTCAGCATCTTCTTTTGGATTCAAAACCTTTAGGTTGTGTCATGTATACATTCTCTTGCAAATTCTCATTAAGGAATGTCATTTTGACATCCATTCGCCATATCTCATAGTCATAGTATGTGACAATAGTAAGCAAAATTCTAATGGATTTTAACATGGCTACTGGTGAAAAAGTTTCATCAAAATTAACTATTTGTTTTTTATTATAACCTTTTGCAACTAGCCTACCTTTGTACATTTGTACATTACCATCCATGTTGATTTTCTTCTTGAAAACCCATTTGCACCCTATCAGTTTTATCCTTTTAGGTGGTTCCACCAAAGTCCATACTTTGTTTGCATACGAGGATTCCATTTTGGATTTCATGGCCTTATGCCATTTCTCAAAATCAATGTCCAACAATGCTTCTTGATAGGTATTAGGATCATCATCTGTGATCATATCATCATTATCTAAGAGAAATCCATATCTCTTAGGAGCTTGGCAAGTCCTACTTGACCTATAAAGTTCTTGTGTACTTTGAACTTTTAATTGTGCATCAATGCCTTAGTTATTGGCTCAAGTTCCATTCTTGTGTCAATTTATGTTTCTTGAACTTTTTTAAATTCTACTTTACTCTTGCTATTCTTTTTAAGGATAAACTTCTTTTCCAAGAAGATAGTGTGTATAAAAACAAACATATTTTGTTCTTCAGAGCTGTAGAAATAATATCCAATAGTTTTCTTTTGATATCCCATAAATTTACACTTAATCGATTTGGCTTCAAGCTTGTCGGCTTGTGCATGCTTCACATAAACATCACATTCCCAAATCCTTATGTGTGACAAGTTAGGTCTTTTACCTTTCCACATCTTACATGGTGTCTTGTTAATAAATTAAGATGGAACTATATTTAGAAGATAATTTACTATTTCAAGTGCATAACCCCAAAAGGATATAGGAAAATTTAAACTGCTCATCATGGATCAAACCATGTCCAACAAGGTTCTATTTCTCTTCTTAGAAACTTTATTGTATTGTAGTGTTCCAGGTGGAGTCTATTGTGAGAGAATCCCATTCTCTTTTAGATAACCTAGAAAATCATGGCTTAAGTATTCAACACTTTCATCAGATCTAAGTATCATGATACTTTTAACAGTTTTCTTTTCAACCTCCATTCTAAATTCTTTGAACTTTTCAAAGGATTCATACTTGGTTTTGTTAAATACACAACCATATCTTGTATGATCATCGGTGAATGCAATGAAATAGGAGTATCCTCCTCTAGCATTTGTGCTTATTGGGCCACATACATTCGAATGTATTAGTCCAAGAACCACAGTGGCTCTTTCTCTTTTCCCAATAAAAGGTGATTTGATCAGCTTTTAAAGCAAACATGATTCATAACTTCCATCTAATTTATAATAAAAAAGATCAAAGTATCCTTGCTTATGTAATTTTGTGATTCTTATTTCATTGATGTGACCTAGCCTACAATGCCATAGGTAAGATTGATTTGGTTAATATAGTTTAACCTTCTTAACATTTATATTGAGAATATCATTGTTTAATCTAAGAATATGTAAGCCATTATCATACATTCCCATGCCATAAAATACATCATTTAAATGAAAAGAACAACAATTGCCTTTAATATTAAATGAGTATCCATCATTCATATTTAAATAAGAAATTGAAATGATGTTTCAAGTTATGACAGGAACAAAATAATAATCTTTTAGTTCTAAAACTAAGCTAGAAGGTAAAGGCAAATAATAAGACCCCACAGCATAGGCTACAACACTTGCACCATTTCTAACACAAAAGGATACCATTCCCTTCTTTAGGCATCTACTTTTTTTAGTCCCTATATGTCATTACATAAGTGAGAACCACATCCAATATCCAATACCCAAGAAAATGTGTCAAGAAGAGATAGATTGATCTCAATTATAAACATACCTAAAGTAGAAGTCTTTTTAGACTTCTTCTTCCTCAAGCTTGCCAAGTAGATCTTGCAATTACTCTTCTAATGGCCTTTTTTACCATAGTGGTGACATGTACCCTTGTTCTTCTTCATGTTGCTAGCAGGCTTGATAGCCTTGCTTGCACCGCTTTCTTATAAACTTTTTGACTTTTCTCTTTCTTGGTCAACTTTTTCTTGGCTGACTTTTTTTTTTACCTTAGATTAGGAAACTAGAAGAGCCTTAAGCTTTTGTTCTTAATGGACTTTTTGGCAGTGTAAAGCGTATCATCAATTATGGAATGTTACCTCCATCTGATGCATATTGAAATTCATTACAAATCATGAAAATTACTAGGAAGAGATGATAAAATCATGAAAAGCACTTAACTCTTGATCCATCATAAATCCTAATTGTCCAAGTTTCTCAATCCAATTAATCATCTTGAGACAATAGACTTTGACTGAAGTGCTTTTAGAAATCACTGTTCATAATAAGCTTTTAGAAACCACTGTTCAGAATAATTCCTTAGAGGTCTCAAACCTCTCAATCCACCCTTGTTTGTTAAACAATTCTTTAAGGTGTAGAATGATTATCAGAGCATCCATATTCTCATGTTGCTTTTGCAACTCATGCGTCATGCTAGCCACCTTTGTACATATGACTTGATCAGCATAGTCTTCATGGGTTTCATAAACCCAATGCATTGCATCATCAACATTAGCATCTGGTTTCGATGGAACCTTTTTGTTAAGAACATGAAGCATTTTCTCTTACCTTAGACAAGCTTCAGATTACAGAACCAATAATTGAGGTTAGGCCCTATGAACTTGTTAACATCAAGTATGCTATGAAGTGACAAGTTATTACTTATTTTGTAACCTAAAAAATATGAACAAGTATCAGTTTTATTGTTCAATACCAATATAGATAAGGTCCAAATCTATATATTGGTTGCTCCTACTTTTTTAATCAAATCAATAGTCCTCATTATCAATTTGAAAAATCATATTTTTCTAGTGGACTAGGATCCCATTTAGTTTATGATAACCTTGAGGTTTGCCTCAACAAGCCATGATAAGTAAATTGGGTAGATAACTTGCTTATCAAACACATCCCCATGTGACTTCTAAATCAATTGGGTGACAACTCCTTGTCTAATCATATCTTATGCGATTCACCTAATTATTGCTTTTATCATTATACAGTCAAGTTTTTCACATCCAAACAATACAATGATAGTTAAGTAAGGCCCATTAACCATAGCACAACCTTATTTCAAATAATGAATACCTTGAGTTTTTGTCTCAACAAGTTCCACTAGTAGAAAGTTTAGTTGTTTATGTTAATGGAAGGCATCAAGACTTAATATTTTTCATAAAGGATTTTTGATTCATCATATGTCTCATCAAGCATGCATAAGAATTCATCATATATCCAATACATGTAATCTTATCATACATCTCACAATTATACATGGCATTTATCATATATAAATACTAACATGTATAACAATAAATCAATATAGCATACATGGCATTTATATCATAACTAACATGCATAGTACAACAATCATCATGTTTAGTTATAATTCATGATCTTGCACATCTATTCTTTGAATCAATATCAATATCATATATCACTGATCAGTCTAACTCAATGTGATGCAAGGCATAGACATGTTTCGCTAGCATGGTCGAATATGTCAAACTATTATCTTAGGAACATGTAATTTGCAATCATAATTTCTTGAACAATTAAGGAATTATAATTTTAGTTGAATTTTAATGTAACATGGTTGAAATCACTCTAAACCATTTACTAATGCTAATCAATTCAAATCAAGTCAAATTACATGCATTGGAATTTTTCTAGTTCAACTAGGTGTTGTAGTGAAATAGTTTCTTGCTAATTAGAAGTTCTAAACAATTTAGAATGTCCAATTCAATTTGAATTTTATATGAAACCTTATTTATCAAATCCAAACTATTTAGTAATCCAAATTCAATAAGAAATAGCACCAAACTAGTGCTTGGCTAAAAACCTATCCAAGAAGGAAAACAACTTATCGCTAAAGTAGTTTTTATGAAAACTAGGTAGTTTCAGCCATCTTTTGCTATATTGCCCCAACTAACCACCATCCAAGAGTTTTAAACTCTTTCCCATGCTCTCTTATGCTGTTGGTCATGATTCTTGAATCTCAAGTAACAATTACTTTGACTTCTATAAAAATAATCCACTAAACTTGGTGATAAAAAAAGCAAATCTTGAAATCTTGGTGAACAAATTTCCTAAGATTCCCAATATTGATTAGAAAGTAGATTTTCATTAAAATCTTAATAAGTTTTTGAAGTCTCTTAACTTTAAAGAACAACAGCTACGTCAAGGAAACCAATTACCATAATCATATTAGGGCAACAATGCATCATATGTATATTTTACGTGCCTAACTGCTACTGATGGATTTTTAGGCTAAATTTGTCATCAACTTTTGAATGACCAAATCAACTCCAAAAGTTCTAAAATTTTTATAGAATGATCATCAATATGTCTATTTTTATTTGCTAAAATTTTGTGGCAAATAATAGCTGTAGATGAGAGTAACAATTTTCGTAATAACACATCCATAATTTTCCTAATATGGATAGATTGTAAACAAAAAATTTATTGAGCATGCAAGCGATACCCATAAATCATAAAATTCAAACCCAGTTATTTGAAGACATCATGCTTTGATATTCTAAAAGAAGGCAATCTTTTCCAAAGGCAATCTTTTCCAGCCTCTACATCACAACAACATATTACAATCAAAACAATTTTGATATCATGAACAACCAAACAAACTTCTAATTTGTATAATCAATATTGACAAGGCTCTAATACCACTTGTAGGGAATTATGCATCATTATTAGAGTTAAAGCAATATAATTTTTAAAATTTTTAATTTCCTAAAGCCAATATCAATCAACAGGGCTATACAAACAACATATATATATATACAAGTATGCATAGTTTTGGCTAAGGATGTTACCTTGAATTTTGAAAATCCCTTGGTTCAATCCAAGCCAAGAAGCTGCCCAAGTGTTTAGCCTCTAACAGTGATCCACACGAACTTTTGTGAAAGAATCTTTTCTAAGGTTTGGTAGAACTTAAAGCCATAATCTAGCTTGTAAGTGATTAGAAGACCTCTTGTATTTTCTTGAGTGAAACTTTTTTCTCTTAGTTTTTCTTGTTTCTTCGCTAGATCTTTTTTTTGGTTATAAGAGGAAAGGCTTGATGTTCTTTTTAGAGGGGAAGCATTCGGCCACATTAGGTTTAATGCTTGGAATGCAAATTTTCACAATTAACCCTATGCTAGTTGAATGTACTAAGTAAGAGAAACTCTTTCTCTTATTTTTATTTACTCTATTTTTGGTCATACCAAAATCAAATTAAGTCCAACTTAATTTGCCTCAAATTTAATATTTCACAATTATCCTATTGTGTGTGATCCATTAGGTTCTTTATCATTTTAGGAATAAACACAAACATTGTAAGCCTTAATATTCAACTATAGACAAAACAAAACTTTTGTCTTCCTCACCAGTTCTTCAATTAGCCAATCTTATGTTTATAAATCATGATCAATGCTATCTTCATTGCCATAACCCCCAATTGCTAAAGAAAAGTCAATATGGCTCACGTATTTTCATATGCCTCATGTTATACCCAACAATACTCAATTGGAATATTCTTTGTTAGAACCATAAGTAAAGTTAAAGTATAATATTTGTCATATAAGACCATAAGTAATCTTATGTCAAAGGATCACTTATACAACATCACATGAGAATGTAATTATAGACACTATGTGAACTACCACAAAGCATTCTTATATCAGGTCATGTTTAGTGACCTTATTCTTGTAAAAAGCACCCACATGTTAGCTTAAGTTTACCCAAACTTAAACCTATGAGATTGGTTGTTTACTTCATAAGCAAGAGCATAACCATGTGTTAGTCTTTATAGCTTTTGTTAATATTCTCTTATTGATAAAGCATCGTCTAGGAACAATTTTGGAACATATAGCTTTTATGCAATGATGATTTCATAATTACAATCTCATTGTAATTCTCTTGTAAAGCTTTATTTATATTTTGAGCATCATATAAGTAACATTGAAATATATGTACACAAACTCAATGATAAAAAAATAAGACCTTTATCAAATATCAAAATACTACAAACATGATAATATCTTAGTCAAAATATGATTTGACTTGAATTAGACTCTCACTTGAAAAGACTAACAAATTTTAAAAAAGACCATAATAGCTATATATACTAAGACTATCTACACTAACCTATCTATACCAAAGTTATGTAAAGTAAAGAAAAGTATATGTATTCTAAGCTAAGCTATGCTAAGGCTATATAACTAAGTATTTATCCTAAGCTATAAACCAATCTATAGAATGGCATGGTGAAGCACAATATTAGCCTAAGACTCTTAACTCTTAATCTCTAACAATGGCACCAAAAACTTGATTAGGACATTTTGCAAGTGCACGGCCATTCAAGTAATAATAGAGGCTAAAAAGCCTAGATGTTGATCCTATGAGGATTAGTTAAAAAAATTCTTAGACTAAGTACCTATTATCCCCACATCCTATCTAAAGTTGGTTTGATAGGAAGGTTAACATAAAACTAAGCTAAGTAAAAAACATTACAAAAAATAGTAGCTAAAATAAAATGCAATGAACTAAGTATGAATTAAAATGTAAATCTAATATGAAGATAAAAAATAACAAGAGTAAAATTTAACAAAAATAGTAGCTAAAAGAAGTAAACTGAAATAACCAACTATAACTGAATTAACTACCTTTTGACTTCCAAATGAAATTAAATCTAGAAACTTTCAAAAATTTAATCTAAACAACTTCTAAATTAAAAAAACAGTAAGTAAACAAAGATCAAAACACAATTGAAAGGCAAGTGATGAAGAGAAATCGCAAGAATGAGCAAGAACAATTGAAACTAAGAGCTAAAATTCAAATATGGAAAAATCAAAACTTGAGAGAAAAATTTAGATCTATAATCCTACAAGGCCAACGAACTAAAACTGAACCAAGGCAACTTATATCTACAAGATAACTACAAGATTCAACAAATAAATTGAAAGAAACAATGCAAAAACAAGCTCAATGGACTTAAACAAAAACTGAGTGCAGTAAAGAGAAAAATGGAGCACTTCAAAGAAAATCAACCAAACAGCCTTGAAAAATATGGAATTAAAAGCTAGGAATTGAATCTAGAGAAGTAAACATATGAATTAAGAAGTGTAAAGTTGGAAAAGAATAAACCGATCACCCAACTAAGTAAAAGGATACTTGAAACCCTATCACTCACTCATGCTTCAACTTTGCCATTTGATCTAATTGAAACTTTCAAAAATTTTCTAAAATTTTGTAGAAAGAATTTGAACATGAAATTTTCCACCTTTATATATATATGTGAACGTAGAATTCAAAAATAAAAAAAATTGGCTCAAAACTTGCAAAAATTGATGGAGATTTGATGGAAAAACTATAACTAGGTTAGATGCAAAATTTGCCAATTAGAAACTTTTTGGATTCAATCAAAACTTTGAAAAATTTTTGGAATAATGTGGAATAAATTTGTAAGATATTTTCTCTAGAATTGAATATCTATGAGTTAGGAATCTAAGAAAAAAATTTAGCTTAAAAAATGTAAGATTTCATCAAGATCTGATCAAAACAAAGGGTAGCTTGCAATTGAATCTGTTACATCATCCAAGTTCAACTATCTTTCAAATCATAGTTGACTAGATTGTCTCCAATGTAAGCTTCTGGGCTTTTTCATGGTTTACTGGTATCTTGGGAGTCTATGCCATCTTGCTAAGTTTTCACAATCTAAAGCTTGATTTTGATAACATGTGTGTTTTTTAGCTAATTAAGCACCCAAAAATCTTAATGAAATAAGTAAACCAGGTGGGTTGTTCCCATCCCTAAATATGATGAGCTTTCTACTTGTTGAGCTTTGTGATGACATTTTAGTGAGTAGGAAAAGAAAGGGGGTCACCTTGGTTGTATTTCTGGCCCTATTCATCATGGTGAAAGAGGAAGATGTTAGAAGAAAGGTAACTCTTCCAATTTCATAGATTTTCTTCCTACTATGAAAGCTTATGGATAAGGAGCCATCCTAGTGCATAAACTCTTGAAGGCCTCTAGCTATTAAGTGATTAATCCAACTCATGATGGTTCTATGTAAAAAATCATAATTTCATAGGGCAAGAAGAAAGTCTAGAAGATTTATGGTTTGGAGAAGTGTGATGTCAAGGGCATTGAACCTTGATACCTTATTCTACTCTTTAGCAATTATAGTTAAGATGTTTATGGTATCAGATAGAGAGCTTCATCTGTCTAGTAGTTACATGTTCTCTATATTTGGTTTATGAGAATTCTTATAGGAAGAATTTGCTAGACAAATATCGTAGTTATCTTTTAAAGCTTGTCATGCTTGAATTGTGATCCCATATTTTTTCTGGCTATTTATATGTTCTTTTGATATCAATTAAATGGATTTGTTGCTACATTTGTCTTATCTAATCATTTTGTTTTGATCATTGTGATATCAATTAATATTATGATCCAGGAGTAATTGTTGCCATAGAATGGCTGAGTTAAAGATGAAATAACTGGTCATTTATTTACTCATAAAGATAATTGAGATAATAATCAGATAATTCACTGGATTTGGCGATATATCTACTGATGGAAAGTGGTTGAAATAAAGATGAAGAAATTATCCCTTTGCTAACTTGTAGGAAGCGACTGAGAGAAAGGCCAAACTATTAATTAGATTTAGCCATGAAATTGGCAAAAGATAGCTAAGATAAAAACAAAGAAATCGACTGTCTATTTTATTTATACGAATGATGCAGATAGAGACTAAAAAATTGGTGGTAAAAGATAGCCAAGATAAAAACAAGGAGATCACATGTCTATTTTACTTGTAAATAATCTAGATAGAGGCCAAAAAGTTGGCGATATCTTTTGGATGAAGTACCCATAAATGGGTTAGCATAATAACCAGGTTGACCTTAAGTGTCATTTAAGTATGCTGATCTTATAGAAATTAATCTCTAGCTAAGATTAAATCAGTAAAGTAGATATCAAGTAGTGATGTTATGCTTTAAAAACTTATACTATTTTGACTAGAGTGTATGAGCAATGTTGTGCTCAACATTAAGAGATGTTGATCTTGTGAACACCCATGCTCAATAGAAAATAAACCTAACATGGTGGACTTTGAGCAATAAGATTATATTTCCCTGGTTTATGTGAATTGAGCCAAAATGTGTAATTGTCATTGCAGAATTCTCATGTAATGAATAGACTTAAGCCACAACATGTAAGAAAATAATATGGGTTTATGTTGTGAACTAAACTTTTCTTCATGCAGAAGATGATGTTCTAAACTTGACAAATATCACAGGATATGATAATGTGACATAGATTCATATATTAAGGATTGTAGTGAGAAGCAATTTATAGAGATAAGTATCAATTTAGAGATGTTGCATTATCAAAATATACTAATAGGGATAGGATAGGTTCTTAAAATTGATATATGAATGTACCTTGTTGCAAACTCTAGTATACGACCTTAATGCAAGAGAGGAAAAATGGCAAGGGGACATTAAACATGTTGGCATGACACCTTAATGCAAGAGATAAAAGTTCTAAGGGCATGTTGGAGTGTTGGAGCAAAACCTAGACGTAAGAGATAAAGGTGCCAAGGCATGTTGGGTGCGTTGGCATAGGCATGCAAGTAATGGTGCACAAGGCACACTAAACATGTCGACAGGAAGTGAGGACCATGTTAACCCATATGCCTTAATGCAAATAATAATGCATGCAGTGCATTAGGCTACAAAGTTTAAGGAAAAGTGATAGAACATTGTCCATCTTTATTAAAAAATTTGCTATACAAAATTGCTTAAAAAAATAGCAATAAAGCTAAATGCATAGTTTGGGAGAAAACGAATGCAAAAATTGAAAAATACTATACAAATATAAAGAACCCGATTATATGCAATACTTCTTCAAAGTGAATAGCATTCCAAGTATTTGGAATGGGGTTGCCCTTATGTCCTCCAATCTTTAAGCTCCAAAACCATTAATAATTGAGACTTTGTATGGCCCTTCCCAGTTGGGTAATAATTTCTTTCTCTCACTCACTGATTTATTAGTTTCACAGCTTTTGAACAATATGTTACCAACTTGGAAGTGTCTGTGTTTGACTTTGGAATCGTAGTATTAGATGAATGATTGTGCCTTGGCAACCATTTTGACTTTTGCCAAGTCTTTGGTCTCTTCTAATAAGTCCAAATTTGCCTTTAGGGCTTCTTCATTCTAGTTGGGGTCAAAATAGGTTGTTTTGAGTGTATTCATGCTCATTTCAGTGAGTATGACCACTTTCATGCTTTATGTTAATTGAAAGGGATTTCTCCCATGGCTAAATGGCTTGTGGCTCTGATCGCCTAAAGTAATGCTTAGAGTCTCCTCTACCCATGCCTTTTTGCTTCATCTAACTTCTTCTTGAGGGCTATTAAGATTTTTTGATTCATGAATTCCACTTGTCCATTTCTTTAAAGATGGGCTATTGAGATATGTATTAAAGCCACTTTGAAATTTTGGTAGAACTACTTCTATTTGGCAACCTGAAAATTGCATTCTGTTGTTTGCCATGATAATGTGAAAAAGGCCAAACCTACATATAATATACTTTCAAATAAAAATATTCTACCATTTTAACTGTGATGGTAGCCATTAATTCTTCCTTTACCCATGTCATAAAATAATCACAGGCTATTATCATGAATTTCTTTTGGATGGTCGCTATGGGGAAAGGTCTCAAGATATCAACACCTTACTAAGCGAATGGCCATGGGCTAAAGATTTGGTTGAGGGCTTGCATTGGTTATCTAGGGACTTTGGCGAATTTCTAGCACTTATGACATCTCTTCACTAGCTTTACTACATCTTTTTTCATTGTAGGCCAATAATATCCCTATGTTTGTGCCTTTTATGCTAGTGCTTGTCCACCTACATGATGGTCATATACCCCTTCATGAATTTTCCTTAAGACATATTCTACTTTAGATAGGGAGACACTTAAAGAGAGGGCAAGAATGTTTTTTATACAAATTGCCTCCCAACAACACATATAATGCTGCTCTCTTCTACACTCTTTTACATTTTATTGGATCAGAGGGATACTCCCCTTGGAAGTATACCTATATTGGAGTCATCTGATTGCACTTGAATTTTAGCTTTTTTATGCTTATTTTTAGTGCAATTTTATTCGTATTTTGACTTGTTCCTTCGCATTTTTGGCAAAATTGCTCCTAAATATACATTATTCTTATGTGTAGGTACAAATAATGAAATTAAGGAATTTTAGATTTTTTATAGAAATTTGGAGGATTTTTGGTCTAATTTGTGCAAATGGCCTAAACTAGTATCAATAGGTCACATTGACATTGAGGTGATTTACTAGAACTTTTCTTACTTGATTTTTTTTAGTATTATTTTCATAGTTTTTTTTAGTAAATGTAGGCTAAATATATTCATAGAAATTTGGAAATTTTTGCAGAAAATAAATATAGAAGATGAATGAAAAATGCTGGATGTGCATGGTTGCATGGAATATTGATCATGCAATTAAGCATTTCAAGTTGGAATCAAGAGCCAAGAAAAGATGTGATGTGGAACCGTCAAGAGCTATAACTAGTCTTTCTATTTACTTCTTGAATTAACATTCATAGATGAAAGATGAAGTTGCCAAATTTGTTGAAGAAGTGAGGTGCCAAAACAAACTAGGTGCGACTAGTCATGTACCAAAAAAAAGCACGAAAGCTCTACAAGCTCAAATGCTTGGAGATCATTCTAAAAATTTTTAGGACCTTAGGCTCCTCCTCTCTACCTATAAATAGGGAGAGAGGGCCGACCATTAGAGGAGAGTTAGTTTAGGATTTAAATTTTTGTTTCTTTACTTTCTTGCATTTTTTTTCTTCACTTTACATTTTCTTAGTTGCTAAACACTTTATTTCTAGCAATTTACCTTTGAACTTCATTGCAATTTTACTATTTCTTAAGTGCTTTTTAGTGCTCTTTTAGAATCTTTCAACAAAATGCCATTTATGTTCGTTTTTCAGCTTATTTTACTTATTTTTTCCATTGATGTTCGAAATTGTTTTTGAATCTATCTACTTTAACCTATCTATGATTTTGGGATCTCTATCAAATCTTCATTGTTTTTGTTCAAGTTTTTTTCATAGTTTCCTAATCATAGAGCTATAACATAATTGAAATATCGCTTCAAATTTGTAGCAGATCAATCCAAATCTTGGTTGAAAGTCACATATAGATACAGGTGACAAATTTAGGCTAAATGTGAAGATCAACTTTGGTATAGATCTTATCTCAACTTTGGTAATTTTTAGCTTCTTTCTTCTCTAAATCTTTAGCTTTATTAGTTACCTTACTAATTTTCATTTTGTGTAATTTTATTTCATGTTTTTAATTGCTATATGGATAATTTTCATAGATAGTGTTCTATTTTCCAAATTTTGCATTGTTTTTGAATATGAGTTCATAGATCTAGGTTGTTTTAGCTTAGATAAAGTTTCTTTACAGCATATGATCAGTTGTTGAATTTTTTCTTTGGAATTTTCTTCCACTTCCAGTACATATCAGCTACTGATTTAGTTTTTTTACACTATTTGAGTATTTTTCTGCACTTTTTCTTTCACCATTTAATCATCATTGAGTGCTTCAATTGGTTCTTCATTTAGCTTACATAAAGTTCTATTTTATCATCAATTGGAGTTAAATAAAAAATCATTTCATAGCTTGCATGTCCTTGCTGTTTCAAGTTGCTACATCTATTTGGATTGATTTTTTATTACATTATGTTCCTACATTATTCTTCAAATCATGTGTTCCTATAGGCTATTCATAAGCTGCTTAAAATTCAATTTATGTTTAAGAAGAGTTATGTGTTTAGCTTTGTTTGCATGTTGCACATTTAAGCTTTCATCTCTAGTTCATGTATAAGCTTTCATTTCTAGCTCATGTTTTGGAGTTACTTTAATCTTTAGGTGCTACTTTAGATTCCTTCATTTCCATATCATTTTTATATATGCATTTCATTTAGATATAATTTGTTCTTGCATAGAATTAGGTGACCATTTAGATTAGTTATGGTTAATTTTTAATTGTAATATTCTTGATTGATTTTTCACGTGCATTTTATTTTCATAGTAATACCTCATTGTTTTTCATGACTTTTTTTATTTGGTTTTAGTTTATTCTTTGAATTTTTTTAGTAGGTCTGTGATTCTAATATATTCGATTTTAAATAATTTTTGTATTTTGCATTTAAGTTTTTCTTACTTGTCACTTGGTTTAGTTAATTTTTCATGGACATTCTTTGATTAAACCAACTTTAGTAAGAGTAAGGTGATAACCTATACTTAGCTTAAGAAGTTCTACCTAATCCCTATGGGATTGAAATTCCAATCGAAAGGTCACTTTTACTACTTGTTTGGCCTGTATACTTGTAGATTTTTTGTATCATCATCCAAGTTTCCTTTTATTCTATGCATAAGATAAATGAGGGCTATAATTACTTGGATGTGGGTGCATACTCTAACAAGATTTTACCACACCACTTGATTTTGATAGATGTTGCCAATTTAAAGAAAGAGTCAACTTTGGAGGTATAGGTAATGGAACTTGCTGTAGGGTTATGGTTGCAAAAGATTGGCTTAGTTGATGAACAATTACATGGTATTTGGAAAGTGTGGGATCTTTGATGATTGTTGTTTTTTGTAAAGAGCCTACAAGTGCACAGATCAAGTACTAAAGTGGAGTATTCCAAGTATCATCTCTTCAGGGATTATAGAATATAATGTTGGATAGTTCACAAAAAAGGCTAAGATCTTATATCTAAGTAGATGAATATTTAAGGTTTTAAGGTTACAGGGTTAAGTAGACATGGATCAAGTAAAGATAAAAATGATGTATGGCAAAACTTCACCAACTGTCACTTAGGAAGCAAAAATTAATGCCAACAACCCTAAAGCAAGAATTAAAAGATTGCAAAGTAAAAGAATTAAAGATTGTAAACAAGAAGTTTTGGAGAATGTTGAATTACTTGTAAAGAAATAAAAATTACATGAAAAAAATTAAAGAACAACAGAGATCATGTAGCCAACTCTTGCAAAAAGAATAAAGAAAACTTGGATCTTGAAATAAAAGGTTGCTTGTGTTGAAATTAAAGAAAACAAAAACAAGATTTTGTAAATAAGAAATGAAGAAAATATATCTTTAAATGAAAATACTTTTTGATTGAAAAAGATTTAAAGAACAAAAACTTGGTAATTAGCAAGTTTGTCACCTAAGCTAATACCTTAACTACAAAAAATAAACCACTAAAGAAACTTAGAAACTAAAAGAAAGAAGAGAAGTGAGGAGAGGGATGATGAAACAAGTGAATGGCTTTGCTTATTTATAGGCATACGTTCAACCAAAGGGGATAGATCGCACAAGCATTTGATTTCAATTCAAATACAATTAGATGAGCTTTATCTTGGTTTTTCAAGCTTCATGGCCGAATAGGACTTTCCATGCTTGAGTATTTTTGACCAAATGGAGTCTTGGTGGATCAATCTTGGCCCTTGCTTGCATCTTGATCAAATCTTAGATAAGCTCCTCATTAGATTTGGCTAAGGCTTGGAGTTTCAAGAGTAATTGGATTTTTATCCAATTCTTGAATTTTGAATGGATAAAATCTTACTCCAAGTGAAGTTTTTCAAGATTAGTCAACAACTTTCTTGGTAAGCTTTAACTTCATCTTGGCTAAATACTTCTAGTTAACATTGTGGAAGAAATACATGATAGCTCTTTTGGATTTGCTTTGGCCGAATGTGGTGGAATTTGTAAAGTCCTTGTGCAATGTATTCTCTTCATGGCTAAGCAAAGGAAACATGATTATCTTAAAGTTCCATCTTGGCTAAATAGATTGGGATCCAAGTTGGCTTGTGTATGCTTAAATATGGATCAATGTAGGTGGCATGGAGCTTGCATATTTGGGCTGAATGTGAGCTTTGCATGATTATATCTATGGCTTTCATGAAAATGAGTCTTGAAGCATAAAAAACCTAAAATCATGAAAATAGCATGAAAAGCACAAAAGATCATCCAAAAATTTAAATTTTAGTACCATTTTAACATGTAAAATCTCTATATATTTTGATGCTATCACACCCACACACTTAAATCTTTGCTTGTCCTCAAACAAACCTCAAATCAATAAAACTAAAGAACATTATAAGCATCTTCAAAGTAAAAAATTATACAAAACTCTTAACATGAACTATTGCATAATACAAAATTAAGAATAAATATAGTCGTAATAATGTCTTTTAAAAGCAAGCTCTTAATGACTTATGCTAATCATACATACAAATCTACTCATCTTTAAATCATGCACATAACTCAAGCAAATAGAATTTAAAACACTTCATCACATTTCAATTTAAAGATAAAATAGGCTTCATATGTCTAATTTCCCCATCCCTCTCCATTAATGTTAGACCTACATATTCAACTCAAGATCAAAAAGTCTTTTAGGCTTGTAATGTAAGGTTTGGGTCAAGGTAGGAAAAAGAAAATTTTTAGGCTTAAAACCCTAAGCTTACATTTTCTTTACTTTTTAAACTGTGAACAATTGGGAGCTCTTTTGGAAACTTCACTTGTAAGGCATTCGTTATTGCTTTGTATTTTTGGATTTTTTTTAATGATAGCCATTTTTGGCTTGATTAGGCTTTGCCTTTGTTTTTGCCAATTTTCATTCTTTTCTTGCATCTTCCTTCCTCCTAAACACAAGAATGTTTCCATGATATATAAGTTAGCATAATGGGTTATGATAATAAAAACATGGATAATAACAAAAAAAAAAAAGACTTAATAGGCTTGTAATATGGCTAAATAAACAAAGAAAATGATTAGTAAATAGGCTTAAAATAATGGTATTAGGGATATATTGTCACAAAGTGGGTTTGAAAAAGGCTCAAACGGTCCAAAGAACTACCTAGATCATTTCTTGAGTCAAATATAATCTAGGATTTCACCTCAAAGGTTAAGTAGGTGAATTCTAGGACACTTATTCAAATCTTAAATTTCATGCAAATCCATATTTCACAAACCTTCATAAAAATTATAGCATTTCATATAAAGAGAATAAAAATGCATGCATAAAATTCATATCCAAAGAAAAGATATGCTTAAGAATTCTTTTCAAGTTTTGCTATATTCATACTCACACTCCATATCATACTTTAGTCATTTAAGAGAATATTTAATTTCCAACTAAGTGAACATCATAATAAAGTTTAGCAAGTCAATTTGGTTTTAAAAGCAAAGATGAGATCAAGAATTTTCAAAAACATTTAAGTTCAAAAAACATCTTTTCCCCCCACACTTCAATGGAATCATTTATCAAAAACTTAAAGGAAAAACAAATACTCTCCAAAAATTTCTTGAAGGCTGAATTATCATGAGGCATCTTTCTTGCTTCTCTTCATCTTTAAAAAAAAAAACTCAAACAAAAACATTAAAACATACTTGTCCTAAAAGGTTAAAAGAAATAAAAAATCATAACCATTAAAGTAGAACTTGGGCTGTCTCCCAAGCAATGCTAGTTTTGATCAATGTTTTTCATATCTTATCATACCATACCTTATAGAAACAAATTGTATTTTCTTATGCCAACACCTAAGGGCAATGCTAGCCTCATATACATTTATTAGGGCTTTGGTAATTATAGACACCTAATTTTGTCTAGGATATTTTATCTTTTTAATACGGGCTTATGTCTACATTTAGGCTTTAATCATCATTTTTTGAACTTATTGTATGACTCATTTTAGATGAATCAATATGAGGCCCAATGTGGAATTCATGGGGAGGCCCATTGCATTAACCCAAAAAATTCTCGAAATGACCTGATAAGGGCCTTGATAAATGCTCTTTCCTTAAAGCCCATTAATGGCTTATTATTGGCAATTAAACATAAAATATATATAAATAACAAAATAATAAATAAACAAATAATATATAATATAATATATAAATCATAAAAAAATACAAAATGAAAAAATAAGAGGTGAAAGTTCAAAACCAAAAAGAATAAAATGAAGTAATGCCAAAATAAAAGGATCAAGGCCTTAAAGCATTGGAACTTTGTTGAAGGCCCAAGAGGGCCCAAATGGGACCATCTAACATAGCTAAAAATAAAGCCCATTTGGCTTTGTTTAGGAGGGCTAAACACACTAAAAAAAAGAGAGAGAGAGAAGATAAGAGCCTAGAAAAATCCATGTATGAGGTTTAAAGCCTTTAATGAAAGTTGCTCTATATAAGGAAATAAAAAAATAGAAAGTTGATGGAACAGGTATACAAAGGAAAAACCGATATGAAAAATTGTACAAATGTGGGCAGCATAGGTAAAAAGGAAATAAAAACTAGGAGAAAGGAATAATGTTGGCAAAAGATATGGAAAAAATGGAAAAACAAAGAAACAAGCAAAAAGAAAAAAAAAAGAAAAAGAGAAAGAAGTAGAAGTGGGGGGCAAGGTGAGAGGCATTTTATAGGGATGGCTTGTTAAGAAAACCAATGAGGAAAGAAAGAGAATGTTAAGGGCATCTAATGGTCAAAAGGGCATAGTGGTTTTTTCCTCTCAAAGCCTTTAGCAGACAACCAAAGATATCTTGGTCATTTGTGCTAACTTGATATATCAGGTTGGTTTGACATGGTCAATGCCACATCAACTCAACCCTATCCTAATTGTTCCCTTTTTGTTCCACTCAGCTTACCTATAAATATGAAAACTCAGGCACCAGGAAGTGGGTTTATCTAATTCATCTCTTTCTCTCTTTCCTACTTTCTTACTTCTTTTCTAACTTAATTATTACTGACTTATGCATCGAAGTGCAAAAATAGGGAACACCCTGTGCCTTTACCTCTAACTATCTTTCCCTTTTGCATTTATAGGAATACCCTCAGATCAAAGCTTAGCACTAACATTTGGTGCGCCAAGTAGGGGACAACATTTTCATATTAGCTAAGCATAAAACAATGCCACCAAGAAAAAGAACCCAAAAGGAAGGAAGGTCAGTAATAAAAGATGGACCAACCTAAGAGATAGGGAAAGTAGGTGGATTTTGAAGTTTGAAGTCAATTTGAGCATATAGCTCTTCAGTGCTCAAAACCTGTTCCCCTCCTGCCCAAGCATTCTTTTCATTATGCCATTACCCTTTTTTAGACATTAGATTGAACCAATAAGCTGTCTTTGTATAGTTACAGCTTTCAATAACAAGAATGATCAAGTCATCATCCTACAGCTCTTGCTGACCTCCTTTTGGCTTTACCTTATAGCTTTTCAACCCCTCTAGAACTCATACTAGAAGACATGGTTAAAAATACGTACCAAAATAGGTGTAGAAAAAACTTTGAAGGTAAGAAAGCTATTGAGATAAAAAATTTTAGGTCAGATTGAAAGCAAAGAAAGTAAAAGATAAAAAGCTAAAGACCTATTAGCCCATTTATATAGACACATTTCAGCCCAGAGAGATGGCATGATCTACGTCATGTGTCAGACCATGGTGGGTGGACATCTTTGCATCTTTCTACTTTAAATCTTCTTACTCAAACCATCTCTCTCTTCGTTTAATGCTACTAGACTGACCTAACTAGATAACCCTAGATTAAACCGATCAAATTGGATGACTATTAGGGGTAAACTGAAAACCTAATTCACTTTTAAGGTTCAAAATAAAAGCTCAAGTCTAAATTTTTGGAAGAAAACACAAGCTCACCATGGCCAAATGAACTCCAGCAATAATCTTGAATCAACCCGATAATTATCACCTTGACAACCTTTAAATTGATTATGCACTCATTCCAAAACACATGTGTGAGATTAGATAATCACTAGGTCAAATCGTGACTCAAAGCTAGTTGTTTTCCAGAAGTGACTTCCCCCAGCAACATTGGCTTTTGATGAAATATACAGTAACTTGCCCTATACTGGGGATATTGGTAATAAATTTGGTGATTTAATACTTAAACAGCTTGATTGGGGGATAAAGTGTTAGAGGCATATAGTGGTCAAAAGGGCATAATGGTTTTTTCTCTCTTTAAAACCTTTAGCAAATAACTATAGGTATCTTGGTCATTTATGTCGACCTAACATATCAGGTCAGTCTGACATGGTCAATGCCACCTCAACTCAGCCCTATCCTAATTGTCCCCCTTTTATCCCTTTCGACTTACTTATAAATATGAAGACTTAAGCACTATAAATCACATTCATCTAATTCATCTCTTTCTCTCCTTTTTACTTTTTCACTTCTTTTCTAACTTAATCCTTACTAACTTGCACATCAAAGTGCAAATGTAAGGAAAAAATTTTGCCTTTGCCTCTAACTATCTGTCACTTCTACATTTATAAGAATACCTTTAAGTCAGAGCTCAACACCAATAAAAAAGTTGTATAAAAATGAGTAAAAAATAGACAAGGAGAAAAGGTAAACCAACAAAAAAAAGGGAAAAAGCAAAAAAATAAAAAATGGTAGGTCTAACAAATTGGGAGAGGCAATTTTCTCATAATGCAAAAAAAAAATGGCAAAGAAAAAAAGACAAAAAGTGACCAAGAGAAATAACACTAAAGGGAAAAGATGTAAAAAAATGGAGAATTGAGAAGAAAAAAGAAAAAAATACAAGAAAAAAAAAGAAAAAAAAAACTACAAGAGAAGTGTAAGGTAGGAAATTAAAAAGAGGAAAAAGGGTTCAATGAAGAAAAAGAAAAGGAAACTAAAAAACCAAAAGAGAAAGCAAAAGTAGAGGGAAAGGCTTTGGCATAAAAAGGAAAAAAAAAAAGGTAAAAACTAAAAAGTGAAAACAATAATAGGTGACAAAATGAAAAACTAAAAACGTGAGAATGAGCAACAAAAAAATTGAAAGTAGCGAGGGAAGAAAAAGGCAAGAAGAAAATAAGCAATTGGAAAAAAAAGGGAAAACTGACAAAAAAACTAGGCATGCACTAAACAGAATAGATAAAAAACATAAATGAAAAGCAAGGAAGATGGGCAACAAAGAAAAGAATAGAAGAACTAGGGGAAGAAGAGAATACCATAAAAAAAGAGAGGAAACCAGAACACAAAAAAACTAAAAAAAATGAGAAAAATGAAGGATTTTACGAGGAGAGGTGAGAAAGAGAAGCAAAGAGAAAGAACAAGCAAAACACTAGCAAAAAAAAAGAAAAATTGGTAGCAAACCAAAAAGAAAATGAAAAACTCCAAAAAAATATAAAAATAAAAGAGGAAGTAGCAACAAAAGCTATTAACTTAGGAAAGTTTTCATTGCAACAAAGGTAATGTTTCTTCTAACCTTCCTCATTTTCTATTCAAGAGTTGTTTTGTTTTGGATTCTGGCATGATGTTTCCCTTTTACATTGTATGTTGCATTTTTAGTGTTTCATGGCATGTCCCTTGTTTTAGGTTTGTCCCTTGTGTGTTTATCTTTATGTTGCATTTTTAGTGTTTCATGGTTTAGAGAGAAAAAATAAATGGCTTCAAGTGTCTATCTAGTTTTGCTTAGGTGTTATTATGTTTTTGTTCAATTTGTTTCTTTTATTCAGGGTCTAAGTTATATAGCTTTTGAGAGTTAGCTACAACTTTTCTTTATCATAAACAAAAATCATGGTAAAAAAAAAGTCTTTGTTTGCTCGAAAATGGTTTGTAGAAAGCTAAAGCTTCAAACCTTTCAAGTTTATTTTTTGTTCTTTTTGCTGAATGTGGTTTGTTTATAACAACTTAGAATTCTTTCGCTAATATGCTGATTATTTTGTATATTCAGGGAAGCTTAAGACTCCAACACCTGGTTTTTATTTTAGTTTGTTTTCCCTACAGCTACTTGTAGCAAAGTTAGTACCTTGTTTTAATTTGTTTTATGTTCATGCATATTTTATACTATACATGTTCATGCACATTTTTCTTATACTGCTCAAATACAAAGTAAATTTTCATGCGCGCTTAATTTCTTAATTAATTAAATTTCTATACTTATTTTAGTTTTTATGTAATTTAATTTCCCATGCTAAAATTACTTTAGATGTAATTCATTTTCAATGCACTTTAAATTTATTTATTTCACTATGCTTCTTAAAAAATAATAATAAAAGTAAATAATAAAAATTTTTAAATTCCTACCTAAATGTTGGAGAAAATTAAAAATCACATTTTAAAAATATATATAATAATTCTGCCTAAATGTTAGGGAAATAAAATAATAAAAATATTAAATAATATTAATATTAAATTTTTAATAAAAAAGGAAAATGTATACAAAAAGAATTATAAAAATTCATTTTTTAGGAAATTATAAAAAAACGAGCTTACTTTGAAAGTCTACCTAGATATTAAAGATTTTTAGAAGGTTCATAAATTCCTAAAATTAAAACCCTAAATCAAAACCCAAAAATGAAACCCTAAAATAAAACCTTAAAATTAAACCCTAAAATAAATCCTTAAAATTAAACCCTAAAACAAAGCCCTAAAACAAAACCCTAAAATGAAATCCTAAAACAAAAACCCTAAATCTTAAATGAAATCTAAGAGACTAGGTAAAATTTGAAACCCTAAATGAAACCCTAAACCCTAGGTAAAATCTTAAACCTAAAAATAAAACCCGAAATGAAATTTAAAACCGTAAATCTTAGGTAAACCCTAAGCTCCATGCCTAAGTTAAATCCTTAAATAAAAGTTTGAAACCCTAAACCTAACCAAAACCACAAAATCAGCTTAAATTTTTAAGAATTTATCTAAAAGCCTTTAGTGAAATAATTTGTTCCTGAATGTTGTCTAAATGATAGGGTATTTAGGAAATTATATTTCATTAAGAATTTTTATTTAATTCAATATTTTAAATAATAAAATTAAATAAAAAATAAAAAAATAAGATTTTAAATATAAAAATCACACCCAAACTCTGCCTAGAGGTTAAAGAGTCCATGTGATCTTTCGTTTAAGAACCTGATCTTAACTTCACATCTTATAGTCATTTAGGAGGCACATTTGCGTTCATATTTGCATTTATTGCTTATATATGTTTTTTTTTTTAATTATTAATGTTTATGGTTAGATATTTAATTATTTAGTTATTGTTTAAAAACTTTTAATTTTGGAAATAAATAAATAAATAAATTTAAAATACTATTTCACAGAATATAATTTTGGGTAATCCACCTAGAACTTGAAGAGTCACCAATAATTATTATTTTGAAAAAATATTATTTTTATTTTTTAGGAAATTTTGTGTTAAATTTTAGACAAAAAAGATTATCTTTGAATTTTGCCTTTATGTTAAAAAATTTTAAGGTTTTTTCTTTAATTTAGAGATTTTCATAGCATTTCTTAATAAAGATTTTTAATTGATTTTATTTCTTAAGAATGAAGTGAATTATAATTAAATTTCATATAAAAACCAATTTTTTTCAAAATTATAAACTGTGCACGATTAATTGATACAAATTTTATAGGTGTTATGGGGGTGCTAATCCTTTCCCATACGTAACCTACTCTCGAACTCAATCTTATTTCCTAAACCAAAATTATCTTTTTAATAAACTTGAAATCCATTTTATTGTTTAATTAAAAAGATAAAATTTTTTGGTGGCCAATCACATCTTAAAAAAAATTGGTAGTGACTCTTCATGTTTTTCGCGATTTTAAATTATTACGTTTAGTGATCGAGTCTTTAGAACGATACATTATGAGAACTTGGCGACTCCACTAGGGACATTTTGAAAGTCAGGCAAAAAATTTCAATCATGCACTATCGAAAGTTTTAATTAAATTGTTTTAGTTGATATTTAATTTAATTCCTTTCATTTTAATTTTTCAAAGAAAATAATAATAAAAATGCATGTTAGTTATTATCTTGTTTTGATTTTGTTATTTGTATTTCATTTATGTTATATTGATTAATATATCATTTTACACAGTTTTGCATATTCACTTACATGCATGAGCTCTAGACCCAGGATTTGTCCTTTATAGAAGAAAGTTAAGTAGTTAGACTATCCTGAGGTGATAACTTTTGAATTTGTTAACGAAACACTGCCACTCGAATCAAACTCTTTCTGTTTGTAGCCTGTAATAGGTGAAGGTTGGTATGCTTTATTAGTCTATAATGCACGATGATATAAGGTTTGATTTGAGAACCTTTAGATGAATAAATCTTGACCCAGCATATTGCCAGCCATAGGAAGCCTACCTAAGATAGAGCCATGCCACCTTTTTAGAAAATAACCAAAAGTTAGGACACTATATATATATATTTTTTGTATTGTATAGTTATGTTATTTTTGTTATTGATTTGTTTCAAATTATTGATTCATTTTTATTTATATAGTTTTTAACTTTGTTGCATATATTTTATAGGCATTATAAGAGGGGGTATTTGTTTTATGTCAGTCATCAGCAAAAGGAGTTCTCATGAAGCCATTAACAATATCAACCTCTTATAGAAATTATTTAGAAAGTTAAAAGTTATGCCATTCTCTTTCATAGAAATTATCCAAATTAGGATAGGCGGGGCACTTTGATATAGTTTGTGTTTAAGGGTAATAATAATGCAAATAAAGTTAGGGTAAAAAAAAGATCAAAGAAAAAAAGGAAAAAAAAAGAAAAAGAGAGTCCAAATACAAAGATGGAAATAGCAAAAGATAGGTTTAGGATGAGAGTTTGTCATCATTTTGGAATTCAATCATTTCATTCTATATTCATCATTAAGGTGATTTGTACATTTTGGGATATTCCATTTTTGTACACATCTTTGTGTCATTTTCATATTCAAGCATTTATAGACATATTTTGTATAGTATGCAAACTAAAAATTGTGTCATTCATTCAGCAAGAATGATAGCATAAGCATTTTGGTTTAAACCCTTGAAATAAAATATTTATTTTAATGGGTAAAAGAAGCTAAAAATATGGAAGACCAATTGGATGCCCAAATTAGCACATTAGAATGCAATCAAGAGGAGTTTGATCATGACATTAAAGAGATGACAAAATAGCTTGCTAAGTTGTCAAAGACTATTGATAGACTCAAAGAATTTATTTTGGTGCCTTTTCAAGGTTCCTTACCAATTTTAGCCCAAATAAGTCCTATGAACTTATGGAATTGTGATCAAATGTTCCTACTAGGCCTAGTACATTTCCTAAGCATGCTGAAGCATTTATTGGTTTGAGCAATAATGAAAGTTTGGACAAGATTATTAAAGGGATAAATGATTTGACCACTCAAGTTTCGAAGCTCTAGAATTTGATTTCTAGAATGGAATTACTAGGTTTTGTATAACCTTCACCAATCATTTCAAACTCAAACTTGCATTCAAATCCTTCTCATGTCTGTCTTCAACCTCGTTTTCAAATCCTTTTTCAAGCTTCTAGGATCAAGCCCTAAAACATTATGCAATTTCTAAGAAGTCCATATCTAAACCAAAATCTTCAACCTGCCATTCCTTAACCACCTGTTCAGCCAATTTCCTAACTCTAAACCGTTGCATACCACCAAATCCTTAGACTCCTAGTCAATCTATTACCTAAATATTACCCAAGAAAAAGAAATAGTTAGATCCTATCCCTATTTCATCTAGAAAACTTTTCTTATCTATTTGAGAGACACATTGTCGTATTTGTGGCTTTATAGCCTTTAAAGCCTCCATACCCAAAATATTTTGACCTAAATGCAAGATGCAACTACTATGGTAGGAATACAAGACACTCCACTAAGAATTGTGAAGGTTTCTAATGTAAGGTGCAATCATTCATAGATGCAAAATTATTCGATCCAAATACAATAGGGGATTAAGGATTTATGAACAATCAAAAGAGGATGGCCTGATGATGAACACGGATGAGATTATTTATTAAAAAGGTCTTTAATTGATAGGTTATTGGGAAAATAAATGGTTTACAAATTTCTTCTATTTGGAAAATATTTCTTTTTACGTTAATATGGTGTTGTCTTTTCAAACTTAAATATGTGAATTATGGTTTTCCTTTAACTCTTCCTTTTTTTACAATTTCTACACTTTTCACTAAAGAGCTTTGTCATTTGTGCATTCGTGCATTCATGCATTCATTCATTCATTTATGTATCCACTAAATAGAATGTAATTCATGTGTACTCAAAATAGGAATTTCTTCAAGAATAATCTCTGTGATTTTTTCTAAGAATCAAGAGAATACTTATTTGAGAGGAAAGATTGAGAAGATTATTAAGGGACATTTTGCTTAAGGAAATGATCAACTCTAAGGACTTAGCTTAGGACCTTTATGGGAGGAGTCATAGAATCTAGAAGAACAAAAGAGGTATAGTCTTTTAGAAGAAAAGAGTTCAAGCTATTGAAGGTAAAGATAAGTCTTGTGAGGCAAAGGAATCCCAACTAGTTCTAGAAGTGGTTATTCTACCTAAGTTCAAGGTTCTAACATTTGAGTAGTATAATGGAACTAGATGTTCTGAGACACATTTGGCCTTATAATTTCATAAAATAGTAGGGTGTGTCAATGACAAAAAGCTAATTATTCATGCCTCTTAAGAAAGTTTGACTGGGGTTGCAACCAATTGGTATTATAGTTTAGAAAAAAACTAAATTTGTACTTAGAAGGATTTATCTAAGGCACTCTTAAAGCAATATCAACATATGTTGAAGATGGTTCTAGATCGATTAACCTTTTAAAACATGAGAAAGAGACCTAATGAGAGCTACAAAGAATATGCTGCTAGATGGTAAGAGCTTGCATCGTAAGTTTGGCCACCTTTAACTAATAGGGAGTTGAATTCTCTATTTATGGATACCCTTCATTCTCTTTATTATGATAAGTTGATTGGTAATACGTCTTCAAAATTTACCAATTTGCTATTTGTTGTAGGTAGAATTAAAGATGGAATAAAAAAAAGAAAGAATTATAAATGCAAATATGGAAATTCATTATGAAATGCAAGGAAATATTTCTGATAAATATGCTCAAAAAGTAATTATTGAAGGGCAATATGAGAGAAACCTTACCATGATATAGGAAAATTTGATGAATAACTATTCCCAATGGTCACAATATTGTTCCTTACCAACACCTCAGGTTGGTAATTTTCTTCAACCATTTTATCCGTGTGTCTTAGTTCCTTTGCCACAAACATTTAAAAAAAAAAAATCAACTGAAGTCATTCACAAAGCCGTAAGAGAAAAAGAGTTAAGATTTATCATTTATTCCCAATAACTTACATTGAGCTTTTCACCTTATTGGTAAAAAATCATATGATCTTTACTATACCTGTAAAACCCAAAAAGCCTCCCTACCATAAATGGTATGATCTCAATGCTAAGTGTGAATTCCATGATAGAGTCGAAGGGCATTCCTTAGAGGATTATACTACCTTCATGGATATAATTCAAGCCTTGTTTGATGCAGATCCTATGAAATTTAAAGAATTGGTTAGTGGTTTTGACGATTAATAGTGGTGGAGTTATGGGTCCATGATGTTAAAGTTAAAGTGCCAAGTGCGAAACTTTTATTTCTATAAATTTGAATGTCATCACAAAAATATAATTGGGATGTGAATTTTTGGGACAAGTCTAAATGTTTGCATTGCATGAGTGGAAATGGTGCATCATAGTGTTTTATGGACTTATGTTATCATTTAAGGTCTTTTATTTCCTTTAAATTTTGGATTTGTAGGTTTTCTTTGAAAGAAAAAAATAGTAAAAAAGGGAAATTGTGGATTTGAATAAAGTCCCAAATAATTAAGTCCCAAGGTTATAAAAAAAAAAAATGCCTTGAAAAAATAGAAAGAAAAAAAGAGAAAAAAAGTTTTGTGATTAAAGAAAAAGTCTTGGATGAGTTAGCAATCGTAATTAGAAATTTGTCAAATACATAAACACCATTTCTTAAATCATTTAGTTGATTCCATTCATCAGTCATGACTCTTCAAAAACCATGAATTTGAACTTGGGAATCTTACCTTCACCTAATAATGTTATGATATCAATGGGTGATATTCTTTTCAAAGGCAAATGAACAATGAAATAACTAATTGAAAAAGGAAATTGAGATTTCTAGAAGGGCAAGCAAATATGACATTTTTAAAAAAAAATCTAATGTGGTAATTTGATGTGTCAATGTTACGCTATAACTCTAAAAGTTTTCAAAATCAAAGCTACCCCTAGTCCGATAAAATGATCTTAGATTTACCAACCTTTTAACATTTTACCCCAAAATTGGCTTAGCCCATGTGCTTCAGGGACACGTTGATAAAAAACTTACCATCATTTCAGCTCTTTACCCCAAAATTAGCCTAACTCATATGTCTTAAGGGCATGTTGATAAAAAACATGCTAACCTTTTAGTTTTTTACCCTAAAATTAACTTGGTCTAGTTTTGTGGGGGTACGTTGATAAGAAAGAGAAAAGACCTCATTACCCTTAAAATAAATTGGGTTATGATCACCCCATTCCTTCTTTTTTTGCAGAATAACATGAACTATTTGACATCATAAACAATTTCATTCCACATGACCCTTTTCTCACAATAACTTTCATTAAAGGTAGTTTGTTAAAATGGGGCATTTCCATGAAACACACTACTGGTAAAGTGGATTAAGGTATGAGTTATAAGGGATATGTCAAAAAGAAAAAAGAAAAAAAAAGAAAAAGGAAAAAAGAGAAAAAAAAAAGAAAGAAAAGAAAAAGGGACAAAGGAAATGGTTATGACATTATGCACTTAAGAAATTTGAATAAATCCAAATAAAGTTCAAAAAAATTCAAAATTTCAGAAAAGAAACAAGAGAAAAATGACAGCCGAAAATGAAAAAGCTAAATGAAAAAGTAAAAAAAGACAAAATCCGAAAAAAGAATGAAAGAAAACTTTTTAGAATGAAAATCCTTTTTTCAAGTTCATTTTCCCAGAGGGAATTGCTCTACAATTTAAGTGATCATGCTTAAAATGACAAATGGCCGTCTTTCATCATCCCTTCACAAATACAAAAATTTATCCATTGCTATCCCTTTAAGCCTGGTAAAATTCTTTTAAAATAAACCCTAATTAAGGATCACTTTCCACATTGGGGGGCAAAAAAGATGTATTTACAAGTTAAGAATAATGATGTCCAAAAGGAATCTAGTATTTTGAGGGTAAAAGCCCAATATAAAAGTTTCCATAAGTTTTGAATCCACTCAAAGAAAAAAGAAATGAAAAAGTGAAGGAATGAAAAAGAAAAGGTGAAGAAAAGTGAAAAAGGAAAAAAGGAAAAAGTGAAAGAAAGAAGAACCAAATAAAAAAAGAAAATAAAAAAAATTAAATGAAATGAATGAGTGGAAAGCACAAGAGAATGATAGAGAATATGCCTTAAAGTAAATCCTTCAAATGAAAGAATGATCCTTGGTTTTAATTTCTCTTAAACATTTGTTTTAGGCTTGTCTATCCTTTTTTTTGAAAACCTAAACATTGACCTACATTACGTCTTATGAAAAGTCCATTTTGGAACAAGCATGGATGCTTAAAAATTAAAGAACTTTTCTTGAAAAAATGACCATGAAACCTATGACATCCATGAACCATTTTATCTCTTTTTATTAACTAATTTCTTATTTGGACCATTATCCCTATTTGGATGAGTTTGAACTCTTAAGTGTATGGTGTAATATTAAAAAAGATAAAAAAAAAGAAGAAGAAAGAAAAAGAAAACAAAAAAAAATGAATGTGGCTCTAGGGTGAAAACCCTATAAGAGCGTAATCTAGAGCAAACCTTGGAAGCCACCCCTAATACTAGATGAGATGGATGCTGAACAAAGATAAGTTAAACCTTTTTGAAAAGTCCAAAATATGAAAATCCCAGAAGTTTGAAAAGAGTTGATTTCAAAAAACTCAGTTTTTTTTCATTCTCAAATAACCTTTCAAAATCTCAAGCCCTTATAGCTAACCTTGACATTTATCAAAATGTCACATTTGAAGGCTAAAAAAAATGAACATGTTTCGTTTTCAAGAGATCCATATTTTTAGAAAAACTTATGTTTCATCTCTTAGCTTGCTTGGAAAAAGTATAGGCTTCTTTTATCCCCTCTAGGTGCCATTTTGAATAAACAAAACCTTAGTGTGCTAAACGATTCAATCTATTTGGAAAGAAATTTTTCATTTCTGATGTGGATCACCAATTTCTAAATAAATTTAAGTCTAGTTTTTTTAACTCATAAGTTTTTAAGCCCAGCTTAGCTGGCACTCATAAAAAGTTTTAAGCACAATCTAGTTGGCACCCCTGAAAGGTTTAAGCCCAAATTATTTGGTATCGATGAAAATTTAAGCCTAATCTAGTTGGCACCAAGAAAAATTTAAGCTTAGTTTAGCTGGCATTCAATGAAATTTAAACCCAGTTTAGCTGGCATTCAAGGAAAATTTAAGCCTAGTTTAGCTAGCACCAAATGAAAATTTAAGCCCAATTTAGTTAACAGCCAATGAAAAGTTTAAGCCCAATTTAGATGGCATTCATGAAAAGTTTTAAGCTAGTCTATTTGGCACTCATGAAAGATTTAAGACCAGTTTAGTTGGCACCCAATGAAAAGATTCAAACCCAAATTATTTAATACCAGTAAAATTCTAAACCCAAATTATCTAACACCTAATAAAAAGATTTAAGCCCAATTTAATTGGCACCAATGCAAATTTATGCTCAGAGTAGTTAACACCGAATAAAAATTTAAGCCTAGTTTATCTAGCATTAATGAAATTTTAAGCTCAGTTTAGCTAGCACCAATGTAAATTTAAGCTTAGAGTAGCTGGCACCGAATAAAAATTTAAGCCTATTTTACCTAGCATCAATGGAATTTTAAGCCCAGTTTAGCTAAAACCAATGCAAATTTTAAGCCCAGTATAGCTAAAACCAATGAAAATTTAAGCCAGTTTGGTTAGCACCCAAGTTTTAAGCCTACTATTAAATGGTATCAAGAAGTCTTAAGCCTATATTATCTAGCACTAATGAAAATTTTAGCCTAGTGTAACTGGTTTACAAGCCCGGTTTAGCTAGTACCTATAAAAATTTAAGCCTAATTTAGTTGGTACATAAGGCCAGAATTAGTTAGCATGTAGACCCAGATTGGCAGTCATTTCATTTAACCTCTAGTTCAAGCCCAATCACTTCTTTCGACCTATGGTTCAATCCTAATCATCCTTATTTTTCAACCCACAGTTTAATCTTGGTCGTCTTAAGCAAAAAAAATAAAAAATAAAAAACACATAACACATAACAGAAAAAAAGACAAAAAACCAAAAATAAACTAAAAAACAAAATAAAAAAATTTTCACATTAGGAAGTAGTATCTGGAAAACATTATTGCCTATGTCTTTGTATTATTTCTGATTCTAAAAAATATACAAAGAGAAGGCAACTATAGATACCTAATTTTGTCCAAAAAATTTTATCTTTTCAATTTGGGCTTGTTTCTATAATTGGCCTCGATCATCATTTTCAAGATTATTGCATGACCTATTTTAAATAGTTTGGTATGAGGCCCAATGTGGGCTCCATGGTGAGGCCTATTGCATTAACTCAAATAATAGCCAAAGTGGCTAAATAAAAGGCTTGATACATATTCCTTAAAGTCCATTAATGGCCCATTATTGGCCATTAAACATAAAAAATGTACAAATAAAAATAATCATAACACAAAAAACCCAAATAATAAATAATATAATATATAAATCATAAAAAAATATAAAATGAAAAAATAAGAAGTGAAACCTAAAACCAAAAAAAATAAAATAAAGTAAGGCTCAAACAAAATGATCAAGGTCTCAAAGCATTGGGACTTTGTTGAAGGCCTAAGAGGGCCCAAATGGGACCATTTAACATAACTGAAAACAAAGCCCATTTGGCTTTGTTTGGAGGGGCTAAACACATGTAAAAAAAAAAAAAAAGGGAGAGTCTAGAAAAATCCATGCATGAGGCTTAAAGCCTCTTTATGAAAACTACTCCGTATAAGGAAATAAAAAATGAAAAGTTGATGGAAAGGGCATACAAAGGAAAAACTGAAATGAAAAACTATAAGAACATGAGTGGCATAGGTGAAAAAAAAATAAAAACTGGGAGAATGGAACAAGGCTAGTGAGAGACATGGAAAAAATTGGAAAGCAAAGAAATGGGCACAGAGAAAAAAAGAAAAGAAAAAGATAGACAAGCAAAAATAGGGGCAAAGTGAGAGGCATTTTTTTAGGATGGGTTGCTAAGAAAACTAAGGAGGAAATAAGGAAAAAGTGTATGAACAACAGGCAAAAAAAAAGATAAGGAGAAAAAATGAACCAAAAGGGAAAGGGGAAGAAGTAGAAAAAATAAAAAATAGCAAGTCTGGTAACTTGACAGAGGTAGTTTTCTCAAAATGTAAAAGAAGAGTGACAAAGAAAAAGGGAGAATAAGTGACCAATGAAAAAGGGACTAAAAAAAAAACACACAAAAGAAAAGAGAGCAAAGAAAAAAAATAACACAAAAGAAAAATAAAAAAAGAATGAAAGAAAATTGCAAGGGAAGTGTAAGGTAGAAAATGGAAAAGAAGATGAAGGGTTCAATGAAAAAAACATTAAAGGAAACCAAAAAGCCAAAAAAAAAGTGTTGTAAATTTAAAATATGGTGCATCCTATATTGGATAGAAAGATTTAATTATTTATAAATAAAATTAATTTTTGTATTAATTTTATTCATATTTTAAATAATTATATTTGAATAGAAATAATTATCATATGACAAATGGTCATAACAACTTGAATATAAATAGATTATTATTCATAAATGTCATGATTATATAGAAGGTCATAACTATATGAATAGAAGTTTATGTCTATTCATTCATTATAAATAAATCTTTCAATATAACTATTTTCACTCTTCTGATTGGAGAATTTAAGGCTTTGTTTTATCCTAAAGGCATAATTACCTTTAAGAAAGTGTTCTTCATGCCTCAAAGCCAAAATTCTTTTATATTATTTCATTTCTTTTATTTATCTTTTCTAACAATTTAAAGACAATTATGAAAAATTTATGTTTTGCATGAGAAAGATACAGGGAAAAAAATTGGCATGATTTGGAGATCAATATTAGAGAAGGTTCAAGGTGTCAAAGGATTAATGTTTCTATGGACCAAAATATTAATTTTCATAAAGATCTTCATTAGAGGTATGTATTTTATTTTTTGCATAATTGCTAGTAAAAGATTCATTGAATGAGATAAACACATTAACAATTTATTTCATTAGTGTGTAAAGTCAAAATTCAATATGCAAAATATTGATTATATTACATAAGTTTATGCTTATACTGAAATTGACTCCATAATTGGGTTTAATGAATTGTATTATATTTATTTGAAAAATCGATGCTTATAAAGACTAGGATAGGAAATAGCCTAAAAACATAAAAGAGAAAGACATCAATTGGTTTACAACCAAAAGAATTATCACTTGTTATCAAGTAACAAATTAAATTAGGTTTTAATAAAATGTCGATTGTTTAATTGTCATGTCATGGTTATATATAGAATAGGCAAATTATGCCATAGTTTCTATGAAAAGAATTAGAAATGGGTAAAGGAATTTACCATAAAAAATTAGATGCAAGTAAAGAATATATGTAGAAAATAAGATTTGGCTATAAGATTAGTTTTATTATTAAATCATGGCACCAAAATTAAGATAATAAGTTGAGTCAAGCAATTTGTATGATTCTATCTTTGTTGGTCGTTTATAAATCAAATGTTGATATATATTTAAAATTTATTATTGGTTTAAATTTTGACTATTGTTTAATTTTCATAAAAACCAATTAAAATTAAATTGATATATGTGAATAATTATTATTAAGATATGGTGTTTCATGGATTAATTGGTGGATAATAAACCAAGTAATGGTTATTATCAGAAACATGGACATGTGACATGTATTTTGCCAGCTGGGTGTATTACACTAAAAGTGATTTTACAAAATAAAATTTTATTGTGAACAATCACAAAGTGGAAATCATAGAAAGCCATCAAAGAGTTAATCAATGGTTACAAAAAAATATTATTGCTTTTCACATACGGGATATTGATTAAACAAAATGGCATGCCATTAAAAAATGTTAAAGCATTTATCAATTACTAGCATGTTGAAATATGCTTATCAATGCCTAATTAGGCATGTTTATAAATTAGAAAAGAACATGCAAATTCAATGTTCCAAAGGAACTGATACATGCATGTGTTTAATTCCATTTTGTGATGGCACAGAGGATATTGGTACAGTTTGCCATATATTATGAAAATGAACTGAATGGGATGAAATCTTCTTTCTTATACATATAAGAAAGATATGGACTATAGAGATAGAATGCCAGCATCCAATCAATACATTATTGGTTAAAAACAATGAAGGCACTTTTGCTTCTTGTACCTGAAAAAATGGTGTTTTATAGGCTGTTAAAATGAAAAGTGAACAAGTGTTCGAGGTTTTCAATAATTTCATGACAATAGCAAGAATGTGGCTAGTTATATACGATATTAACATATGGGTGTAGATAATAATATTGGTTTATGAAAACTATAAGCCTTAGAGTTAGCCAATCAATGATTTAACCAATGTAAATGCATCACAAATTTTCGCTTGAAATATGAGTAGAACTCATATTATAATTATTTTTTATACTATTTTATGAAAATGATTCTTTGGATTCATGTTTTATGACTTGCATTAATATGGTGATCTAGATATAAAAGTATTGGTCACAAAAATAATTCTGAAAGTATTTGAAATTAGAGTTAAATATACTATGGACTCTTATTGTATATAAGCATATTGGTCCTATGAGTAAAGTTTGAATTTATTATATATCCAAAAATGTTATGACCAATTAAAAGTAGTAAATAACAGAGATATATAGGCTATACAATAGTGGAAAAATAAAGTTCTCATAAAATTTGAAATCAAGTTTAAAGGTTTCAATAATCATGAACTTAGAATTAGCCATTGGGCAATTACTATATGCTTTGAATACTCGTGATAACATTTGAGATAGTTGGTTTTCACTAAAAACCATCATTATAAATGGATAACTTTAATAGCTAAATCTACATGATTTGTAAGTATGAGGTGCATTATTATGGTTGACTTAGAATAACCATAAGCCAAAACTGATGCCATAATCTTGATCACATTGTGGTAATTTTTTGTTATGTATATTGTCTAATTCATTGATTGTACAAATGATTTATCATCAATGTTTTATATAGTGAAAATTTCAAAGTATATTTACTTTGAAAGTCATGAGTGATTCAAAGATCTTGTGAATTTGAAAACTTTTATAATAGCAAAAAGAATGCTATTTGATCAATTTGAGTGTGGAAATGGTTTTATTCATGGTAATAAAAAAAATATTAATAGTGTTTATGATGAAATAGATTCATATAAATATTTATGAATTGACATAAAAGTCTTAAAAGGAGACTATAGAAGCATAATTATATTTGATATCTACTTATTGAGGTAAACTCTTATATTGAGTTAAAATCTAAAAGTTTTAAAACTTTTATTGAAATATTAAGGTATCAACTAGTTATCTTTCACTAAAGGTGGATTTGGAGGCCTTATACATTAAAAAAAAAAACCACAAAATAGTGACAAGATAAATAAAATAGCAACTTGATTAAGTATATATGATATCTTGATAATTGAATGAGATATTCTTTAATAAAAGAATGCATACTTATACATGGTAGGGGTGATAAGAATCAAAAGAAATAAAAATTGACACCATAAGGTTGTAAGATTTTAGTATAATTTTGTGAGCAAATTATACAAGCTAATAAGTTTAAACACTTATTAAAGTAAAGTAAAAAAAGGTCCTTAAAAATCTTAAAAGGACTAAAATTGTTTGGTTTATTCATTAAGTTTATCTAATTGTACTAGAAGTATAATTATATTAAAAATATATAAAAGTATGGAAATAGAATGGTTGAAATTAATAAATATAGAGTTGTAACCACAACTAAAACTAACTATTTCTTAAAATGATAAGAACGAGGCAATAATGTTTGGAGCATAAAAATGATATGCAAAATGAAAATTTTGAACATATTAGCCTGAAGTGATTATATTATAGATCAATCTCAAGTGGGGTAATTACCATAAAAAAAATCGAATTCCAAGATATTTAGTTAGTAGTACTACAAGTATAATGGATTTAAACCTTTACTATTAGACACTAATAATGGGAACCCAACTTTGAATTAGTAATCTCTAATTAAAAAGTTTAAAGGGTAAAAATAAATTATTGTTATGTGTCTGTTAAATACTAGTAAAATCTATTCAAGTTTAGAAACTAGTGTGGTCTATTGTGTGGGAAAGATGAGTTTCTATACTCTTAATAGAGTTTTAAATGTCTAAAGTAATGGAGATATAATAGAAACTCTACCGATATAAACATAGAAGTGTTGCCGCTTCAACAAGGAGAATTGGGGTCTCTTGTAAATATTTATGAATAGGAAAAGCACATGGTCATAATAGTGCTAAAATCGGTTATAAATCTCTGACAGAAGAATAAATAAGTATTATGTGTGTTATATCTTTAATTCTAACACTACGAGTTGAGGTTTAATCAGTGGACACCATCAATTTTGTTAGAATTTTAGGATATATATATATTAATTGAAGGTTTAAATTGAGAGATACCTTCTTGTATTCATAATATTTATTTATGTGAAAGGTAATAATTAAGCACTAACATTCCAAACTAGTGGGAGATTGTTGGCAATTTAAAATATGGTGCATCCCACATTGGATAGAAAGATTTAATTATGGATGAATAAAATTAATTTTTTTATTAATTTTATTCACATTTTAAATAATTATGTTTAAACAAAAACAATTATCATATGAAAAATGGTCATTATTATTTGAATATAAATAGATTATTATTCATAAAGGTCATGATTATACAGAAGGTCATAACCATCTGAATTAAAGTTTATATTTGTTCATTCATTATAAATAAATCTTTCAATATAACCATTTTCACTACTTCTAATTGAAGATTTAAGGCTTTGTTGTATCTTAAAGGCATAATTGCCTTTAAAAAAGTGTTCTTCATACCTCAAAGCCAAAATTCTTTTCTATTATTTCTCTTCTCTTATTTATTTTTTCTAATAAAAAGTAGAAGCAGAGGGAAAGATTTTGGCATAAAAAAGGAAAAAAAAGAAAAAAAAAGAGGTAGGTGGAAAAAGAAATAGAAGATAGAAACTAAAAGGAAAATATGACAATAGGTGACAAAAAAAGAACTAAAAACTAAAAATATGAGAATAGGCAAAAAAAAATTGAAGCAAAGAGGGAAGAAAGAGGCATGAAGAAAACATACAGCTAGAAAAAGAGAGGAGAAACTGACCAAAAAAATTATGCATGCAAAAAAAAGAATTAGGCAAAAAATGTAAACAAAAGGCAAGGAATATGGGTAGCAAAGAAAAAAAAAGAGAAGAAGTGAGGGCAGAAGAGAATACCAGAATTAAAGAAATGGGAACCAAAACATAAAAAAAAAAATTGAATGAAAGATGAAAAAGGGAAGGATTCTATGAAAAAAAGTGAGGAAAGAAAGCAAAAAAAAAAAAAAGAAAGGTAAAATGCCAGCAAAAAAAAAAAGAGAACTAGTAGCAAACTAGAAAGAAAACAAAAAAGTCTAACAAAAATATAAAAACATAAGAAAAAGTAACAGTAAAAGTTATTAACTTGGGGAAGGTTTTCATTGTAATAAAGGTAATGTTTCTTCTAACCTTCATCATTTTCTGTCCAAGTGTCATTTTGTTTTGGATTTTGGCATGATGTTTCCCTTTTACATTGTATGTTGCATTGTTAGTGTTTCATGGCATGTCCCTTGTTTTAGTTTGTCCCTTGTGTGTTAAGAAACCATATAATGGTTTAGAGAGAAAAAATAATGGCTTCAAATGTTTATCTAGTTTTGCTTGGGTGTTAGTATGTTTTTATTTAATTTGTGTCTTTTATTCGGGGACTAACTTATATAGTTTTTGGAAGTTGGCTGCAACTTTTCTTTATCATAAATAAAAATCATGTTAAAAAAAATTAAGTCTTTGTTTGCTTGAATATGGTTCGTAGAAGGTAAAGCTTTAAACTTTTTATTTTTATTTTTGTTTTCTTTTCACTAAATATGGTTTGTTTATAATGGCTTAGAATTTTTTCACTAGTATGCAGATTATTTTATGTATTCAAAGAAGCATAAGACTCCAACACATCTTTTATTTTAGTTTATTTTTCCTATAGCTACTTGGAGGAAAGTTAGGACCTCTTCTTAATTTATTTTATTTTCATGCATATTTTATATTACACATGTTCATGCACATTTTTCTTATGCTGCTCAAATACAAAGTAAATCGTCATGCATGCTTATTTTCCTTAATAGCTAAATTTCTATACTTATTTTGGTTTTTTTGTAATTTAATTTCCCATGCTTTAAATTACTTTAGATGTAATTCATTTTCAATGCACTTTAAATTTATTAATTCCACCATGCTTCTTAAAAAATAATAACTAAATAATAAAAATATGTATAAAAATAATAAAAATTTTAAAATCACTGCCTAGATGTTGGAGGGAATTAAAAATTATATTTTAAAAAATATATAATAATTTTGCCATGATGGGGAAATAAAAATAAAAAATAATAAATAATCTTAATATTAAAATTTTAATGAAAAAGGAAAATGTATAAAAAAGAAATATAAAAATTCATTTTTTAGGAAATTATAAAAAATGAGCTTACTCCGAAAGTCTACCTAGATATTGAAGATTTTTCAAGGGGTTTGTAAGTTTCTAAAATTAAAATCTTGAATCAAAACTCTAAATGAAACCCTCAAACAAAATCTTAAAATGAAACCAAAAAACAAAAACCCTAAATCTTAAATGAAATCCAAGACTCTAAGTAAAATCCTAAATCCTAAATGAAACTCTAAATCTAGGTAAAATTTTAAATCTAAAAATAAAATGAAATCTAAAGTTCTAAATCCTAGGTGAAACTTGAAACCCTAGGTCTAAATTAAAACCCTAAATAAAACTTTGAAACCTTAAACTTACCCAAAAATCATCTTAAATTTTTAAGAATTTGTATGAAAACCTTTTGTGAAATAATTTGTTCTCGAATAACGTCAAGATGATGTATATAAAAATTGTATTTCATTAAGAATTTTTATTTAATTTCACATTTTAAATAATAAAATTAAATAAAAAATGAGATTTTAAGTATAAAAAGTTACACCTAAACTTTACCTAGAGGTTGGAGAGCCTAAGTAGTCTTTTATGTTTAAGAACCTAATCCTAACTTCGCATCTCATCATCATTTATGACACACATTTATATCCATATTTGCATTTATTATTTATATAGATATATATGTTTAGTTTTTTTAATTATTGATGTTTATGGTTAGATATTTAATTATTTAATTATTGTTTAAAAACTTTTAATTTTGAAAATAAATAAATAAATAAATTTCAAATAATATTCTAGGGGATATAATTTTTGGTACTTTGCCTAAAAGTTGGAGTGTTACCAATAATTATCGTTTTCAAAGAATATTATTTTTAATTTTTATAAAATTTTATGGTAAATTTTTAGACGAAAAAGATTATCTTCAAATTTTGCCTTTATCTTGGAGAGTTTTAAGGTATTTTCTTTAATTTAATGATTTTCACAGTATTTGTAAGTAAAGATTTTTAATTAATTTTATTTCTTAAATTTCATATAAAAACTATTTTTGTCCAAAATTATAAATTACGCATGATTAATTGGTACCAATTTTATAGATGCTACAGGGTTGCTAACACTTCCCTACACATAACCAACTCCTGAACTCAATCCTATTTCATGGGACCAAAATTATTTTTTTAATAAACTTTAAATTCATTTTATTATTTTATTTAAAAGATAAAATTTTTGTGTGGCCAATCACACCCTAAAATAGATTGGTAGCAATCGAGTCTCTGGATCAATATGTTATGACAATAGTGAACAGGAAAGTTCTACCTAAGAGTAATGGAGTATGAACTTCCTTCATATTTAAAACAGGAAAATTCATAGAGAAAACATATTTTTCAACTTTCACCAAGACATTTTTTAGCATCTTTTATGGTAACTTAGCAATTGATCAGTGAACTTAAATGTTGAACGTAGGAGGTTTTAGCTCTTCATAACCTAGCTGCACAAAAACATTTATAGGCATTAAATTTATGTTTGAACCAAGATCACAAAGAGCATCAAAGAATTTCAATTTTCCAATCATTCAAGGTATAAAAAAACTCTTTAGATCTTTTAACTTTTTGGGCAAGAGTTGTTAAAGCTCAAGGCTACAATCATTTAAAAATGTGGCTTTTTTAAGTTCCTTGAGAAGCTTCTTTGGGCTAGGCCTTAAGGCATGTGAATTAACATTAAAACACTACCTATACATTCTAGTAGTCATCCTTAGCCTTAGCTAAACTTCCTCTTGAATCTCTTCTTTCTCTTCTTGTTTTACTTAGGATCTTTTTTTTAGGGATCCTTGTTTGGCATTACCTATTCTCCTTGGTTATTTGGGGCAGGCACACTTTGGGCTATCTCTTTAAGCAGAATGCTTTCTACTAATGTTCTCCTTACTTGTAGCAGTATTTACCCTTATTTAAGAGACCCTTCAATGTATTTTTTTGGATTTTTTTCATAGTCCATCTCATTGTTTTCTTTCTTAGGGTCTTCTTCATAGGTTTCAATAGCTTTAGGGGCCTCTAATGCCTTAGGGTCAAAACCCTCCAAGATTTCTCTACCAAGTCTTAAAAGTTCTTTATCTTCTAGAATGTCTTTCTTTCCAATAAAATCCACTTCAGGTTGTTTTACAAAGTTAGGTGGGTTGACAACTTTGGGTTCATTATCTTTCTCATCAGAATAGTCCATCCTAACATCTCCTAAAAAATATACTACATTACATCGCTCTTTACTTTATTTTTTTTTATGTTGGTTTCAGTGTTACTAGGTATGGTACCTACTAGGCAATTTGTTATGGCTTGGGTGAGTTGACTTATTTGATTTTCTAGGTTTTTTATGGATGTAGCTTGGCTTTGAATGTTGGTATTGTTAGCTTGCATCAACTAGATCAACATGTCCTCAAAGGTAGGTTTCTTTTCCTAAGGTGGGTTATAGTTTAGTGGATTAGGGTGGTAACTATTGGTTTGGTTGTTGGTGGCTTAGTGGTTTGGTTGGTTCCAAGAAAAGTTAGGTTGGTTTCGCCAGCAAGGATTGTAGGTATTACTATAGGGATTGTTTCTTAGTTTATTTTGTTAGATATAATGATCAGGTTCTACCCTATATTGGCATATTTCCAAGGAATAGGGCCATTCACATATGTCACAGGATACAAAGGGACTTTGTATGGCATTAACAAGGTTGGCTTGTGATTGGGTTCCTAAGGCTTTAATCTTTTTTGTAAGGGTAACCAATTGATAGTTAATAGAAATAATAGCATCAACTTTAAATAAACCATCAGATTTTTTATTGACCTTTCTTTTCATGCCCCATTGGTAATTATTAGCGGCCATCTCTTTTATTAGCTTATTAACCTCTTTAGGAGTCTTGCTTATTATAACCCTTCCAACAACTGAATCTAGAGTAGTTCTTATGGGTGTTGTAAGACCATTTTAAAATATCTAAATTTGGAATCACTAAGGCAAACCTTGATGTAGGCATTTTCTAACTAAGTAATTCTTTGAATCTCTCCCATCCATCATGCAAAGTTTCACATCAGCCTACATATAAGTGGTAATCTTATTCCTTAGTTTTGTAGTCTTTGCTGGTAGGAAAAATTTTGCTAAAAATTTTTTAACTATATCTTCCTATGTTATGATTGGTAGTCTCTAAGAGAAAATGGAAACAATCTTAGTCTAATAGCTTCATCAAAAACACCATTGTAACAAAAAGTATCACAAAGTTAAAGAAAATTAGAAATATGTAGATTTGGATCATTGCTTGGTAGTCTTCCCAACTGCACAGAAGTTTGGACCATTTGTATAATTAAAGGCTTTATGTCAAAGTTATTAGCTTGAATAACGGGCCTTTGGATGGATGGCTAAAAACCATTTGCATTGGGAACTAAAAAGTCCCTCAAAGTTTGCCTTTTATTATTTATGTACACCATAAAAATAGGTGCTAGTGGTGTTGGTTGCTCTTTTTTTCTTCCTCTAAAGGTTCTCTTTATCTCTTGATCAACTAGAGTGAAGTCAACACTTTTAGATCTATATATGTAATCAAGAAAAGTCAAAGAAAAGCAAAAGAAAAATAAAAAAAATTTTAAATTATAACAACTTAGGAAATTTTTATTGATAATGCGAACATTGTTATAATCCCTACAACGGCACCAAAAACCTGATTGCTGCTTTTTGTGTAAATCTTGCAAGTGCATAAATCAAGTAATAAAGTAGAGTATTCTAAGTATCGTCTCCTCAAGGATTATATAATGTAATATTAGGTAGTTCACAAGTACCAAAGGTGAAAGGTTGACATCATATATCTAAAAGGATGAATAATTAGGGTTTTAGGGTTACAAGGTTAAGTAGACATGGATCAAGTAAAGGTTAAAAGTGATGTATGGTAGGGTTCTAAATTTCACCAACAATCACTTAAGAAGCAAAGATTAATGCCAACAACTAACCCTAAAGCAAGAATTAAAAGATTGCCAAGTAAAAAAAATTAAAGATTATAAACAAGAAGTTTTGGAGAATGTCGAATTGCTTGTAAAGAAATAAAGATTGCATGAAAGAAACTAAAGCACAAGAGATCATGTAGCCAAATCTTGCAAAGAAAATAAAGAAAACTTGGATCACAAAAATTAAAGGTTGTTTGTGTTGAAATTAAAGAAAATAAGAACAAGATTTTGTAAACAAGAAATCAAAAAAAGAGATCTTTGAATGAAAATACTTTTTAATTGAAAAAGATTTAAAGAACAAAAACTTAGTAATTGACAAATCCATCACCTAAGCCAATACCTTAACTACAAGAAATAATGCACTAAAGAAACCTAGAAACCAAAAGAAAGAAAAGAAGTGAGGAGAAGAATGATGAAACAAGTGAATGGCCTTGTCTATTTATAGGCATAGGTTCGGCCAAGAGGGATATACACGAATGTTTAATTTCAATTCAAATACAATTGGATAAGCTTTATCCTGGTCTTCTAAGCTTCATGGCTGAATGGGACTCTCCATGCTTAAGTGTTTTTGGGTGAATGGAGTTTTGGTGGACCCTTGCTTACATTTTAATCAAATCTTAGATAATCTTCTTCATTAGTTTTGACTAAGGCCTGGAGTTTCAAAAGAAATTGGATTTTTATCCAATTCGTGAATTTTGAATGGATAAAATCCTATTCAAAGTGAATTTCTTCAAGATTAATTAACAACCTTAATGGTAAGCTTTAACTTCATCTTGGCCAAATGCATTTAGTTGCCATTATGAAAGAAATGCATGATAGCTCCTTTAGATTTGGTTTGGTCGAATATGGTGGAGCTTGTAGAGTCCTTGTGCAATGCATTCTCTTCATGGCTAAACAAAGGAAGCATGATTATCTTAAAGTTCAATCTTGGCCGAATGGATTAGGATTATGTTGGCTTGTGCATGCTTGAATATGGATCAATGTGGGCAACATGGAGCTTAGAATGTAAACATTGCATCTTTACATGCATGGCTTGCATGAAAATGAGTCTTGAGCTTGAAAAACCTAAAATCAGGAAAATAGCATGAAAAGCACAAAAAATCATCCAAATTTTTAAAGTTTAGCACCATTTTAACATGTAAAATCTTTATATTTTGGTGCTATCATCTAACTTCTTATTCACAGTTTACCTAGCAGGCAACTAATTGAGAATTGTTAAGATAATCAAGTGCCTAACATTTAGACTTGCTACTAATTCTAGCCCTATAGCTAAAGCCTCAATACTCTGCTACATTATTAGAGACAGAGAAATCAAAAGACAATCTATATGACCATTCTTGTCCTCTTGGGCTCAACAATAAAATTCATAGTCCTAAGACATCTTTTTTTGATAAGCCATTTACATATAGTACACATGTATTCTCTTGCAATGGGCCTACCACAAAATGACATTGAATGATCTAGGCTAATGGTGTAGGGAGTTCAATTAATTTATTTGTTTATTGTGCTTTTTGTGGTTTTGATTAGATTAGCTCATTTTAGGGTTTAAGATTTATGGGGAAAGATTAGGTTTGTAATTGGTGAAGTTTTGGAGGGAATTGGGTTTAAGCTTGTGGTTTAGGTGTAAAGGAGCATTTAGCTAGGAAATTTGCTAAAGCTTGGGCCTTGATGGCTTTCCTTGGCTTGTATTCAATATGGCTCAACACTGCACTTCATTATTCTTCCAAAAGTCTCTATCTTGTGTAAAATTTTTGTGAGTCATTGGTCTATTAACACAATGATGGTGTGCACCTAAAAATATTGTTTTAACTGGCAAGCTATCATAACCAATGCAAAAGTTATCTATTCCAACCTTGTATAATTAACCTCCCCATTTTGCAAAGCTCTACTGTCATAATACATTGGCACTTGGTTTTTGTTGGCCTCCTTTGTTAATACTATTGCTACATTCTCGTCAGAGGCTGACAGGTACACATAGAGTGGTTCACCAAGAATAGGGCTAGCAAGCAAAAATGGTGAATAGAGATATTGCTTAAGTTTTTCAAAGGCTTTCTAGCACTGTTTATCCAGAATTTTGTTACGGTATGAAGGATTTTAAAGAATGGCAAGCACTTGTCTTCTAATTTAGATACAAATCTAGTAAGGATTGCCACTCACCCAGTTAACCTCTACATCTTGTTGGTGGTTTTTAGGGGGTCATGGCTAATATAGCTATTACTTCTCATGATTTGCTTTTATGCTTGTGTTAGAAACCATGAAACCTAAGATTTTTCCTACTTCCCCACCAAATGTATATTTAGTAAGGTTTAACTTCATTTTGTATTTTCTTATAACAGAAAAAGCTTCTGTTAAATCCCAAACATGCCCAAACATACTGCTCCAAACAAAGGCTTTTAACCAGTATATCATCTACATATACTTCCAAAGACCACCTAATTTGTTCCTTGAAGATTTTATTCTCTAATCCTTTATACATAGCCCCCACATTCTTCAACCCAAAGGGCATCGCTATGTAATAGAATAAACCATCCTCGATGATAAAATATGTTATTTCTTAGTTTACCTTTGCCAACTTGATCTAGTTATACCTTGAGAAGGCTTTCATGAAACTTAAATATTTATGGCCTATAGAAGAGTCCACTAATTTGTCGATTGAAGTAAGAGAAAAACTATCTTTTAAGCATGCTTTATTAAGATCGATGAAGTCTACATACATTTTCCACTTACCATTTACCTTTTTTTACAATGACTACATTAGAGAGCCAATTAGGATATTTGACTTTCCTAATATATCCTGCTACAATTAGTTTATCCACCTCTTCCCTTACTGCTTGAATTCACTCAAAGGTGTGCTTTTTTTTCTTTTACATGATTAGTTTCATTGCTGGGTCCATATTTAGGCGATGGGTGATAACATGCTCATTGATTCTGGCAATGTCTATCACAAACCATGCAAAAACATCAGCCTTTTCTACAAAAATCTATATTATATACCTTTTGCCCTAGCATCCAACACCATTTGTGTTGTGAAATTTTAAGTCTAGAGGGTATAATTGGATGGGTATTATTTGTTCCACAAGGCAAGCTTTGTGTTCTTTGGTTCCTTCTCATGTGTCTAGGGATAGCAATGAGTTGGGTCGGGGTGAGTTTTTGCTCGCCCCGACCTAACCCGACTTTATAATAAAAAATCTCGAACTCCAACCCAACCTAAATTTTTCTTTTATTCTCGAACTTGACCCAACCCGATATTATATAAATCGTACCCGATCTGACCCAAAATCAATAAAATATTATTTTTTAAAAATATAAAATATTATTTTTAAAATATAAATATATAATTATATAATTATATATAAATTAAAATTAAAAAATAATTAAAAAAATAATTTTTAATATAATATCGGGTTGGGTCGGGTTTGTCTAAAACTCAAACCCGACCCAAACTCGATTTTCCTTTAATAATACCCGATCTAACCCGACCTAAAACTCAAATTTCAAAAAAAAATTGACCTTATATGATCGGGTCGGATCGAAACCCGTCAAGCTTAGGTTGGGCTGCCAACCCTACACGTGTCCATGCTATCAATGCCAATGTTTAGGCTAAGGCTGGGTTTATTACATGGAATGATTGGAGGGAATATGTGTCGGGGTCTTTTAGGAGTGAAAAGTAGAGTGGGTTGTTAGTTTGATCTTCTTTATGAGTAAGTTGAAGGTTAGAATGTGGCATTGGTGAGCTGCCACTTTGTTCATTTTCATATATCCTATTCCTATATGTGTAGGGGATTTAACTTTCCAAGTAGTAGATGGAGGTCACCATCTTGGCCTTTTTCATCAATGGCCTACCAAAGATAACGTTGTAAGTAGAAGGCTTGTCAACCATGAGAAAATTTGCTAACATGGTTAACATATGCTCTTCGTCTCCCATCGTAACTAATATGGTGATGACCCCATCCACTATAATAGGTTGGTTAACAAACCCAAAGATAAGCCCAGATGACTATAAGTGTTCATCCATAAGCCCCATTTGTTTGAATGCTTGGTACTATATTAAACTACTGCACTACCACTATTAACTAATACATTACAATTGGTAGTTAGCTATCATCACTGTGACCACTATGGGATGATTTCCATTAGCCACTAAAATGTTAATATCCTTTTCTGAAAATGCCATCTGCCAATCTTTAATTTCTTATTTTTAAACACGACATCAATGGCCATCACACTATGCACATATTGCACTTGGATTTGTTGTTGGCCCAATATTCAACAGTTCTACAATGACAAGGATGATGCCCTGGATTAGACGTTTGCTTGACTTTTTCTTGATGGGCTTCTTCCTTTTGGTAGGAAAAGCACTTAACTTATTAGCGATCGGGCTGTAAGGTTACTAGATTGAGATTTGGGTTAGGCATTTATCATATTCTCCAATCTTTCAATCTTGTTTTGAATAGCTATACACTTATTAGTGGAATGTACTCTACTTTAATGGAAAGTGTAGTGTCTTTTTTTATGGGGATTAGTTATCTAGTCATTTAGGTGAGGATCTTGTTTGATTGTTTCTTTAGGTTGGTCATTGACTTGGGTGTTGTGTAATGGCATTTAAAGTATTTTGGTTTGGGTACTGGTTGGACTATGTTTGAGGGTTTTTGTTGCTATTGCTATTATGCCAATCTCTTTTTCCTTATTAGCCAAGGGCTTGATAATTATCAAGAAACCATTAGCTTGGTATTTTAATTTGTCTATTCTCTCCTCATAAACGTTCTTGCCATTGCCTATGCTGTTTAGCCTTATTTGCCACCCTAATCATTTTGGCCTTATTAAACTTCTAAGCCCTTTCATTTAACTTATACAATTGTTCTGGCTTGTTTTTTATTAACAACTATCTTAAATGATCATGCCTCACCCTTGAGGTGAAAGCCTGAATGGCCCATTCAGCATTCAAATTCTTGATTTCAAAAGTGGCAATGTTAAACCTCTTTAAATACTATAGCAAAGTTTCTTCAGACTTTTGCTTTATGGCCAATAAACTCATAAAAAAGCACATAGTAGTCTTGTAGTTCATGAAATGTGTTAATAACTACTTACTCAAGGTATCAAAACTGTCTATGGTGGTAGGAGCCATAAAATAAAACCATGTCCTGGCTCTTCCATGTAAAGTGGTAGGAAAAGCTCTACACTTAATTGCATCAAATGTATTATACAAGTCTATAAAAGTCCTAAAATGGTCTAAGTGGTCCTTTAAGTTAGTGGTTCCCTTATAAGTGTCTTTTGGCAATTTGAGAGAATGTGGGTTCTTAGCTTGTCTAATGGTATGATTAAGAGGGTTGTAGTCATCATCCAACTACTAAAGGTCTTTGTTTTTGTCTTTTTTAAGCTCAACTAGCTCCCTGCATAGGATCACGACTTACACAGCTAATTCATTTTCTAGGTTGGGGTTTGTATGTGTCCGTTTATGATGGTGGGTCTTGTCATGCACTATTTGGAGGTAAGTTTCTTTAGGCTAGGTTATGTTTCAAAGCACCGGTGGTTCTTCAAAAGAAGATGTTGAACTTTTCTAGGGTGGGGTTATTCATTAAAAGGGTTATTGAGTTGCTTATTGGTATTGTTAGAGTAATTTTTGCTCGATGGCCACTTTGATGTTTATGAGTTGTATCTAGGCCATAAGGGTTTGATAAAAGTCTAGTGTTGTTTATGTGATCGATAGGTATGTTAGGATCTATGGGCATAGGAATGAAATGTGTGTAGTGAAAGTTACAGGGAGAATGTTTGGCCACATGCTAGCATTAATGGGTTATAAGAGTGGATCTGTGTTATGGCTAGTTGGGGAATAGGGTTTAAAGGTCTAAGTGTTACACACTGTGAACCAATGGTGGTGTCAGTGTCATGTTTAGGGATAAAACTCCCATTAAATTCTAATAATAGCCTAAAGGTTGTGATGTCTAAGTATTTAATGAAAGTTGATTATTGAGAAATGGAGAGCCCTATGAAGGTAAATTCAATTAAAGAATTTGAGTTGTTAGTAAGAAAAATGTTATTTCATTAGTAGTTGCAGGTCAAGAAGTAGCATTAATGATCGAAGTAATGTCTCAAAAAAATGTGGTTGGTGTGTCATGGCTATCATTCCTACAAATGGTGCCAATTGTTAATGGTATTTTTTGGTGTCTTAGCTAAGAAAAAGGAAATAAGGTTGAGAGAAAGGACAATTGTAACTTGCAATCAAAAAGCATAGTCAGAGGGCATTGAAGTTGTCACTTTAGGGTGCACTCCGATGTTCAGGTCAGTATATTGCTTGAGGTTTGTTTTTGGGAACAAGATGAAAAAGATAGAAAAATGGTGAAGTGCGTGCTCTTAAAGAAAGAGAGTCTTAGGCTTCTTCTAATTCAATTACATTGTGTGCCTAGTTTTTTTTCCACCTTTTGTATAGGACAATGAGTCATGATCTGAGTAAGACAATTGACAGTTGAGAAGATATCTATGTGAAGCTTGAATAAGTCCCACATGAATGGATAGGAATTGCATTTAATGATCCTAAACAAGTGTAGGTTGCATTCAATGATCTTGGGGTGGCATATAATGATATAAGGCAAGTTGGCGGCCCACTAGTCAATTTTGAAATGATTTTCTTGGGTAGGCAATGAGCCATTCCCTTAAGGTAGGCAATGCATATGTTTAGGCATATCTTGTCTACGTAACCTAAAGGCCTTGGTGCATTGACTGAGTTCCAACTATTGACTAGTTGACTTAGGCATTACAACTTTGAATTTAAATTATTTAAATTTAAGTTTTGTGCTTTTGACTTATGAATTGGTTTATATGCATATTTATTTTTATTAAACCGAAATTTTAATTAATTTTGTCATCTTTATATGGGCTTTCATTAAAATAGAAAAGGATATTATAGTCTTAGAAAAGAGTAATGAAATCCTTATTGGCTATGTACTAAAGTCAGTCTTGAAATATAAGTGTTTGCACTACTTTTAGCTTGTGATACACCTTTTGGGGGATAAAATCACAATTTATGATCGGTTAAAGTAGATAATATCTCGTAAGTTAAATTAGGCCATAACATTAAAAGAGTGAGTCCCCAAAGGCTAAATAGCCCACTTGGCTTCCTACATGTAATTTAGGATTGACAATGTCAATAAACACAACTTTTTTTTAATGTATGAATAAATTATAAATTATAGTGAAATGTTCTTACATAAATTTTAAAAATAATTAATGTGATTGTAAATCTATTAACTAGTCTTTTTTTTTTTTCACTTTGCCATGCAAGAAATTTTTTATTATATTTTTTATAATTTAAAATTTTAACTTATACTAATTTTTATATTATATATAGATAAATAAAAATATTCATAATCATCTATAATTTGTGATCAAAAATTAAAAAGTCTTCTATATATAAATTATTATGAACGAATCTAAATAAACATTATGCAAGTTTTGAAAAAAATTAATTTCAATAAAACTCCTTTGTATTATGAAAGTAAAATTACATACAAAACTAAATGAGAAAGTCAGTTTCTTGTTCACAATTATATACACTTTTAAAAGTGTATATTATTTTAGTATGAAAACTAAAATTTACACATTTGACAAGTTATTATTTATAGGTTGAAAACCTTAAAATTTTTTCTTTAAAAATTTTTGGATAGTAAATTTATAAATTTTAATTTATAATTTCAATGAAAATAAAAAGAAATTTAGCCTAATAATTAGGATTTACCATCCTAGAGTTGAAGATTATTATTTATATGATTTTGAATTCAAAATTTTTTATAAAAATCAAATAAATTCACAATATTCATAATTAAATTTAGCGTTTCAAAACCAACATAAATATTATTAAAATCCAAAATTGCCAAAAGAAAAGTGGCATATGAATTGTGATTACATACTTATATATTAAATTATTACATAATAAATGTTTATCTTCTATTTTTTCTAAGAAAAAATGTACCATCTTATAATATGATTATAGGTTTAAATCAAGATTTATGATTTTAACTATTAGATAAAATTGTGAATAATTTGGTCAAAATATAATAGCAAATTAAAAATAATCAAGCATGTAATAATAATTTAAAAAAACATATTTTTTTATCAATTTAGTTTAATTAGATTAACTGAAATAAATTTATTTAGGTAACTCAACTAGAACCATTCCCTTCCTCTATCAGCTTCATCTTCTTTCAATGCCATTACGGGCCTATCTGCACTAGGAGATTCTTCTTTTTCTTCAACTGATTTGTCCTCTAGATGATATTGGAGTCGAAGAATAATGAGATTTGAAAATCACAGATCCCCCAAGTTGGAAGATCAGGTCAAGTCGAGAAGTGCTCGCAAAATTTGTCCTAGATGGAAGGACCAAGGAAAAGTGGTGCAGTCAGAAGATTTAGTTGTTCCGACGAATAGCCCTACTTCTCACTAAGAGCAAGTAGCTGTTTTCCTTCCTTTCAAACCTGGTTTTGGTTTTCTACCCTGATGGAATGCCACTTATGGATTGATGGAGAAAGGGTCTTTGATGCCTCTTTCAAGCCATAGGAACGATGTTAGAACTCTTTATTTGAAATGGATTAAAGCTTGTTAGTATGTTTTCGCTAATTAACTGAATCAAAAGTTTTCATAATGTCTTTTAAAAGTACACTTGGAAAAACTAGATATTTCATAGCCTGGGAGAGAGTCCCTTCTTATGGTGATTCCTCACTAGCTCTTGAGCAAGAAAGATTACTTGCTAAAAGGTTTCAACCTCTATGTCTTTTTTGTTCTTAACTGCTAAGCCAAGGGTTAGGTGGCTTTATCAATTTAGTTTAATTAGATTAACTGAAATAAATTTATTTAGCTAACTTTTTAAGGTTTAATAGCTCTAAAATTATCTATATTCCACATAATATACAATATTAACATACCTAAATGCTAAGAGACGATTTGGTAAGAAAATATTTGAAATTAAAAAGATAATTTGTTTTTTGAATTAACAAAGAAAGATTTGATTTTTTTCTATTATATTTTTCTACTAATTTCAAATATAAGAAATTGTTAATAAATTATCAGCAATAAGATAAAAGAGATTTGTTTAACATATCAAAAGTAAATATTAAATCAAAATAGTAAATATCAAAAGATAAATATAACTACAATGAAAAACAATGAAAAACAAGAATAATTAATTTATGTTCTGCCATGATTGGTATATAACTATGTAATTATATAATAAAGAAACTAATCAAATTGGATTAGAGTGAGAATACACCAAAGTAGCCTATGAAACTAATTAATAAATGATATGCTAAATTATATATAGCTTATTTTCAAGAAAAAATTATTAAATATAAGAAGATCAAAGCACCAAAAATATTTAATCCATTCAAATAGTTAGAAAGTTATAACTTCACAATGATAAGATAACTGTTAGCTTTTTTATTTCTCCAAGTTCTTTCCAAACAATGATTCCAAAATAATTAAATGGAAAATTAAAATCAATATAAAAATATGATGCAAATGAAAGCAATTGGTATATCTAGAAGTAAATATAATCAACAATGAAAATAAAGAGATAGGGATAAAGAAATTAAACATAAAGAATTATAGAGGTTCGATCATTCTCTACAAGACACCTACATCCTTTTTTTTTTTGTTGTCTATGCCAAGACTTCAATCCACTAATCTTGAAAAGAAAATACAACTCTATCTTTTTCTCTCTAAGGCTTAAGATAAAAACCTTTACCATTTGTAGTATTTTACTTGATCTCACTACAAAGCTCTCAAAAGGATACCTAATGTCTTGTTCTCTTCCACCTTTGTATATCAAATGTAATTTTGCAAATAATAGAATAACCTTTCTAAGGCTAGGTGTTTGTTAAGTTTAAGTACAAGGAAATAATGAATGAACAACAAATATGATTTTGATACAGTAAATACAAAGATATAAACTTTAAAGCTGTAAGACTCTTGATTTCTTTGAGAGAATGAATGTATATCTTATTTGATCTTGCTCTCTTGATTCCTTAACATTCTTGGTGTGTTGAAATGCCCAATTTATAAAGAAATTGAGGAAATAGCCATTGGGAATGCTTGGGAAATGAAAAACCATGTTTTTTTCCTTCGAAACTAGCCATTTGAGCTTGTTTGGAGCAAATGGATCGATTTGTATTGATAGGGGATCGATTGATTCCTGAATTTCACTCAATTTTTGACCGTTACAGCAGAGAAGATCGATTGGTTTTGTTACCTAATTGATTGGGTCAGCCAAAGTTTGGATGCTAAATCATTCTAGATGAACAGTGCTGCTAGTTATCTCCTCTTTTACCCTCTACTTACTAATTTGATCATATATCGAGTTATACAACTCTAAATCAAAAACCATTTGAAGATTTAGAAACTAAACTTAAAGTGCTTTCTATCCATATAAATTTCATCATGTAATTCATTGTATATGACTTATAGTGAATTTTCAAAACTATCTATTATACAGTTTTTAGACAACTATATAGTGTCTAGTAAAAATTCAAAGTCTTTTCTTCGAAGATTTGGATTTTGATTTTGTTTGATCCATTAAAAAGTTGACTCAAAGAGCTTTCTAACCATATAAAATTCATATATTAAAACTTTGTGAATTAATACAAAAAAATAAAACAAGTTCAATGTTGGAGAACTTTATTTTTGTAAAACAACTTTCTTAAGTTAATCTATTTCTCAAAACCAGAATTATTAAAATTATATTGAGTTCAAAATGAATAAATTCACTTTAAAAACAACAATTGGACTTTTATTTAAGCTTAAATAAATAATGTTTAACAATAGTTTTGATTTGAGAAATAAGAAAACATAAAAAAAGTTTTGTTTAAATTTTGAAAATCATATTATTTATTTAGTACCAAAATAATAAAACTTAAGAACATGTACTAAATAAATATTTTACAAAATCTAGATCAAGCTTAGTTAGTTTAATATTTTATCATTTCAAAATAAGGGTTAATCAAGGCTGACAATCTTCCTCTCTTTTTTATGACAAAACTTAAAAATAAATTTGTTTAATGAAATGTTTTTAAGACATTTAAGATTTTTGAAAAATATTTTGAAAAACTTCGCTTAAACTTTGCATGGCAAAACTCTCCATCAACTTATGCATCCTAATCCAACACAACACAATAAATATATGTTAATCAAATATATCAAATAAGCTTAATCAAACATATACATGTCAAGCACAAGTAAATTTGTCAATGTGATATTTCTTCCCTTTTTTGTCATAGCAAAAAGGCATGAGAATATTAATGAGCAAATAAACACAAAGAGGCATCATTAGCAAATATATTCATGAAATATTTCCTCCCCTTTTATTTAAGCTCTTTATACCAATTGTAAAACTCATACATATTTAATAAAGCATGAAGACTAATGAGCAATAAGGTTCAAATCATCATGTTATAACAAAAAATTATGCAAGTTTTTTTTTTAAACATGGTGAGCACATATGCTATAACAATAAAATAATGAAAGCATAATTATTCAAATATAATTTGAATTATTTCAATGCATAGCAATGTACTTAATCTAAGCATGTGCAAGTAATCAAACATATATTTATTTAAAAAAAAAATCATACAAACATATGTAAGAACATTTTAAAACATGTATAGTAATATACCAAAAAAAATGCAAACCTTTAGACGCAATATGGTGGATTCTATCTCAATGGACTCAATCAATGAACATGTATATAAAATTTCAAAAAATGTAAGTTCATAATCCATGAGTCAAGGCAATTGAAAGATCAAGATATCAATATATTCAACTCATGTCCATGTTCAAATATTCATCTTACACAAATATTCATGCATTAAAAAAACTATTAATCTCATCAAAACAATTAAGAACCAAGCATGAATATCAATTAAGGTGAATTAATCAATCCAGGCTTTCAAGAATATTAAAACAATATCTGCTAAGTGGCTTGGTGATTAATTTGTGCAATGTGTTCATATGTTGTAGCACAATATCTCATTTTTGCATACAATCAAAGTAAGCATGTATAGATACATAGTATAGAGTCAATACAATTACCTCAATCCTTATCAAGCTATGTTAATGTGCTCATTTGGTTTTGATTTTTTCATTCCAAATGTTTTGAGCAAATCTTTGATGTACTTGGGCTTAATTGATGAAGATGCTTTGCTTGCTATACTTGAAACTTCAAAAAGAATATTGACCCATTCATGCTCATTTCAAGTTACCCTAGCATAGACTTATTTCTTTCTTGACAAAAGATTTTCATTAGAAGCATCAAGAAAATCGATTGATAAAATTATACCAATTGTTAGAAAATTAATTTTATATTCTAACTCACTATAAGCAAAAAAAAAAATTTATTCACTAAGTAAAAGTTGCCAACTATAAGGGATATATATTTCATAAAAAATACTTTGTAAACTTATGCTAAAGGCTTGTTCAAATCAAACATCAAATAACTCAATATTAGCACTAAAGCAAAAGTTCTCAAGGAATGTGTAAAACACGAATCCTTTCTAGATCATTAAAAATTAATGAACACAAAGAAGACATATTCAATAATCAATATTCAATAAATCACCAAAGAATATGTCAAGATAAATTTTAGGCCATGTAAAAATTGAAAACTCAAAGAAGACATATTTATCATCCAAACAAATTTAAGAAAATTTCATCAAAAAAGAATAAATATGTCAACACAAATCATAGGCCAAAATGGACAATTACTTAAGATAAAAATAAGCACCATAAGAAAATCACTCACTTAACTCATATTGTAATCATGTCAAGTAAAGCTCAATCATATTCATATAAGCACACACTTAACAAGAAGAACAGATGAACCAACAATACATATTATTTTGAAAAACAAGTAGTTCATCAATTTAAAAACACAAATCAAGAGATAAAACATTTAAGCACAAGAGCAAGCATATCACAAAGGTATTTCACAAATTAAGAAATAAATAATTTAATCACTTTCAAATCACAAGTATTAAGGTCAAGTTAAACTAATCATCATATGAACATATATCTTGACCAAAAACATAGATGAACAAAGAATCAATATATATCTTTTAAGTACATAAAATTCATTAATTTATCAACACAAGAGAAGAAATAAATCTTGAATAAATAAGAATAAAGAATTAAAGCATATTTCAAGCCTATTTCATAAGAAATCAAGAGATGAACAATCAAACATCAATATATATGATTTAGGCACAAGATGATCATCAATTTCTAAAATCACAAATCAAGAGCTAAAACAATTGAGAATAAAATAATCAAGTTTAAATAATATTTCACAAGATCCAAGCATTACCAACAAGTGCAGCAATTTTAAACATCATGGTTATATAAGCATGTTCAACAACCATAAATCAGTATGAATAAAAATCACAAAAATCATTTCCATCATGCCAAAATCATTCAAACAAATATATTTATTCAAAATACAATAGGATAATCCATTCAAAGCTTAATATGTCTAGGATTTTTATTTTTGCACTTTAAAACTCCTTTTTGCTTGAATAATACCTTAATAAATCTCAAAGCTAGTCAAGCTCATTTTTAACCATCTTGAACCATGCCAACAAGTTTCAATTAACAAAGTTGTTCATGTGGTGATTTGGTCTTAGAAGCAAGGAAATTAATTTTTAAACTTTATATTTCTTTGAAAATTGCTATTAAGATGGGCAAAATTGTTAAAAATATATTTTAAGCTCTTTAAACTACTTAGAAAAGTTTTATATCACAATTTAAAATTGTCCAAATGGGTTTTATGCCTATGTATATTTAAAAATAAAATTTGATCTTTTAAGCTCTAAAATTTTTTAAAACTTGCAAGTAACAATATGAAAAATAAAAACCATTGTAACTTACTCAAGTTTCTTTTGTTTAAGCAAGTTTAAATCATTGAACGCAAGTTATTCAAATTCTTTTTACACTTAAAATTTTGCTAAAATAAAATTTCATATTTTCAAGCTTGACTTTTAACAAAAATTATTTTCAAAGCAAAACTTAAAATTTCAAAATCATTAAGCTTTGAGTGCTCCCCTTAAGTTTGTGCATAAATATAAAAAAAATTTAGCACACAATTAATCACATCAAGCACCAATAACAATTTCATAAAGCTTGATATCATCAATATCCAACATTCATATACACAATCATGCATAAGCACAAGTTATCAAGAATATCAATTTCACAAACAACATCAAAATATCAAGATCATTCATGCAATCCCAATATTAAAAGCATTTACATGTAATTTGACAAATTCATTAGAGCATACATGAATTCTCTTAAAAATGTCTCTCAATCAAATTAGCATTAAACATAATAACAAACATGATGAATTATTAAAATCATACATTCAAGAGCAAAAATAAATGCATACACAATCAAGCTTATACTTTTTCAAAATCATGCAAATTATAACATATAATCAATTTCATTCAAATTTGCAATACCAACAGAGAAAATTTGGGCAGATATTTTCTTCAAAACAATTTAGAATCAATCAAGATGTATCAATAAAGTATATAGTAGGTAAGCACTTCAACATTTAACCAAGAATAGGTAACCGATTTCAAATACTCTTCAAATAAATATTAGGTTTAGAGGTTACCCATTTTTATTGTGTGTCTAGAGTATCCAATCTTTAAAAGCACATTTAGCTCCGTGCTCTAACATACTTACGAGAAACATTCTCATTTGATTTTTTATATCCAAATTGCTTTGGGTCTTCAAGAGTCATTGACCAAGTCTCTAGTTCTTTTTAGAACCCATACTTGGCTAATTCTAAATGAAAATTTTCTCTTTATAGGACAATTATGTGTAGTATGACCATGAAAATAATAAAAATTGCATTTAATCATTTTAGTACTTCAACTCTTGTTTAAAAGCTCTTACTTTCCATTCATAGAAACTTTAAATTTCTTTTTCAATTCTAAATTCTCTTTTTCTAGCATTTCATTTCCTTTTTGACAAGCTGCAAAATTCACTTTCAAATTATAATTTTTTTTCAAATCATTTTTTGTATTTATCAAGAAATCATTTTCAACATTTAATTTTGAAATCATTTTCTTGTATTTTATTCTCATAGAATCAAATTTCATAACTAACTCATCGAAGGCATCTTGTAATTCATCAATAGTATATAAATTTGAATCAATTAAGTTAGAGGTTGCCTTAGGCTCTTTAAGAGCCATGAACATGATGCATTGTCGTTGAAAATTTATCTTTTGTGTAGCTCATCCAACTTCTTTCATATCTCATTCTAAGTGGGGCAATTTGAGACAAGGTTGAAGTTGTGAGAATTAAGAGCTCCATAGAGTAAGCACTTGGCCTTGGCATCATCCATCACTTGCTTCAAATAATTTGCATCATTTGAAGGAATTCCATGCCCTATTTCTATCACATTCCAAGCTCTAAAATCTTAGGCCATTATGAACGCTTTCATACTTATTTTTCATTCACAAAATTTATATTTATCAAACATGGGAGCTTTGAAAATTATCTCACCATCTTGGAACCTAAATTGAGCTATAGGATCTTTACACAAGGTGGTTAAACCTACAAAAAGATACCAAAGCTTAGACATTAATTGTTAACCTTTTAGTTGAAATGGTGATCCAATGGGGGTGAAGTGGATTTCTCCTAGTTCTTCCTAAATAATAATTTCAAAATAATTGAATGAAAAATTAAAATCAATATCAAAGTATGATGCAAATGACAACAATTGATATATCTAGAAGTAAATATAATCAATACTGAAAATAAAGAGATAGAGATAGAGAAATCAAATACAAAGATTTATGAAGATTCAGTCCTTCTACATAAGGCACCTTCGTCTTCTCTTCTTGATTTTTACACTGAGACATCAATCCACTAATCTTGAATTGAAAATACAATCCTATTTTTTTCTCTCTAAGGCTTAATATAGAAACCTTTATCTTTTGTAATATTTTACCCGATCTCACTATAAAGCTCTCAAAAGAATACCTCATCTCTTGTTCTTTCCACCTTTGTATATCAAAGGTAATTTTGCAAACAATAGAACAACCTCTCTAAGGCTAGGTTTGCTAAGTTTAAGTACAAAGAAATGATAAATGAATAACAAATATGATTTGGATACAATAAATACAAAGATATAGACTTTAAAGCTTTAAAACTCTTGATTTCTTTAAGAGAATGAATATATGTTTTGTTTGCTCTTGCTCTTTTAATTCATCAACCTTCATGGTGTGTTGGAATGCTCAATTTATAGAGGAATTGAGAAAATAGACACTGGGAATGCTTGGGAAATGAAATACCATGCTTTCTTCCTTTGAAACTAACCGCTAAAACTTATTTAGGATAAAGGGATCAATTGGTATTGATAAGTGATCGATTGGTTCGTTATTTCACTCAATTTTTGACTGTTATAGTAGAAAAGATCGATTGGTTTTAGTACCCAATCGATTAGGTAAGCTAGATTTTGGATACTAAATGATTCTAGATGAACAATACTGCTAGTTGTCTCATATTTTGCACTTTACTTACTTTTTTTTATCATATCTTGAGTTATACAATTCCAAATCAAAAATCATTTAAAAATTTAAAATCTAGACTTAAAGATCTTTCTATCCATATAAAATTCATCATCTAATTTATTATATACGAATTATAGTGAATTTTCAAAACTACCTCTTATGCAATTTTTAGACAATTGCATAGTGTCTAGTAAAAATTTAAAATCTTTTCCTAGAAAATTTGGATTTTGGCTTTGTTTGATCTATTAGAATGTTTGTGAATTACTACAAAAAAAATAAATCAAATTCAATGTTGGAAAACTTTGTTTTTGAAAAACAACTTTCTTAAGGTAATCTATTTCTCAAAACTAATATTATCAAAATTGTATTGAGTCCAAAATGAATAAGTTCACTTTAAAAACAATAATTAGATTTTTATTTAAGCTTAAATACATAATGTTTAAAAATAGTTTTAATTTGAGAAATAAGAAAACATAAAGAAAAAGGTTTGTTTAAACTTTGAAAATCATATTATTTATTTATTTACAAAATAATAAAACATAAGAACATATAGTAACTAAATCTTTTGTAAAATATAGATCAAGCTTATTTAGCTTAATGTTTTGTCATTACAAAAAAAAGATAAATTCAAGGCTAATAATATTGTTTTCAAAATCAAGTGCTTACCACTGCACCAAAAGCTATTGTTGATAGTAAAAGCCTAACTTTTTTTTCTTATTCATTTTGGTAGTACAAAGCCTCGTATTAAGCGATAGGTGGACATAAGGGGCTTCGCAAGGTCTTTTTTGAATACTTCACCCATTAGGTCTCAACGGGTTAGGTCACCATGCACTGAAATCTCATCCACCATAGGATACCTCATCCAGATGAACTGGCATATCGAGTCCCTAAGAGAGATCATTGGATCTCATAATCCAACAATCTCCACTCCAACATTACCTAGGAAACTTAAACTTGTACATTCACTTTGATACTAGCTTTCAGGATCAAGTGCTTACCACTACACCAAAAGCTATAGTTGATAGTGAAAGTGTAACTTTATTTTTTTATTCTTTTTAGTAGCACCGAGCCCCATACTAAGTGACAGGCGAACATAAAGGGCTTCTAAAAACCTTTTTGGGATACCTCACCCATTAACCCTTGGCAGGTTGGGCCATCACGCATCGAAATCCTATCCATCAAAAGATACCTCACTCGTATGAGCCAGTATACCGAATCCATAAAAGAGACCACTGGACCCTATAATCCAACAATAACACATACTATTATCATTACTTAGCTGACTAATTATACCTTTCACTAAATAGTCTTAAAATCTTCTTTAAAAATAAATTGTAGAACACAAATAGCACTATACAAAATAATAAAGTCAATAAGCATCATTTAAAATATCATTTAAAAGAATAGCACTAACAATTTCAAGGCTATTAAAGATAATAATGCAATAATAATTTCAATGCTATAAAAAAGTAATAATGCTTGTGATGGTCGTCAACACTTTAGTGTTGATTTTCTCAAGTCCACAAATAAAAATAAATAAATTAAATACATATATGAACTGAGATTTCAAAGAACAAATGCCATAGTTGAAATTCATAAAATAATCTTGTCAAAAACTAAAAAAATTGAAAAATACAACAAAGAAACATAAATAAGGATCCAAGAATCCAAACTCACCATAAAAAGAGAATTTTCTATTCAACCATTATGAAAGATTTTTTCATATTTGATTTTAAAATTTTATCATACCACCTTAATATGACGAAAATTTAATTGCTTTATCTTTAATAAAGAAGAAAATATTGATTGTGAGAAAAAAATCATATACATATTTGATAATTATTTAATTTTAAAAATTCTAAATTTTTAAAAAAGTAGTTTATCTAAATTTAATTTTAAATTAAGATAAAAGAGATTAGAATAATTTTAAATTTAGATATATGTGTAATTTTAAATTAAGATAAAAATATCTTTCTCTTTTATTTTAAATCATAAGAAAATAAAGGCAAAAAAATTGGTAAACAATATTGATTCAACTATAAACTTTATTTATTTAAATTTATGTAAATATTGATTTAGACAGAGTATAATTTCTTATGGTTTCTAAGATTTAGGAATTTAATCTTTAAAAATCATTTGAATTTTGTATTTCATATATATGAGTTGGTATGAGATGTGTTTTTTTGGAATTAAATTAGGATAAAACTTATATATTTTAAAAGATTTGGATAAATGTAAACTTTAAAATTTTTAAAAATTAAATAATTAATTAAATAAAATTATTTAAAATTATTTTACGTGTCAATAATATATATTGTTTACCTAAATGTCCATGTAAACAAACCTTATCAGGTTTTTATATATGTTATAATATAATATTTGTGTGAATATTAATTTAGATAGTATATGATTTGTTATGATTTTTTAGATTTAAGCATTTAATCTTTAAAAATTATTTAAATTTTGTATTTCATATATATAGGTAAGAGTGATGTATGAAATATATTTTTTGTTTAAATTAGGATAAAATTTATATATTTTAAATGATTTGGATAAATATAAATTTTGAAACTTTAAAATTTTTTAAAATTAAATAAATAATTAAATAAAATTATTTAAAATTATCCTACGTATCAATAATATAAGTTATTCATCGAAATATTTATTTAAATAAATTTTATTAAATTTTTATATATTTTATAATATTATTATATTATATATAATATATGATATGATATATAATATAATATTTGAATAATTATTTATGATTACGTATTATTATTTGAAACTAAATATATTAAAGATAAATATTATATTAATTAAAAAAATTATAATTTAAATATATATATATATATAAGAGTTTTTAAAAAAATAGGAAATCATAATTAAAAATTTCGTAACTTTTTTTTTTCACTTCTTTCGGCGAAGCATCTACCCACAATCACTATCTTTGAACTGAAAAAAAAGATAGAAAGAAAGAAAATCCCAAACTTTACATTTCGCATTTTCTCTCTCTTGGGAAAAGTCATCTGTAATCTCCTCAAGGTACGTTCATATTTATCTTATCTCTGACCACAGATTAGAGGACGCTCTTTGTATTTCTATACAATTGTTGTATCAAGCCTTACAGAGTTAATGATTTTTTTAAGATAAAAGAAAACCCTTGTTTTTTCAGCTTCGTTTCGTTCGATCAATTTTAGCTAAAGAAGGTGCTATTGTGTGGGTATTGGTTGTCTGGGTTGAAATGAGTGCTTGATCTGAGCTTGGACTCATCCAAACTTAGACTCAACTGTTAGTGTTTACAGATCATTGGTTTTTTTTTTCTTTAATTTGTTTTTGTTTCATTGATTGCTTACTGTATTTTTTTTCCCGCTAAGAAAAGATCGTTGAAAGAACGAGATTTGTCCGCGTTTATGTACTTTGTTTTTACTTTGGATTGAGGTCTGATTAGATTTTTGGTTTTGGATTTAATTGTTGAATTTTATTTCCATGATTTGCTTAGGGTGTGTTTGGACAATCAATCTCATTTCTGTTTATATTTTTGTAATATTTAGAAATGAGAGCTTTCATGAGCGACGGTGCTGACTGCTGACAGTGAAAAGTGATATCAAAACTAAATAAAAATCAATTTACTTCCTTTGTATTTCAATTTGTCGTAAAGATAATAATTCTATTAGTTCAAGAAAAAAAAAAGGAAAAAACATTAATTTTTATTCCTTTTTGCTTCCAGATCAGACCCCAAGTATTTTGCAGTTTTTTTTTTTTTTTGTTTGTCTGTTGTAGTATGAATCAAATGATGGTTGAAATGCATAATTTCTGTGGAAACTGCGTGTATCTTTGTATGTGTGGTACAATAGAACGAAAGAAAACCCTATCATCCTTTCAATTCTTTGTTGTGAACGTAAGCCATTAATGATGATCACAAGTTCATACCCACTTTGCAGATTGTTATTGGTTATGCTGGCAAAACAGCTAAATTGAGGAGCCTGTAAGACTATTTGAGGGTTTTTCTTTTTCAGGCTTTCTCAAAGAGAGAGGACAATGTCAACTGGAAGAAATACTCATTGGTGTTATAGATGCAGGCGCCCAGTTCTCCTTCAAGGTCATGATGAAGTTTGCTGCTATTGTGGCGGGGGATTTGTTCAAGAACTAGATGATATGGTGCGTATCAGTTCTCTGGACTTTTTTGGAGTAGATGGTAATGATGATCATGGTCAGAGGTTCGGTCTCATGGATACTTTATCAGCCTTCATGAGACAGCGATTGGCTGACAGAAATTTTAACCATAATATCAGGGGAAGAACAGATTCAATTCCTGAGCGTAATCCACCGTTGGGTCCTTTATTGATTTTTGGTGGCCAAATTCCTCTTAGGTTGTCTGGGAATGGTGGTTTTGAAGCTCTTTTTAATGGGGCACCTGGAATTGGTTTTACACGAGGTAATGCTGGAGATTACTTTATAGGCCCTGGATTAGAAGAATTGTTTGAACAGCTCTCAGCTAATGATAGGAGGGGCCCTCCCCCAGCATCCCAATCCTCAATTGATGCAATGCCACAATTAAGATTAGTCGGAGGCATCTTCATTCTGATTCACAATGCCCTGTTTGCAAAGATAAGTTTGAACTGGGGTCTGAAGCAAGACAAATGCCATGCAACCATATATATCATTCAGATTGCATCATCCCTTGGCTGGTGCAGCACAACTCATGCCCTCTTTGTCGTCAAGAATTGCCACCTCAAGGATCAGGTAGCAGCCGCAGTTATCACTCAGGTGGTCAAAGTAGGAGCAGCAGTTTTGGAACTAACTCCAGCAGAAGGGAGAATAGGGAGAATCAAAGCAGACGGAATCCATTGACCTATTTCTGGCCATTCCGTTCATCTAGTTCTAGCTCTAGCCAAAATGAAGCTGCTTGAAGCAGTTCTCCGAGTGTGCGAGAGGACAATCACTCCATGGGCTATACTGGGTGGCCTTTTGACTGATATCTGTATTTTAAGGACATGCCTTTCTTCTGTTTTGTTGTGTCTCTTTAAAAGTATTGAAGTCAATTTCGTCCAGTAAAATGTGTGAACAAGTCTTTCCCTCTCTGGCTAGTACTTGTGTTTTAAATGTTAGATCATTGTGAAGAGTAGACTACTATCAAAACTAAATTTCGTTGGTCAATAGCTGTAGTCTCGTTAGGTGAGGGCTGCCACGAGCTGACTGTGGCATGCTTTGATGTTTGAATAAAGTAGTATATGTGAAGTTATAGGTGTGCATTTGGTGAGTTTGGTTAATTGAATATAATTTCTGATATTATTGAATCAATTGATTATGAATATTTTTAATTGGCTCTACAAGATTAAACCACCTTTATAAGAGTCATTATTTTTTTTATTTGTTTTGATGATTGAAAGTGAGAATTTTCACTAAAACCAGACAATTAAATCAAACTCTGGTGCCTTTCCAGAGGAACTCAACAACTCAAGCTATATTTTTATTATTTAATGAGCCATCACAATGGCCTCGTGTTAGACTGCTGAGAAAGAGCAATATGAGCCATCACATTGGCCTCGCCATAGACTTTAGAGAAAGAGTTGGGCTACGCCATGTTGTGCTATATATTCTTATTGGGATAATTTTTTGTTTAGCTCTTAAATAGTATAGTATAGGAAAGTATTAATGTAGTATTAAATATTGTTTGTTATGAACGGCACAATAATAATTTCATTATTAGACATTATTATGAGTTTAGGTTTTTATCAAACTCAAAGGAATGCCAATTAAGGCAATTTAGTAACATCATTTTTGTTTAAGTCAACAACCGAGAACCAATTATAGATGTTAATAGGGTGCAAATGATATATTAATATTCGCAAGTTATTCGGAATTCGGATAAAACTTAAAATTTGACTTAATTATTAATGAGTTGAGTTTGAGCAGCTTAATTTATCTAACGAACTAAATTCGAATATCAAAATATCCAATTTGAGTAACTTACAAGTTTAATTGAACTTTTATATATTTATATATTTTAATTAAAATTTTATTATTTTATTAGTTTGTATATTTATTAGTTCGAGCTCGAGTTTCAAGACAAATAATTGAGTTTGAAGTGAAACTTGAGAATCAAGCTTTTTTTAATAGATAAACGAGTCTAATCAAGCGAGTTTAAATAGTTTTATTTTTATCTTAAATTAAGCTCAAGTTTAAAAATTAATATTTAATTGAGCTCGAATCGAGTTTTGACCAATGAATTTTGAGTAGAATTCAAGTTTCAGACTTTTCACTATATTAACATGATTTAATTTGATTACACCCTTAACTTTAAAGTTATAAATCTCATTATAGACGTAATTGTTATAAGTCTCGATTTTATCAAAGAAGTTGATTTTGAGATGGTACGAAATATAGAATGAACCAAAACTTCTAACATTATTTGGGATAATCTAGTTTTATTATTTTAATTCAAATATGACTTTGTCAAGCATTCAAATTAAAAGAGCACAGCTCACCACTTAATTAATGTAATCATGTAATTATGTGCAATTGTATGTTTTATGTCGTCACATATATATCTAAAGAAATAAAAAGTAGATTGGTTGCATCGACAATCTTTTTTTTTAGTAAATGATGTGAGCAATAATTAAAACTATATTTTATAATAATAATAATAATAATAATAATAATATTATTATTATTATTATTAATAACACATATTAAACTATATAAAATATAAAATTATTAAATATCTCCACAGCATATATAACAAAACTTGCCTAAACCATACTTGAAAACTAATTCCAATTATATTTCGATATGGCATACTTTAATGACAATAATTATAGCAATCAAACAATCATAAGCATTACAATATTGCATAACAAAATAAGTGACCTTAACATAAAATACTATATGATACACATTATGCAATCCCAAAAATTAAATTTATGTGTCATGTTATAATATTAATGGTTAAGTATTCATTTGATCCTTGTATTATATTATTTTTATCTAATTACTATTTAGAGAATAAAAATTTACAGATACTTAAACTTACATTTCGTCAAATATTTTGATTTTTGTTGCTAACATCATTTATCATTTGGTTGATTGGTCAAAACAGCAAATAAAATTATGACATATGACAAAAATGATACATCATTTTTATTTATATAAAATGAAGATAAATATAAAAATAAATGATTTTTTTAATCTTAGAAAAAAATAAATTGGTAGAATAATGTGTTAAGCATATAACCTAAAACCAATTGACTATAAGTGGAGGAGCCCAACTAAAACATAAGACTATAAGAAATTATATATTTATTAGATGTGAGATAAAATCAGTTTAACAAGCCTCCATCACATATAAGCCGAGATGAAAGAAGCCTATCACATGTAGATTTGGAAAGGGCAACAAAAGGAAATATTGGCTCTGATACTATGTTAAGTAGCTAACCTAAAACCAATTGGTTGTAAGTGAAGGAGTCTAACCTAAATATAAAACGACAAGAAATTATATATTTATTAGATGTGAAATAACACCACTTTAATAGGCCCCATCACATGTAGGTAAAGATGGAAGAAACTTATCACGTGACAAATTTGGAAAGGACAACAAGAAGAAAATCTTGGCTCAAATATCATGTTAAGCATCCAACTTAAAAATAATTACTTGTAAGTGGAGGGGCCTAACTTAAATATAAGATACAATAAATTAGATATTTATTAGATGTGGGATAACACCACTTTAACAGGCCTCTATAATGTGTAGGCAAAAATAAAAAAAGCCTATCACATGATAAATTTAGAGAGGGCAACAGGAAAGAAATCTTGTATTTGATATCATATTAAGAATCCAACTTAAAACTAATTGACTATAAATGAAGAGGCCCAACCTGTATATAAGACTATACAAAATTAGATATTTATTAAATGTGAAATAATTTTAGTTTAATAAACCCACATAACGTGTAGGTAGAGACAGAAGAAACCTATCACGTGACGAATTTATAAAAAGCAATAGAAGAAAATCATGGCCCTGATTTCATATTAAGCATCCAACTTAAAAACCAATTGATAATAACTGAAAAGGCCTAACTTGAACATAAAACTATAAGAAATTATATATTTATTAGATATGGGATAACACCACTTTAAAAGGCCATCATCACTTATAGGTAGAGATGGAAGAAATCTATCAAGGATAGATTTGTAAAGGATAACAGAAGGAAATCTTTGCTTTGATACCATATAAGCATCCAACCTAAAATCAATTGACAATAAGTAAAGGGATCCAACTTGAATACAAGACTACAGGAAATTATATATTTATGAAATGTGGGATAACACCATTTAACATGGTGAAAATAGGGAAAATAGAGAAAAGAATGGGAATGGGAGGGATGATCGTCCAATCAATGGTCAGTCTTGAGTGATCAAAGTTGATCTAACAAAACTTGTCTCCCTAATTCCAAATCTTTTGTAAGAGTGCAATCTTTTGGAACACTTCAAAAAGTGAACCCGTTGCATTTAACACCCAAACAAATGAATCTCATGAAAGGCCAAAATGGCTTCTTTACCAAACCTAGTTTAGGCATAACTACAAATTAAAACAGACCAAGCACCAAGTCTGATTCAAGATTTTCATCAACCATTTTCCTAGCATACCCAAAAAGTTTACATTTTTTCTTTCCATACAAAGTGATAAGAAATTTTCTAGAAGCAGCAAACTGGCTAGTTTGTACTATTTTAAATCATAATATCTTTGGATTTGGATTATTTGGATTATCATTTTTTTATTTAGATCATCTTCAGTTTGGATATTTTTAAGTTTGGATAATTTTAGATTCAAAATTTCTTCAAGTTTAAATAATCTCGAATACATATTATTTGAATTATTTTGAAATTCTATGATTTGAGTTGAGTGGGTATAGATGGATCTGAATAATTTTGAAATTTTATAGATTATAGATTTTTTTTTTGGTAATTTGGAATGTAACAATTAATTTACTTTTTGTATAATTAAATAAAAATATGACAAAAATACTAAAGTTAAAAATTTAGAAGTTAAGAAATATTTATATAAATATTCATTATATAATAATTTTGTACTTTAATATTATATATTACTCTATTCAAAAAAAAGATTATCCATTATTTTTTTTAGTCCATCTTATAAGTTCAAATTGCTAAATAAATATTATAGATACTCAATTTTGTTCGGAGTCTTTTTTTTTTAATATTATTAGGTCTTGAATTGCATTTTGATATTAGGTTTTAAAACCTAATTTTTAAGCCCAAATTTAAAGGCCTAAAAGTGTTTTTATTTTTTATTTATGTTTTGTTATTTGGTAAAGAAAACATAAATTTTGATTTTTTTAAGATTATGATTTTATTTAGATTTCAAATTTAAAGATTGGGTCTGACTTTGGTAATTCTTGAGAATCAAGTTTCGACAAGAAGAAAAAGAAACTTTGATAGGATCTTGATAAATTTAGTTAGCACTAAAATTTTTCAAATTCAAAAAAGATTAAATCCCTAATATAAAGAGCCTAATTCTCAGTCAAAAATCACCAATAATCAAATAATCAAGAAACAATTGAGATAATCAAAATCAGTAAACAACACAGAGTTTTGAGTTTTAAGGTTTGAGTGAGAAGTTTTTGGGCTAGAAAAAAAAAGGATAAAGAAATTCTAAAAGCTTTGTTTTTTTTGGTTTAAATACTAAAAGCAAACGGCATTGTTTAGTGAAGGCTCGACCCACACCTAAACCCGTAGGTCACTTGACTCTTTTTTTTTTTGTTTCTTGTTTTTGTTTTCTTATTTTTCTATTTTTTGTTTTTATTTATTATTTTTAATTGCATTTGAATTAAAAGTGATGAAGAAAAGAAAAAGGAGAAAGAGTTTTGGTAGTACTTTTATAGTTTATTTTTGCATGATTTTTTTATGTGTTTGCATGATATTTATATAATATTTTTTGCATGAATGATTATAATATATATTTGCATGATATTTTGCTTGGATTTAACTTATTTGCATGATTTATTATATAATTTTTTTTGCATGGATTTTTATTACAATGATTTGCATGCATAATATTTTTACATGATTTTTTTTATATTGCAAGATATCCTAGCATGATTTTTGGGTATGATTTTTATTTTAATATTCTTGCATGATTTTTATTATGATATTTGCATGATTGCATGTTTGATTATGATATTATTGCATGATATTTTTTATAGAATTTTTTATGACATTATTTTGTAAATAAATAAAAGGAATTGGGAATTCATTTTTGATAAGATATTTAATGAATCTAACAACAAAGTGTCTTCAAGTCGACAATGAGTTTATTTTGAATACTCTTGAGGTAAGAAAATTTTCTTTTGTTGTGAAAGCCTAAAGATTTTTTTTTCAATATTTAAATATTCTTGTTCATTCATTGCCCCAAATTTTTAAGGAAATTTCACATAATTACATGGTTACATATTTCTTTGAATGCTTCTAACATCCCTCTAATGTTCTTGTTCATTCATTGCCCTAAAATTTTCCTTTTCTCACATCTTGGGGCAAATTTATCAAAAAGTCAAATTATCCAATTTTTTCGATATCTTTTGATCTGGATGGCATTCATTTCATCTCTTATCAAATAGAGATTATATGAACATTTGCTATGGGTCATGAAATTGATGATTGATTGAGACTTCATTTGATGATACAATTTGAGCTTGAGTTGTAAAAAAAAAGAGCAAAAGAACAATGAAAAATAATTGATTTTAACATCATGCATATGAGATATTCAAATGATTCCAAAATTAAAAAAAAAAAATTCTTCTTCCAAGAATTACTTTTCAATAGAGGTATCCATAGTTGATATGATAAATTGCTATCTCTAAAATTCCTTTCATAAAAAGAAAATATTCATTTCCTACCCCTTTTGAGCCTATTGAATTTTTTTAAAGAAACCCTAACTAAGGATTGCCCTCCACACTAGGGGGCAAGCATGAATATGAATCTCTTTGAGAAAGCATTAAATCCAAAGTTAAGAACAAGGAAAGAACGCCTACAATCAAAAGGTAATCTTATAGTAAATAGAGTTCCCAAATTTCTCACAAATGAAAGCATGCAAAAAGTAAGAGTAAGAAAACAAAAAAAAAGATACAGATAAAAAGATAAAAATGCATTTTCTAAGAAATGGAAATGACAAATGTTCTTAGGAAAAAGAAATGATCATTGGTTTGATTACCTTTAAACAGATATTTTTAAGCTTATTTATCATTTTTTGGGAACCGCAAAACTTGGCCTACATTACATCATTTGAAAAGCCCATTTTGATCAAGTGTGAATATCTAAAATGAAGAACTTTTCCTTAGGAAAACACCATCACTTTTGGATTTTGGATGAATTTTGAGTTTTCATATGCATGATGGAATAGTAAAAAAAAAAAAAAGAAAAGAAAAGAAAAAAAAAGATTGAATGAGGCTTTAAGGTGAAAACCCAAAAGATTAGTCTAAAGTTAGAATGAAATTTTGAAAGTAACTCTAAGCAATTACATTAAAGGAAGGGATTTTGAATGAACAATGAAAACTTTTGAGAAACCTAAGAAGATGAACCTAATCTGAAGATTTGTTTTGAAATTTAAGTCATTCTTTCTTTCTAAAAAATTTAAGCCTATCACAGTCAATCTTGACATTTATTAAAATACTATATTAAGAAATTATGAGAGTGCAAAAATGGATTGTGCGTTAAAAGATAACTTTTCATTTGTGAGCCTAGATGAAGAAATATTGATTTGCTTTTCCAATCTAGTGGCAAAATCTCCTTTGATAATTAAGATCTTAATGTGTCAAACCATTCATCCTTTTGGCAAAACCAAGTTAGGATTTACCTTTATCATTCTATGTAGTAATCAGCAATTTCCAAGAGATTCGATCATATGTTTTCAAAAGAATATATTTTTCTAGATCATGGAATAGTTATGTGAGGCAATTTCGTTTGTTGTCATATGAGGGCATTTGTGGTGAGGACATTTATATTTGAATTGACATGAATTGGTATGGGTAACAAATATGTAATTTTCAAGATCATAAAAGTGACTTTTTTTTATACAAAGAGAATATTTAAGCTTAAAGATTGGAGAAGATCCATGGACAAGAGGAATAGCTTTGAAAAATAAAATTCTTTGAGTTAAAAAAAATTGGAAAAAGGCTTAAGGACCTTATTATCACAATTAGAATTGCATGACATTGATTAACATTTGCATTACATGCATTGCATTCATTGTAATTGTTCGATGGATAAGAAATCTTAATTTTGGATTTTGAAACTAAATTCAATGAAAGGATGAAGAATTTTCTAAGAAAATTTTATTCTTGGGATTAGAAAAAATTTTAAAGATAAGATTTTGACCCTTGGAAAAATTATTAAGATTTTGACTCTCATTTGCAAAGGTTTTTTAATTAAGTGGTAAGAAATATATTTTGAAAAGATTTTAAAGTTGTTAAGCCACTTATAAGAGCTTTTTTTGTCATGAGATGAGAACCTCTGATGTAAATCTTTGAGATATTGAATTTTAGATGTGAACTTTCCAAATGCGAATATTTAAATTTTGGATGAAAATCTCTAAATTTTCAAATGAGAATCTTTAAAATTTTAGATGATGCCATTATGTATCTATTTGGAAACTCGATTGTTAGACATAAAAGTAAACCAAGGAGTCGCCACTAATCTTTTTAAGGATGTGATTGGCCACAAAAAAAATTTATCTTTTTAATAAAATAAAAAAATGGGTTTAAAGTTTATCAGAAGGACAAATTTTGGTTTGCAAAATCAGTACTGAGTTTTAGAGTCAATTACACATAGGAAAAGATTAGCACTCCCATAACACCCATGAAATTGGTACTAATTAACTATGTACTATTTATAAGTTTAGATAATAATGATTTTTATATGAAATTTTATTACAATTCCCTACATTATTAAGAAATAAAATCAATTAAAAAATCTTTATTTGGGAATATTATGAAAAACTTTAGATTAAAGGATTACCTTATAATTCTCCAATATATAGCTAGGTGGAATTCAAAAATAGTCTTTCTCATTTAAGATTTATCACAATATTTCCTTAAAAATAAAAATATTGTTCTTTACAAATGATAATTATTGGTGATCTTCCATCATCTAGGTAGAATACCGAAAATTATATTCCTCATAATATTATTTTAATTTTACTTATTTATTTATTTTTGAAATCAATTTCTTAAAAATAATTAAATAGTTAAATAGGTAACCATGAACATTAATAATTAAAATAAACATATCTATAAGCAATAAATGCAAATATGGATGTAAATGTGTGTCATAAGTGAAGAGATGCTTTCTTAAAATCAGATTTTTAAATACAAAAAAGACTACCTGGACACTTCAACTTCTAAGCAGAGTTTTGGTGCTACTTTTATATTTAAGGCCCCATTTTATTTTCATTCTTTATTTAATTCTATTATTTTAAAATACAAAATTATATGAAAATTTTTAATGAAATAAAATTTCCTAAAAACCCAATCATCTAGGTGACATTCAGAAATAGATTATTTTACAAAAAATTTTCATATAAATTCTTAAATTTTATGATTGGTTTGGGGTTTTGCTTAGATTTAGGCTTCAACGTTTTATTTAATGTCGCAATTAAAGCTTTGAGGTTTCATTTAGGGTTTAAGATTTTACTTGGGGTTTAGGGTTTCACTTAGGGTATTAGGTTTCATCTAAGGTTTCAAATTTTACCTAGAGTTTCAGATTTCACTTAGGTTTAAGGTTTTATTTAGAGTTCCATTTAAGATTTTATTTTAGGGTTTCATTTTAGGTTTCATAGATTTACGAACCTCTCTAAAAGTCTCCAACATCAAGGTAGATTTTTGAAGCAAGTTCCCTTTTTATAATTTATCTATTAGCTTAAAAACTTGAATTAAACTAAGAGGAGATAAATTGGTTGATAATAAAGTTTTGCAAATTCAATATCCAATAAGTTTTTCTAAGCAAGTAAACACAACAAATATGAGCACTAATAATCTTAAAAGCAAACGATAGAGATAAAAATTTAAACATCGAAATTTATAGAGGTTAGACCTTTTCTTTAGGCACCTACATCCTCTCATTAGTTTCACTTGCCAATAAGTTCAATCCACTAATGTTAAAAGTTACAACTTAGCGCTTCAAAGCTCTATTCAATCAACAACATAATCTTTTAAGGGTTATCCCCTCCCTTAAGCTTACAACCTCACAATACAAGTTTTTGAAGTGTTTTACAAACTCAAAGAACCTCTCTAAGGTTGAGTGTTAGCTAATTTAAAGTACAAATCAAGATTAAGAAGAATATCAAGAGAAAAATTTGATACAACAAGAATTTCTACACTTTTCTCACACAAAGATACTTGTTAATGCTAATGAAGACGGTAGATGGAAGCAATAAGTTTTCTTTACTCTTAGTTACACTAAATATGGTGGAAGATGTTCATTTATATGTTGAAAATGGAAGATAGTCATTACTTGCATTAATTGCTTAAAGCCTATGCAAAATTTTAGACAAAAATAGAGTTACAAACATTTTGGGTACGAAGGGATGCCCCTTCTTATGGGGGGATCAATTAGGTCAATTAAAATTCAAACAATTTTACATATGAAAAGACACAACCAATCGATCCATATTTAGTACCAATCAATCCTCTTTTGAGGTGATCGATCCTCTAGTCTGGGTGATTAATCCCTTTTCAAATTTTGGAACAACATTTTTATTCTATGTAAAAAACTAATCGATCCTATCTATAAAAACCTAGAACCAATCGATCCATACAGAGAGGGGATCGACTGGTTTTCATGAAATTTGCACAAAAAACTTTTTTGGCCAAAAAATCAATTGATCCCCTTTAGGGGGGATCGATCCCTTCTATGCTACTTTGCTCAATTTTATTTTTAAACCATGCTAGATGAATTTGAACATATTTTTTGCTGAATTAAAAATTGAAAGAGTATTTCCAAGTTTGTTACAGAGCCAAACAAACCAATAGGAACTAGTGTTGTAACACCAACCACGTACTAGAGAGAATGCTCTAAACACCCAGGCAACTAGATATCTTTCTAGAATTCTTTTAGAACCTTAAGTTCCTCCCTTCTACCTACACATAAGGGGTAAGAGCTTGCCATTAGGGAGAGTTAGTTTAGGAATTATATTTTTTTCTTTACATTCTTACACTTTCCTTTCTGCATTTTACATTTTTTTAGCTTCCAAACACTTTATTTCTAGCATTTTCCCTTGGATTTTTGTTTCAATTTTACTTTTTTTTAAGTAATTTTATGTTCTCTTTAAGAATCTTTCAATAAAATTTCATTTGAATTTGTTTTCTAGCTCAAATCTACTAATTTTTCGTTGATATATAAATCTAATTTTCAATCTACCTACTTTGACCTACGTGTAGTTTTTAGATGATATCCTTATCAAATCTTGCTTGTTGTTTTCTCAACATTTTTTTCATAGTTTCCTAATTCATAGAGCTACAACATAGTAAAATTTCAGCTTCAAACTCACACCACAGCGTTCCAAATCTAACTTGAAATTTCAAGCCAAATGCAATTGACAGTGCAGTTTCAGTTTTGAACAACCAGTTTGGCATGGACTTCTTTCCACTTTGGCAATTTGTTTGGCTTTTTTTCTTCTTTATTTCTTTAGTTCTATTAGTTACCTTGTTAATTTTAATTTTATGCAATTTATTTCATGCTTTTAGGAGATGTTTGGTTAATTTTCTTTGATGAGGTTTTGTTTTTCCATGTTCTACACTATTTTTAAAACTGAGTTTGTTGAGATGATTTCTTTATTGATTCTTGCAATTTTATTCTTGATTTAGATAGTTAACTCATAGATCTATGTTATCTAGCTTCGATGAAGTTCATTTGCAATATATAATTATAGATGAAATTTTTTCCCTTGAAATTCTTACATTTCCAATACATACTAGTTGTTATTTTAGTTGCTTTGTACAGTTTGTGTATTTTTCTACATATTTTCTTCTACCATTTAATTCTTCATTTTCCATATGAAATCCAAATTAAGTGTAGATTCATTTGTGCTAAATAAAAGTCCAAAATAGTGAAATTAAAAACTAGTTTCCAACTATAGTTATTTTTTGCAATTTTTGGTCTGACGTGTTGCTTGGTTAAGCTTTCTTTTACATTCTGTTCTTTTTTTTCACTTTAGATCAAGTGTTCTACATGCTAGTTAGGGATTGTTCCAAAACCCATTGAGGTTTAGGAAGTCTCGCTAGACATCAATGCATTATTCTTTTAGTTCATGTCACTTTTCCTACAAGCATTTCATGTGTAGCTTTCATTTTCTATTCATGCAACATGTGATTGTTTCATTTTTTGTTCATGTTTAGCATTTCATGTCATTTTTAGCCTCTATAATATAGTTCTAGTTTCATGTTATTTTTGCAATTTTAGTTTACATTTAATTTTCAATTATACATTTTATTTTAGCTACTTGTTCTTGTATTTTACTAGTTATAATTTTTCATTTACATTTTATTCATTATTTCCATGTTTAGATTTTTTTTATTTAGTTACTTGATTTTTTTAATAGAATTTTAATTTTTGCATATTAGTTTTTTTTTTACTTGTTAATTTTGTTTAGTTAATATTTTAGGCTTATTTTTTTTAATTGAACCAATTTTAATAAGAGTAGGGTGATAATCGGTAATTAATTTAGAAAGTTCTATCTAATCCCTATGGGATCGATATTCTGACTGAATGTCGCTTTTACAACTTATTCTATCTGACTACTTGCAAAATTTTTGTATTAGTGACTAATGGGATGAGGAAAAAGAGCAATGAAACTAGAGGAAAAATAGGAAGAATCAGTTGGGGATTTTGAAAAGATAATATCACATGTGGCATTTACTAAAAATGGGAACTACAAAGATTCAATGAGCAATATCACCCAACAAAAACTCAATGGAGTTGAATTGAAAAAGAATAAAGAGCCTATTACTTAGGGTCTTCAAGAAGTTTGCATTAAACATATAGTTAGGCCCGTTTTTAGCTTGGATCAATTTTTTTTTTTATTATGATTGGGCTTTCAATCAAACCTTTTTTTTTGGTTAATTTGTGGGTTTATTTTTTATGAATTTTATGCACGTACCATTATTTAAAATCATTAATTTTGATATTACTAATGTTATTATTAATTATATGATTAGGCTTTCAATCAAACCATTTTTTTGTTGTTTTTAATTTGTAGGTTTATTTTTTATATGAATTTTATGCATGTGCCATTATTTAAAATAATTAATTTTGATATCACTAATGTTATTATTAATTATATCATTATTAATTGTATTTTTTGTGAGCTCATTTAATCTTCATCATTCTTCATTATGAACAAGTTTTGAACATTCAGTGTTGAATGTGAGGTGAACCATATAAAGAATCATATTTATCCTATGAAAAGTATATGAAATACTATCCAAATACTTGTAGACAAAAATGGATTTACATGGGATGATAATTTAAAAATAATGATTACATCAAAAAAAGTTTATGATGATTAAATAATCTTATCTTTAAATTTTTTTAAAGGATTTAAATGAATACTTTAATATTTTGGTGGACTGATTAACATTTTATGCTAACGAATAAAAATAGGCACATCTTGAACATGAATCATTCATCAACAAAAAACTTGGCGTATATGATGAAATGGCTTTAGTTCTTGGAAAAGATACGACAACTATGAATTTCGTGAAATCTTTAGTTGATATAAATTTGGAGGAATTTGGAGGAAAGTGTTAAGGATGATTCAATGCTTGTAGGATTGGAAAAAGAAACATATCAAGTGGCTATCAAAGAGAAAAAAAAATCTTTCTTATTTGGAATTTCACAACAATGGTCTCGTCATAAAAGAAATCACTCCCTAATCATCGAAGATAAGAAATTCAAAAAAATGTCAAAAAAGCTTGAAGATATTGCCAATGTCATTAATGAATTAGGTGATGATCAAGTTAATATCACTGACCTTTTCTGAGCCAGTGATGAAGATAGAATGGTTTGATAGCTATTTCTTTTCTCTACCTTTGATTATTTAGTAGAGCATGAGAAGTAACAAAAGGCATTCACGATAAAAAATGAAACTCTTTAAAGAGTTTGGCTACAAAATTTCTTCAATCATAAGGATGGCAATTAAAACTTGTGTGTGTAATACAACAAAACTTATTTATGTAATTGCTTTTGTTTGGTAAGTAAAATATCATTCTTTTTTTTTTTTATAAAGATACTATACTTCATTCATTCTCAATGTAAATCTCATTACATAAGAAAAGAGGGAGAGAATTGTGCCACATCCTCTATTCTCCCAAAAAAGTTGATGCTCTCACAAGATTATGAACTTACTTATTAGCATTCCTATTAATATATTGAAAAGAACAAGTTTGAAATCCTATAGCTAACTGCTTGATATCTTTTATCACATTATCTTGTGCAAAAAAAGAATCCCCCTCACTTAAAATCATTCTTATAGCCATCAAGCAATCACTTTCCACCTAAACATTTTCCACCCCAAGCTCATGTATAATCTGTAAGCCTATTTTTGTATGTAACACATTAATCTCTTTATCTGCTACACAACAAGCTAAAAACACAATTTTATTATCAAAGTCCCTAAGAGTTGCCCCCAACCCTACCATAACCTTTAAAGCCACAAAGGAAGCATCAACATTTAATTTTAGTAGGCCCTACTCAAGTGGTCTCCAGTTACCTTGTGGATGGCATGGTGGTGGTAATACAACCTGAGGCTCCCAAAGTAACCCCCTTGCAACACATGTTGAGCCTTTCCTAAAAGGTTAGTATGTAGCATGCATGTCTCTTGATGGAAACATTTGTTTCTGTTTGTCTGGAGCAACCATACACAAATCATACATAATTCCAAAGTATCAGTTTCAACTGTTAAGGACAGTAGGCTACACCAAAAAACTACAAAGTTACCATTATAAGTTAATCGGCCAGTTGATAGATGTATCTCTGCCTAGACATTCTTTTCTAAACAACATTCTATGAAAATAGGATACAAGGTCTCCCCAACACCATTACAAACTAGATAACAATTATCCACTTGCATTCTTCTCCCAATAAAATTCGTTTTAGTTGGGAGATAGCCATGTATAAGCTTTCAGAAGAAAATCTTCCCCTTGAGGAAGAACTTAAAGGTCCAAATGACCTTACAGACTAGGTGCTTTTGGTTTGTGTTAGGAACTCCTTTACCTATCTCCTCTTTTGCTTGGAAATAAGCTGACTTGACCATAAAATTCCTAAGCAAAATGTCATTCCAAATGAGAATGTCGCTTAGACCTATTAGAAAAAATAAATAAGAGAAGAAAAATAATAGAAAAAATTTTTGGCTTTGAAGTGTGAAGAACACTTTCTTAAAGGCAATTATGCCTTTAGGATATAACAAAGCCTCAAACTCTTCAATCAAAAGCAGTGAAAATGGTTATACTAAAAGATTTATTTATAATGAATTTGCATTGGTTAAATCACTAATTGGCTAACTCTAAGACTTATAGCTTTCACAAACTAATATTATTATTTAAGCCTATATGTTAATATGGTGTATAACCAACCACATCCTTACCATTGTCATAAACCTCTTGAAAATCTCGAGAACTTTTTCACTTCTCATTTTAATAGCTAGCAAAAGGCCATTTTTTCATGTACAAGAAGCAAAAATATCTTTATTGTCTTTAACCAATAATGCATCAATTAGATGATGGCATTCTATCTCCATAGTCCATATCTTTCTTATATGTATAAGGAAGAAAATTCCATCCCATTTAGTTCATTTATGTAATATATGGCAAACTGTAGTAATGTTCTCCATGCCATCACAAAATGGAATTAAACACATGTATGTATTGGTGCTTTTAGAACATTAAATTTGCATGTTCTTTCCTAATTTATAAACATGCCATAATTAGACATTGATAAGCATTCTTCAAAATGCTAGTAACCAATAAATGCTTCAATACTTTTTAATGACAAGCCTTTTCATTTAATTAATATCTGTTAGCTTTATAGGTGAGATTGTGATCTAAGAAGAGGGTGAATTGGATCTCGTCAAATTCTTCCCAAACAATGATTTTAAAGTAATTGAATGAAAAATAAAAAACAATATCAAAATATGATGCAAATAACAATAAATTGATAATCTTAAAGCAAACGCAAGGTAAAGAGATAAGGATAAAGAAATCAAATACAAGGAATTATAGAGGTTCGGTCTTTCTCCACAATGCACCTACGTCCTCTCTTCTTGGTTGTCCACACCAAGGCTTCAATCCACTAATCTTGAATTGAAACTACAACTCTATCTTTTTCTCTCTAGGGCTTCAGATAAAAACCTTACACACTCTACTTTCTAGGCTAAGTAGCAACCTCTTAATTCCATAAATTCAAGAGGAGACCTCATCTCTTGATTACAAAAACATTTAATGAAAATGCAAACTTAGAACACCTCTCAAAGGCTAAGTGTTTGCCTAATAAAGTATAAAACAATTTGATGAATGAATGAACAACAATGATTTGGATACAACAAATAAAAAAATATAGACTTTAAAGCTCTAAAACTCTTGATTTCTTTGAGAGAATGAATATATGGCTTGCTTAATCATGTTCTCTTAATTCATTAACTTTCTTGGTGTGTTGGAATGGCCAATATATAGAGAAATTGAAGAGCTAGCCATTGGGAATGCTTTGGATAAAGAAAATAGCTTTTGAAAGCTTGAAAACTAGTCATTGGAGTGCTTCAAGGCCTACCCGATCAATCCCTTCCATGAAGGGATTGATTGATTTACATTTTGTGCCTTCACGCCTTGCAAAATACATGACCCAATCAATCCCTTCCCTAAGGGGATCGATTGCTTCAAGGGGGTGATCAATCCTTTCTTACCTTTTTAACACAAAGAATGCTTCTATAAGAAAAATCTATTGATCCTTTCCCTGAGGGGATTGATCCTATCCATCTAGGCGCATGTCTCCTATTTTGCACTCTACTCACTATTTTGATCATATCTTAAGTTATACAGATCCAAATCATAAACTGTTTAAATATTTAGAAACTAGACTTAAATTGCTTTTTATCCATGTAAAATTCATCACCCAATTCATTGTGTACGAATCATAGTGAATTTTCAAATCTACCTATTGTGCAGTTTTTAAACAATTGCAAAGTGTCTAGTATAAATTCAAAATCTTTTCTTAAAAAATTTGGATTTTGATTTTGTTTCATCCAGTAGAAAGTAGACTCAAAGATCTTTCCAACCATATAAAATTCAAATATTAAAGGTTTGTGAATTAATACGAAAAAATAAAACAAGTTCAATATTAGAAAACTTTGTTCTTCTAAAACAACTTTCTTAAGTTAATCTATTTCTTAAAGCCAATATTATTAAAATTGTATTAAGTCCAAAATGAATAAATTCACTTTAAAAACAACAATTGGACTTTCATTTAAGCTCAAATAAATAATCTTTAAAGATAGATTTGGTTTGAGAAATATGAAACCAAGAAAGGTTTGTTTAAACTTTGAAATTCATATTATTTATTTAGTACCAAAATATAAAACTTAAGAACATGTACTAGATAAATCTTTTTCAAAATCTTGATCAAGCTTATTCAGCTTAATGTTTTGTCATTTCAAAATAAGGATCAATTCAAGGCTAACAGTCTCTCCTTTTTTTATATGATAAAACTTAAAGATAAATTTGCTTGATAAAAAAACTTTCTTTAAGACATTTAAGATTTTGAAAAATATTTTAAAAATCTCCCCCTTAAACAATGCAAGGCAAGACTCCTCCTTAATTAATGCATCTTAATCTAACACAACTCAACAAATATATGTTAGTCAAATATATGAAATAAGAACAATAAAACATATGCATGTCAAACGCAAGCAAATTTGTCCATATGATATTTCTCTCCCTTTTTGTCATAGCAAAAAGGTATGAGCAAATTAATGAGCAAATAAACACAAAGAGGCATTATTAACAAATATATTCATGAAACATTTCTCTTCCTTTTTGTTTATGCTCTTTATACCAAATGTTTAAGCTCCTATATCAATTGTTATAAGCATACAAGAAGAAATATCTCTACACTCTTTCTCCCTTTTTGTCATTTCAAAAGAAAGAGAGATCAATTCAAGGCATGGGATAAAATGCTTGATACCAATACTATCAAGAGTATTTTGAATGCATGTAATCAAGTATAATATGCACAATGAAGTTCACATACATGTATTCAAGCACAAAAGCATAAGTGTATCCAATTTTAGCATTTTAGAACAAGTCATCAAATTTACTACATGAAACTTATGAGCGAAAGATAATGAATGATATGCAATTTACTTATAAATCATGCTAGGATAAGATGTGCTTAGAACTTAAAACATCAATAGCAATTAAGCATAAATTTAAGCACATGCATACAAGCTCATAGGAATTGTTATGGATACCAATTGTTAAAGATATCTTATCACAAAGCATACCAATTGTTATCACAAAACAAATCAAGCAAAATTGTATTATAAGATTGCTCCTTATTTCAAAATAAAGATTAATCAATGTAAGGCACACATAATTTTGCATGAGAGGTGCAAGCTATATCAAGGATAGGTACATAAACAAGTGTCTATAAAAGTTTAAAAAAAATTCTTTAGTAGTTTTGATACCAATTGTTAGCAATTTTATTCAACAACTTTCATAGAGCACACATGCTTCAAGCATATGAAAGATTCATTCAATACATGCATAAATGATAATAGTAAGCTTTCATAAGTTATCCTATCCAAACAAGAACCAAAAGCTCATATGAATTTAATAAAGCATGAATACTAATGAGCAATAAGGTTCAATTATCATTATGTCATAATAAAGATTATTCAAGCATTTTCCAAACATTATGAACACATAAGCTATAGCAAAGAAACAATAAAAGTTTAATTATTCAAATATATTTCAAATTATTTCAATGCATAGCAATGAACTTAATATAAACATATGCAAGTATCTAAATATATTTTTTAATCAAAATCATACAAGTATATGCAAAAACATTTCAAATCACATATAGCAATATAATAATAAAGACATAAACATTTAGACATAATGTGGTATATGTTATTTCAATATTCTTAATTAATGAACATATTCAAAGAAATCAATCTATTTAACTCATATTCATGTCCAAAGATTCAAAGAAAAATCCATGCAATAAAAACTTATAATCAAAGCAATCAAGAATGAGGCATGAATATTAATCAATTCAAGCATTTAACAAAGATAAGACAAATGCTATCAAGTAGCTTGGTGATTAATTTGTGTAAAGTGTTCACAAATTCAAACATAATATCTTATTTTTGCACATATCAAAGAAACGTTTATCAAATCATGCATTAAACATTATAAATCTTAGGTACATAGCATAGATTCAATACAATTACCTCCATCCTTATCAAGCTATGTTGTTGTGCTCATTGTAGTTGAGTGAGGCTTTGAATCCTCTATTCCACATCATTTAAGCTAAGTTTTTGATGTACTTAGGCTTGATTGAAGAAGATGACTTGCTTTGCTTGTTCCACTTAAAATCCCAAAAATGTTAGTTCATTCATGCTTATTTCAAATTCTCCGAGCATACACTTAAAAAAATTTCTTGACAAAGGATTTTCATTAAAAGCATCAAGAAAATCAATTCATAAAAATTATACTAATTGTTAGACAAAAATTCCATATTCTAAGTAGGGGTGTAAATGATACATTAGTACTCATAAGCTACTCGGGTTCAATTCGAACAAAACTCAAATTCGGTTCGATTATTGTCGAGTCGAGCTCGAGCTCGAGTAGCTCGACTTATCAATCGAGCTGAATTCGAGTATTCTTATATCTGACTCGAGTAACTCGCGAGCCTAATCGAGCTTTTATATTTAAATATATTTTTATTATTTTAATTAATAAAATATTTCGAGTCCAAGTTCGAGTTCGAATTCGGGCATGAATAATCGAACTCTTGTCGAGTATACGAATCGAGCTTATTTTTACATATTAATCGAGATTAATCGAGCTTAATCGAGCGAGCTCGAGTAGCTCGAATTCGATCACGAATCGAGCTCGAGCTTGAAAAATAAAACTCGATCAAGCTCGAGCCGAGTATCGAGCCTCGAGTTGTGAGTCGAGCTCGAGCTCGAGCTTCTCACTATTCGGCTTGGCTCGGCTCGTTTACACCCCTAATTCTAAGTCATTATAAGCAAAAGAAAATTTATTCACTAAGCACAAGTTGCCAATTACAAGGGAGATATATACTTAAGCTAGAGGCCATATATCAATTTAAATAACAAATAGCACAAAAATGACACAAAAGCAAAAGTTTTCATATAATGTGCAAAAAAATCAAACCTTTTAGATCATTCATGAACACAAAATAGACATATTCAATATTCATGTATATTCAAAAAAATCACCAAAGAATATATCAAAATATATTTTAGGCCATATGAAAACTCAAAACTCAAGGAAGACATATTTATCATAAAAAACATATTCAAGAAAATTTTAGCATAAAAGCATAAATATGTCTACACAAATTATTGGCCGTAATCAATAATGACTTAAGCTAAAAAAAAGCATCATAAGAAATTCATTTACTTAAGTCATAATGCAACCATGTCAAGTCAAGAAAAATCACATTTATCATATACACACAAACTTGACAAGAACAATAGATGAACCAATAACACATTATTTACAAGCAAGTAGTTCATAATATTAAAAATCATAAATCAAGAGATATATCAATTAAGCGCAAGATCTAAAATATTTCACAAAATTAATAAAATATATAAGCACAAAAATAAGCATATTTCACAAAAGTATTTCACAAATTAAAAAATAGACAATTTAAGCACTTTCAAATCACAAGTATTAAGGTCAAGCTAAACCAATTATCATATGAGCACATACCTTGACCAAAAACATAGATGAACAAAGAATCATTATATATATCACTTAAGCACAAGATGTTCATCAATTCACAAATCAAGAGTTACAACAATTTAGAATATAACAATCAAGTTTAAAAAATATTTCACACTATCCAAGCATTGAGAACAAATTGAGTAACTTTAATCAACATAATCATATAAGCATGTTCAACAATTACAAATCAATATGCATCAAAATCATAAAAATGATTTCCATCATGCTAAAATCATTCAAACAAGTATATTTTTGCACAATACCATAGGATAAATCATTCAAAGCTTAATATGTATAGGATTTTGATTTTTGCACTTTAAAAATTATTTTTGCTTGAAAAATACCTTAATAAATCTCAAAACTAGTCAAGCTCATTTTCAACCAACTTGAATTATTCCAACAAATTTCAAATGACAAAACAAAGTTGTTCAAGTGATCATTTGGCATTAGAAACAAAGAAATCAAAAAGTCAATTCTTAATTCCATATTTCCTTGAAAAAGGCTATTAAGATGGGCAAATATATTTAAACACACATTTAAGCTCTTCAAACCATTTAGAAAAGTTTTATATCACAATTTGAAAAAGTCCAAATGGTTTTTTTACCTATAAATGTTCAAAAACAAGATTTGATATTTTAAGCTTCACAATCATTTGAAACTTGCATGTAGTACTTATGAAAATTTTAAACCCTTGCAAGTTATCAAGTTTTCTTTGTTTGAGCAACTTTAAATAATTGAATTCAACATATTCAAATTCATTTTACAGTTAAAAATTTGCTAAAACAAAATTTCATATTTTAAGGCTTGACTTTAGCAAAATTATTTTTAAAGTAAAACATAAAGTCTCAAAATCATTAAGCTTTGAGTGCTCCCCCTAAGTTTGTGCATAAATATAAAAATAATTAAGCACATAAATAATCACATCAAGCATTAATAAAAAATTCATCAACAAAATTATGCTCAAGCAATTTAACATCACAATCAATTTCAACATGCATCTCGAACATACTTAAGAGCAAAATAAATGCATATTCAATTAAAGCTCACATTTTTTCAAGATTATGCAATATATGTCTTGTAATCAATGTCAACTAGATTTTGCATAATCAATCAAACATTCTGTTAGCTCAAAGACTTGGAATAAACTAAGAGGGGGGATGAATTGGTTTTAATAAAATTTTCAAATATAATATTTAATAACCACAAATTATCAAAATAGATAAGCACAACAGATGAATATAAACAAGAGATAGGGTTAGAGAATTTAACACCAAGACTTATAGAGGTTTGATTCTTTCTTAGGCACCTACGTCCTCTCTCTTAGCCTCTCTTGCTAAGGTGTTCAATCCACTATTAGATGAAGATTACAACTAAGCTTTCACAAAGCTTTACAAACTCAACAACATACACTCTTAAGGGTTATCCTTCCCCTTAAGCTTACACACTCACAATACAGAAATTTAGAAGTGTTTGGCAAACTTTAAAAACCTCGCAAAGGCTAGGTGTTTGCTAAGTTGAAGTACATAGATGTATAGATAAGAAAGTAGAGAAAAACTGTTATGAATTCTTCATTTTTTGTCTTTTTACAGCTTTGAATACTTGAGCAAATTGGTAGGTGAATAACAATAAGTTTCTTTAGCTCTTGTTGCTCTTGGTCTATAGTGGAATGCTTGATTTTTAGTGAGGAAGAAGTTGAGACCCGTTGGAATGCATTTAATACTTCAAACCTATAGAAATTTCAGCAAAAAAATAACCGTTGGGAGTTTCTGACCTTCAGGGGATCGATCCCCTCCCTTAGGGGATCAATTGGTTCATGTTTGAGAAAGCCCAATTTTGTGCTTGTTTTGCTTTACCCTAATCGATCCATTGCTTTAGGGGAATGATCTATTCTTTAGGTGATCAATCCTTTATGTGGAGGGATCGATTGGTTTTCTGGGTTTCAATACTTGGGGAGCATTTTGTTTGAACAACCGATCGATCCCTTTAAAAGGGGATCGATCTCTTATTTAGAGGATCAATCCCTTTTCTAGAAAATTTCACGAAGAAAGAATTCTATATGAAAAAGTGATCGATCCCATGATTAAGGGGATCAATCTGGTCATCTTGCAACCTCAACCAATCGATCCCTACAGGGAGGGGATCGATTGGTTTTTGCCAAAACTTGAAAGATTTTTGGTTCTAAAAGAAAACAGGATCGATCTTTTTTGTTAGGGGATCGATCTGGTAATGAGAGGATCGATCGCTTCCCTTAGGGGATCGATCCCTTCCATCACAACTTGCACTAAACATGTTTTGTTCTGAGAATTTGACATATTTTGATTTTCAAATTGATTCTGACAAGATAGAAGGGTGAAAAAATGTTCATTTCAAGCTTAGACAAGGTTGATTCAAATTAGGTAAATTTTTGTTTAGTCAAATCAAAATTCTTGATTAATTCAAGGCCAATAATTTCTCTCTTTTTGATATGACAAAACCAAATGAAAAATTTGCATGAAAAACATTTTTCCTTTTAAAAACAAGCTCCTTCTAAACTTATGAAAGGTAAACTCGCCTTGAATTTAGGCATAAGATTTAAGGCAACTAGGCAAAAGCAATATTACCATAACTATCAATATCAAAGCATCATCAAATTTTCATATCGATATATCATCAAATTTTTGTACCAATATTTCTTTCTATTTTTGCCATAGCAAAAAGAATGAAGCAAATCAAAATGAGGAAAGAAGCAATTAAAGGCCACCCAAGTGCACTTCAAACATCAAACCACATAACAATGCCACAAGCCACAAAGTTACAAGCCACAAGAGCAAAAAGATAAGTTGCATTAATATAATGATCAAAGTCTACAAACGATAATGCAAAGTTATATTTATAAAATATAAAATATATGGGAAAATACAAGGGATGACACTAATGAAGCTCATTGTGGTGGAGGTGGAAAATGGGACGACTGATAAAGATAAGGAGAGTGAGAAGATGGTTGCCCCATGGGTGAAGATGTAGACCTCATGTTCTCAATATCAGCTCGAAGATGGTAAACTTGTGTTACCAGTTCATGTTGAGTTTTCTCTATAGTCTCCAATCGAGTATTTATACTGCCAACCATTGATTGCAAGCTATTCATATGAAGTAAGAGCATATCTAAGGTTTCTTGAGGGTGGGATGGTTGGGTAGGGGGTTCATCTGGTTGTTCAAGCATATCCATAGGGTCTTACTCTTCCCCCTCTTCTTGTGTAGCTTCAATGTTAACTTTTTTTACCCACAATCCAACTGTATTTTGAATGTACCCCATGCTATGCAATGTAGGAGCTCCAAGAACACTAAAGGGGTCATTGAAGGTCATTTGCTTATCTCTTCTAGTATTTATCTCCAAATACCTCAACAGATTACTAATTGTATAACCATAGACCAAAGTAATATCTTTATTCTGAACTACCCTTATCATATCATGAAAAATGAAATACGTCAAATTTGGTTTCTATCCATTCTTGATCTTATACATCCACCAATAATCTCACTTTCTAATGGTGGAGTACTGTGTCTCAAAAGGTGCTAGAACATGGGTAACTATGAGATGCAGCAATCTATCATGCATGGGTAACTAAGAGGCTTGAGTGAAAGCAACTAAGAGATTTGGATTGCTAAAGATATATTGTGCAAGTTGCACCATATCACATCTAGTGTCTATTTCTCCCACATCATTTAGCTTAAAGGCTTTAGCTAACATTTGCTTGATGACTAAAATTTCCCTTCCCATCACATAAGTTCTAAACCTATCAAGATAATGTCTGTTTGTTCCTTCAATCTAAATACAGCTTGCATTACTATAAAAGACTCTTACTAAGTTCTCAAATAATAGGCTCCATACATAAGTAATATAACCAACCAAATGCCTTAAAGATATGTAGGTAAGGGAAGTCTATGGAGCGGAGGAAATCTAAGAAAATTACTTTACTGTGTTTGACTTCCCGATGGGCAAAGTTCATCTCGTATCGATCCTTTGCCTCTGGATTGTTGAAGTTTTGATTAAAATAGGGCTTCATCATGGTGCTTGACGCCTCCCTTGGGGGGTTCCTTCGTCAGGCAGTAACTTTGGTTCTTGGGGCCATTTTGAGGCAAAATTGATGGGTTTCAGGGAGGAATTTTGGTAAGAGGTCAAGTTGGAGTGAAGGAATTTGCACAAAATGGAGCTAGGGAAGAGCAATTTTAGGTGAGAAGTGTTTAGGGTTTGGAGAGGATGAAAGAGGAAATCTGAAATGATCGGTGAAAAGGGGAAAACTTAACTTTATTACGCCCAAAAAGCATGACCCAATCGATCGGTTAAAGGAGGGGATCGATCGGTTATGGGTCTTTACATGGAACTGATCGATCTATTTTGAAGGGGATCGATCAGTTTTCCTTATTTCAACCTTCTTATAGCTACTGGTTGAATACCCTATCGATCTTGTCCTAAGAGGGATCAATCAGTTCATGAGTTGAACGAAAATTAGCTACTGCCTACTCATCCGATCGATCCCTTTCCAGAGGGATCGATTGGTTCTCTATGTTTTCCCTTTAATCTAGCTACTAGGTGAAGAACCAATTGATCCATTCTCAAAGGGGATCGATTGGTTTGAGCTGTAGCATTTTTTTAAATAATTAAAAAAATTTAAGAAACATGCAATATGATCATTCAAGCAGACAATCATGCATAAATAACAAAAAAATTTAGATAAACACACATTAGAACAATCAAGAGTGCACAATTCATCATGACATCAAGAAATTCACTTCAAGGAACATTCATCATGCCAAGTTCACCTCTAATTGCATAAAATCTATCTTTATCAAGAGGTTTTGTGAAGATATCAGCTAGTTGATGCAAGGTATCCACATATTCAAGCATAATATCACCATTTTGAACATGATCTCTAATAAAATGATGCCTAATTTCAATATGTTTGGTTCTAGAGTGTTGAATTGGATTTTTAGTGAGATTGATGGCACTAGTATTGTCACATTTAATGGGAATATGATCCATGGTTATTCCAAAATCCTCCAATTGTTGCTTAATCCACAAAACCTGAGTACAACAACTTCTGATCGTTACATATTTAGCTTTAGTTATAGATTGAGCAACACTATTTTGTTTCTTGAAAAACCATAATATGAGCATATTTTCAAACAATTGACAAGTACTAGAAGTGCTTTTTCTATCAATTTTGCACCCACTAAAATTCGCATTGAAATAGGCATGTAAAGCAAAGGAAGAGCCTTTTGGATACTATAATCCTAAATTTGGGGTGTCCTTAAGGTATCTAAAATTATTTTTGACAACAAACAAATGTGTTTCTCTAGGAGATGATTAAAATCTAGCACATAGACATATACTAAATATAATATCAGGTCTACTAGCAATAAGATATAGCAATGAACTAATCATAGACCTATATAGTTTAGAGTCAACATATTTACCTCCTTCATCTTTGTCAAGCTTTGTTGAAGTGCTCATTGGTGTCAAGCAAGTCTTTAATTCTCCTAATCTAAACCTTATGAGCAAATCCTTGATGTATTTGGCTTGATTAATGAAGGTGCCATCTTTTGTTTGCTTTACTTGTAGGCCCAAGAAGAATGTGAGTTCTCCCATCATGCTTATTTCAAATTCACTTTGCATAATCTTAGCAAATTCTTGACAAAAAATTCCATTAGTAACACCAAATATAATATCATCAACATAAATTTGCACTATGAGAATGTCCTTACCTTTTGTTTTAATAAAAAGTGTAGTGTTAACCTTCCCTCTATTAAAACCGTTTTCAATTAAAAAATTTGACAATCTTTCATACCAAGCTCTAGGAGCTTGTTTTAAACCATATAAAGCTTTTGTCAATTTATAAACACAATTTGGAAATTTTAGATTTTCAAAACTGGGAGGTTGCTTTACATACACTTCTTCATTTATAAAACCATTAAGAAATGCACTCTTGACATCCATTTGAAAAAGCTTAAAACTTTTAAAACATACAAATGCAAGCAATATCCTTATGGCTTCTAACATTGCTACCAGGGCATAGGTTTCATCATAATCTATTTTTTCCTCTTGCTTATACCCTTGAGCTACCAATCTAGCTTTGTTTCTAATTATATTCCCATTCCCATCCATTTTATTTCTAAAGACCCATTTGGTGCCTATGGTGGGATAATCACTAGGCCTAGGTACAAGTTCCATACATGGCTTCTTTCAAATTGGTTCAATTCCTCTTGCATGACCAGAATCCAATGATCATCTCTTAATGCTTCATCTATATTCTTAGGTTCAATATGGGATAGGAAAACAACATAATTACACACATTAAAAGAAGATCTAGTTCTTACCCATTGAGTTGGATCACCAATGATTTCACTATCTTTGACATACCTCCTTTCTCTAGAATGACTTGGCTCTTTCCTCTAGAAACTCATCTTCTTCCTTTTGATTTTTTTTCTCAATGTCATGAGGTGCATCATCAATTCATTCTTAAAGTATACCTACATCATCATCATCATCAAGGAGTACCTTTCTCGAAGGTGGGTTAGATTCATCAAAAATAACATGAATAGATTCTTCAACCACTAATGTTCTTTTATTGAAAACTCTATAATCTTTTCAAAGAATATCCTAGGAAAATTCCTTCATCACTTTTTGCATCAAATTTACCAAGATCATCTTTTTCATTGTTCAAAATAAAACATTTGCAACCAAAAGGATGAAAATAACTTATGTTAGGCTTTTTTCCTTTAAAAAGTTCATTAGGGGTTTTCTTCAAAATTGGCTTAATCATAGCTCTATTTATAACATAGCAAGAAGTATTTATGGCTTCCGCCTAAAAATATCTAGGTAAATTGTTTTCACAAAGCATGGTTCTAGCCATTTCTTCTAAAGTTCTATTTCTCCTTTCTACTACTCTATTTTGTTGAGGAGTTTTAGGAGCAAAAAAATTATGGCTAATACCATTTTCACTACAAAATACATTAAAGCCTAGATTTTTAAATTCCTTTCCATGATCACTTCTAATACTAGTAATTAAATAACCTTTTTCATTTTGTATTTGTTTGCTAAAAGTGATGAATTTTTCCTAGGCCTCGTTCTTTGAATGCAAAAAGAGAACCCATATGAATTTAGTAAAATCATCAACAATAACAAACCCATATTGTTTTCCACCAAGACTCATTGTTCTAGTAGGGAAAAAAAGATCAATATATAATAGTTGAAGAGGACTAGTAGTTGAAATGCAATTCTTAGGTTTGAAAGAGATTCTTCTATATTTTCCTTGAACACATGCATCACAAACCTTGTCATTTTTATATTTCAACTTTGGCAAACCAATAACCAAATTATTTTGAGAAAGTTTTGAAATTACATGCATACTTGCATGTCCAAGCCTTCTATGTCAAATCCAACTCTCATTTTCTTTTTGAGCCATAAAATAAACATTTTTAGAGGATAGGTCATCTAGATGCACTACATAAATGTTTCCTTGATGGTGTCCAACAAAAACAAGCTTGTTAGTTTTGACATCAATTACTTAACATCACATAGATTCAAACACAACTCTAAATCCTTTATCATATAATCAACTAATGCTAAGTAAATTATGCTTGAAACCTTTCACAAATAAAACATTTTCAATAAAAGTAGAGGAATTGTTACCAATAGAGCCAATCCCTTCAATTTGGCCTTTTGAGTTGTCACCAAATGTAACATCTCATCCACTTTTTACTTTCAGTCCTTAAAGAGAGTTTTATCTCCAGTCATGTGTTTTGAGCATCCACTATCAAGGTACCATTGATTGTTCTTATTTGAATTGGCTTTGTAGCAATGCTCATCCACCTACAAAAACATAATTAAATTTTTATTTTGGGTGCCCAAATTTTCTTGGGTCCTTAAGAGTTAGTACTAACAATTTTTGTACCTTTTGGAATCCACTTCATTTTAGTAGCCTTATCTTGAGATGTGCTAACTCCTTTTAGAATCCACACTCTTCAATGAGCTTACCTCTATAAGTGATTTTCTTCACCATCTCCACATTTGAATATGTCTTCCCAAGAGCCTTTAAACCATTAATGATGTCGATGAAACAGTTTGACATCTCACTAATGGTTTTATCAATTTCATCTTGAATAGCTCATAATCATGAGTAAGCATGCTTATTTTTGTTTTTTTAACTTGGTTTGTACCTTCAAGGGTGACAACCAACTTATTTCAAATTTCCTTTGTATTTTCACATAAAAAAACTCTATTATACTCACTTGGTCCCAATGCACAAACGTGTGTGCATTGCTTTGACATTGAGTTGAGCCATCTTCATGTCATTGACATCTCATTCACTCTCTAGCTTTATCACCTTCTTACTATCTACCATCTTTATTAGAATTTGAAGACCATTTACAATGACCCTCCAGACTTCATAATCATTAGCTTGAATGAACAACCTCATCCTAATCTTCCAATAAGAGTAGTTGTCACTAACAAAGAGAGGGGGTCTAACAATTGAATGCCTTTCACTTCCAATAGATGTTGCAACTGTTTCATTTGCCATGAGACACACCTTTTGTTAGCTGGTATAGTTGTTGTAGCTTAAAGATGGCTCTTCTATATTATTACCATATTTCTTTAAGTCATTCTCAGGATCACTCTTGGGCTATTAAACCTACAAAAAAGAGTACTAGTTCAAATACCAATTGTTAGCTCAAAGACTTGGAATAAACCAAGAGGGGGGTGAATTGGTTTTAATAAAATTTTCAAATATAATATTCAATAACCGTAAATTATCAAAACAGATAAGCATAATAGATGAATATAAACAAAAGATAGGGTTAGAGAGTTTAACACCAAGATTTATAGAGGTTCGATCCTTTTTTAAGCACATATGTCTTCTCCCTTAGCCTCTCTTGCTAAAGAGTTCAATCCACTATTAGTTAAAGATTACAACTAAGCTTTTACAAAGCTTTACAAACTCAACAACATACACTCTTAAGGGTTATCCTCCCCCTTAAGCTTACATACTCACAATACAAAAATTTAGTAGTGTTTGGCAAACTTTAAGAACCTCACAAAGGCTAGGTGTTTGCTAAGTTGAAGTACACAGATGTATAGATAAGAAAGTAAAGAAAATTGATATGAATTTTACACTTTTTCTCTTTTTACAGCTTCGAATGCTCGAGTAGATTGGTAGGTGAATAGCAATAAGTTTTTTTAGCTCTTGTTGCTCTTGGTCTGTAGTGGAATGCTTGATTTATAGTGAGAAAGAAGTTAAGACCCGTTGGAATGCATTTAATGCTTCAAACTTATAAAAATTCAATAAAAAAATAGCCGTTAAAAGTTTCTGACCTTCAGCGGATCGATCCCCTCTCTTAAAGGATTGATTGATTCATGTTTGAGAAGGCCCGATTTTATGCCTGTTTTGCCTTACCAGATCGATCCCCTTGTTTTAGGGGATCGATCTATTCTTTAGGTGATCGAGCCCTTATGTGGGGGGATCGATTGGTTTTTTGGGTTTCAACACTTAGGGAGCATTCTGTTTGAACAACCGATTGATCCCTTTAAGAAGGGATCGATCCCTTACCTTAGGTGATCGCTCCTTTATTTAGAGGATCGATTCCTTTTCTAGAAAATTTCATGAAGAAAGCATTCTATATGAAAAAGTTATCGATCCCTTCAATTTTGTATGAAAAAGTGATCGATCCCTTGATTGAAGGGATCGATTTGATCATCTTGCAACCTCTACTAATCAATCCCTACATGGAGGGGATCGATTGATTTTTGCCAAAACTTGAAAGCTTTTTTGTTCTGGAAGAAAACATGATCGATCCTCTTTGCTAGGGGATCGATCCTTCCCTTAGGGGAGCAATCCCTTCCATCACAGCCTGCACTAAACATGTTTTGTTTCGAGAATTTGACATATTTTGGTTTTCAAATTGATTTTAGCAAGATAGAAGGGTGGAAAAATGTTCATGTCAAGCTTAGACAAGGTTGATTCAAATTAGGTAAATTTTTGTTTTGTCAAATCAAAATTCTTGATTAATTCAAGGCCAACACATTCAAATTTCATCAAGAATAGGTAACCAAATTAAATTCATAAAACTTTAGAGATTACCCATCTTCATTGTGTTTTTAGAGTTTCAATCTGAAGTATAATATTATAGCTCCTTGCTCTAGCACACATATAAGAGACAATCTTTTTTTATTTTTGGTATCCAAATTGCTTTGGGTCCTTGAAAGTTCGTGACCAAGTCTCTAGTTCCTTTTGGAACCCATACGTGCCTAATTCTAAATGAAACTTTTCTCTTTATAGGACAAGTATATATAGTATGATCATGAAAATTACAAAAATTGCATTTAATCATTTTAGCACTTAAACTTTTATCTAAAAACTCTTGCTTTTCAATCATCAAAACATCAAATTTCTTTTTCAAATCAAATTTTTTTTTCTAAAAATTCATTTCTACTTTGAAAGGTTTCAAAATCTATTTTTAATTTTTCATTTTTTTTTCCAAAACATTTTTTGCATTCATCAAAAACTCATTACATTCAACTTTGAAATCATTTTCTTATATTTTCTTTTCATTAATTTACATTCAACATATAGCTTATTAAAAGCATCTTGCAATTCATCAAAAGCATAAAAATTTGAATAAATAGAATTAGATGTTACTTCTAGATCTTCAAGAGCCATGAGACATGATACACTTCGATTGGATAGTTATCTTTCATATATTTCATCCAACTTCTTTCATATCTCATTTGAGGTTGAACACTTTGATACCAAATTGAATTTGTGAGAGTCAAGAGCTCCATATAATAAGCACTTGGCCTTGGCATCATCCATCACTTAGTTCATGTAGTTTGCATCATTTAAAGGAATTTCAAGCCTTTTTTCAACCACATTCCAAGCTCTACATTATGAACATCTTCATCCTTTTTTTCATTTACAAAATTCAAATTTATCAAACATAAGAGCTTTGAAGACTTCCTTACCATCTTAAAACCTAAATTGAGCTATAGGATCTTTACTCAAGGTGGTTAAACCTATAAAAAAAGACCAAAGCTATGATACCAATTGTTAGCTTTATAGGTGAGATGGTGATCCAAGAGGAGGGTGAATTGGATCTCTTCAAATTCTTCCTAAACAATGATTTTAAAGTAATTGAATGGAAAATTAAAAACAATATCAAAATATGATGCAAATAAGAATAAATTGATAATCTTAAGCCATATGCAAGGTAAAGAAATAGGGGTAGAGAAATTAAATACAAGAATTTATAAAGGTTCAGTCTTTTTCCACAAAGCACCTATGTCCTCTTTTTTTGGTTATCCATACCAAGGCTTCAATCCACTAATCTTGAATTGAAATTACAACCCTATCTTTTTCTCTCTAAGGCTTAAGATAGAAACCTTATACACTCTATTTTCTAGGCTAAGTAGCAACCTCTTAATTTCATAAATTTAAAAGGATACCTCACCTCTTGATTACAAAAACACTTAATGAAAATGCAAACTTAGAACACCTATCAAAGGCTAAGTGTTTGCCTAATGAAGTATAAAAAAATTTGATGAATGAATTAACAATAATGATTTAGATACAACAAATACAAAAATATAGACTTTCAAGCTCTAAAACTCTTGATTTCTTTGAGAGAATGAATATATGGCTTGTTTGATCTTGCTATCTTTATTCATCAACCTTCTTGGTATGTTGGAATGGCCAATATGTAGAGAAATTGAAGAGCTAGCCATTGAAGATGCTTTGGATGAAGAAAATAGCCATTGAAAGCTTGAGAACTAACTGTTAGAGTTGCTTCAAGGCCTACCTGATCGATCCTTTCCATGAAGGGATTGATTGGTTCAGGTTTTTTACCTTCATGCCTTGCAAAATGCATGACCTGCTTGATCTTTCCTTGAGGGGATCAATTGGTTCAAGTTGGGAAACCATTTCATGCCTTGAAAAACCACTACCCGATCGATCCCTTTCTTGAGAGGATCGATTGGTTCAAGGGGGTGATCGATCTCCTACATAGGGTGATCAATTCCTTCTTGCCTTTTTAACATAAAGAATGCTTCTATAAGAAAAATCAATTGATCCCTTCCCTGAGGGGATCGATCTTGTCCATCTAGGTGAATGTCTCATATTTTGCACTCTACTCACTAATTTGATCATATCTTGAGTTATACAAATATAAATCACAAACCGTTTGAAGATTTAGAAACTAGAATTAAAGGGCTTTCTATGCATGTAAAATTCATTACCTAATTCATTGTGTATGAATCATAGTGAATTTTCAAAACTACCTCTTTTATAGTTTTTAGATAATTACAAAGTGTCTAGTAAAAATTCAAAATCTTTTCTTAGAAAATTTGGATTTTGATTTTGTTTTATCCATTAGAAAGTAGACTCAAAGTGCTTTCCAATCATATAAAATTCAAATATTAAAGCTTTGTGATTTAATACAAAAAAATAAAACAAGTTTAATGTTGGAAAACTTTGTTATTGTAAAACAACTTTGTTAAGTTAATCTATTTCTCAAAACCAACATTATTAAAATTGTATTAAGTCCAAAATGAATAAATTCACTTTAGAAACAATAATTGGACTTTCATTTAAGCTCAAATAAATAATCTTTAAAGATAAATTTGGTTTGAGAAATATGAAACCAATAAAGGTTTGTTTAAACTTTAAAAATCATATTATTTATTTAGTACCAAAATATAAAACTTAAGAACATATACTAAATAAATCTTTTTCAAAATTTGATCAAGCTTATTTAGCTTAATGTTTTGTCATTTCAAGATGAGGATCAATTCAAGGCTAACAATATCCCATATGCAAAAAGCAACAATGTTTTTTCTTTTTTACCATTAATTAACTCTTTGACAGCTATTGATGATTTCAACTTTGTGATTGTTCACAATAAAATTTTATTTTGAAAAATCACTTCTAGTGTAATATACCTAGCAGGAAAAAATACCTATCATATTGCCCATATTTTTTATATTAACAATTATTTGGTTTATTATCCACCAATTAATCCATGAAACACCATATCTTAATAATTATTATTATTCACATATATCAATTTAGTTTTAATTGGTTTTTATGAAAATTGAACACAAGTCAAAATTTAAACTAGTAATAAATTTAAAAATATATATATCAACATTTGATTTATAAACAACCAACAAAGATAGAGCTATACAAATAGCTTTACTCAACTTATTATCTCAATTTTGGTGCCATGATTTAAAAATAAAACTAATCTTACACTTATATCTAATTTTTCATGGTAAATACCTTTACCTATTTTTTATTGTTTTCATAGAAACCATGGGACAATTTGCTTGTTTATATATAACAAAGACATGACAATTAAATAATCGATCATTCCATCAGAATCCAATTTAATTCGTTACTTTATAATAAGTGATAATTATTTTGATCGTAGATCAATTCATGTCTTTCTCTTTTATGTTTTTAAGCTATTTCCCATCCCAGTTTTTATAAGTATCGATTTTTCAAATAGATATAATACAATTCACTAAACCCAATTGTGGAGTCAATTTCAGTATATGCATAAACTTACAATCTAATCAATATTTTGCATATTGTGTTTTGACTTTACACACTAATGAAATATATTGTTAACGTATTAATCTCATTCAGTCAATTTTTTACTAGCAATTATGCAAAAAATAAAATACATACCTCTAATGAAGATCTTTATGAAAATTAACATTTTGGTCCATAAAAACATTAATCCTTTGACACTTTGAGCCTTCTCTAATACTGATCTCCAAATCATGCCAATTTCTTTTCCTTGTATCTTCTTTATACAAAATATGACGTTCTCATAATTTTCTTTAAATTGTTAGAAAAAATAAATAAGAGAAGAGAAATAATAGAAAAGAATTTTGACTTTAAGGCGTAAAGAACACTTTCTTAAAGACAATTATGCCTTTAGGATACAACAAAGCCTCAAACTCTCCAATCAGAAGCAATGAAAATAGTTATATTAAAAGATTTATTTATAATGAATGAATAGACATAAACTTTTATTCAGATGGTTATGACCTTTTGTATAATTATAACCTTTATGAATAATAATCTATTTATATTCAAATAGTTATGACCATTTGTCATATAATAATTATTTGTATTCAAGCATAATTATTTAAAATATGAATAAAATTAATACAAAAATTAATTTTATTCATCAATAATTAAATCTTTCTATCCAATGTGGGATGTACCATATTCTAAACTACCAACAACAAGACATTGTTTACTTTGAGGTATTTTAACTATTTTAGTCACATCCTCTGCTGTAAACAATTCATCAATGGTTTCTGTTCGCCACACTTTTGATTCTTGGACTATTAAGCTAGCTACTTTCAATGATGTAGGAGTTTGGTCCTTAGGTTGATCCACCTTGTATCTAGGGAATTTATCCACCCTCCTGTCCTGCCAAACTCCACTCTAGTACCATCACCGATCCTCCACCTCGACCCCTTAATCAAAACATTTCTTTCTGCCAATAAGCTAGCCCACAAGTAGGAAGGAGTCATGCCCCTTTTGGCATTTAAAAATGAACCGTTTGGAAAATATCTAGCTTTCAATAACTTAAAACACAGTGAGTCCTCATTTTGGATGAGATGCCACCCTTGCTTGGCTAACAAAGCCAAGTTGAAAGCTTCTAAATCTCTGAAACCAAGACCTCCATCTAGCTTTGAGCGGTACATTAAGTCCCATTTGCAACAATGAATTTTCCTTTTCCCGTCCATATCCCCCTACCAGAACCCTACCATTAAGGAAGCCATTTTGTTAATAAAACTACACGGAAGCTTAAAGCATGACATGAGATATATATGAAGCAATGGCCTGCGCAACAAATTGTATTAACACCGCTCTGCCAGCTTGTGACAGGAGTTTGTCACGTCATCCTTGGATTTTGGCCCAAACTCGACTCATGATGGGTCCAAAGACCGCCTACTTCTCCCCCCCCCCCCCAAAAGACATTTGAAGCTCCAGAATATATCCATTGCCCATAAGTTTGTGGATACGTAAGGAATCCATCAGCTTTGACTTGTGATCCCCTAGCATTTGCATTGAAGAACAGTACGAACTCATTCGCTTCTGAAAGCGTAGGATGTTTCTGTTTAGCAATAATATTATTATATTGGAAATTTGTAGAATGATTAATTTTCTTTTATGGTATGAGTTTAATTACTTTATAATTTTTAGTTTCAAATTAAGTTTATAATGATAATTCTGTATACATAGTATATGATATCTTATATAATATATAATGTTATATATGAATTTTTTTTATGTTGAAACATGCAACTTTTAAAGTGTTAGTAATACTTATAAAAAATTATGAAGATGTTCTCTGGGGAAAATTTTGAAGATTAACCATGGTAGAAAATATTATCCTTAAAGTGATCCAAATAACAAAAATACTTTCACCAATGTCATCCAAAGAACAAACATTATTTGATTTTCTGAAAAATGTCTTCCACATAAAATTTTCCTTCAAGAAGCCAATTTTTGGTCGCCAAATGGAACCTAAAGTGATATTTATTCTAGTTTTAAATTGAATAATGAAATTATGATTTTCTTTTTACATATATTAAAGTGAATTATTTCTAATAAAAACTAATTTTTGTTTAAATAGGTTATTCTTTAAAAAACCAAATAGATCAATAATAATGTTAATCATGTTAAATTGTGTCGTGTAAAACTTAATTCATTTTGTTTAATAAATATATTAATTGTATCATATAATGCATATAATAAATGTGTTCATAATCTTGGACATATTTAATTAATTGTGATGTTTGTGATTATTCATATAATTCTTTATACCATATCCATCATATTACACGAAAACACTTGTGAACTCTAATGTACAAGGAGGAAGGGCCAATTTCAGCATACATTTTTCAGAATTTTTAAATACTTGCGAAACAAGAGTTGCACTTGACAGTTTTTTATATCAAGTACAGAAGCGAATTCTGTGAACTCTTATCAGTTCTTGAAAAAAAATTTTCCATCATATTGCAAAAAAAAAAAAAATTTATTCAGGAAGTTTTATCATCCCTTTTGAGCTGACCAACATGAATTAAGGTGAAACTGTATGCATACACATACCAAGTGTTATTTGTCATATTCTAAGAAAGTGAAAATAAATTTTTTTAATAAAATTTGTGATGTGTATTACATATTAAATAAAAAAAAAAAAGCAAGAGAGTGAAAAAGATTTGGGATCTTTATTTGATTAAACTTATACAATGATTTTTATTTGATTAAACTTATTACCTAATAACAACTAGTCTTATGTAAGTTTGTCAAAATCTAACTTATAATAACAACATTTAAATAATTATTACTCTTAACAAATAATTCTAAACAAAAGATAATGAAAAAAAAAAAAAACAAATATAATCAGATAATTCTAAATAAGAAATATAAAATATTATTTAAAGAAAATGGTTTATGTCATGAATAACTCATAAATTATAATAAAATATTTAATATGATACTTAAATTTTAAAAATCTCTATTATGATATATAAACTATGAATTTATTAACTAATGTAGTATTTAAATAATTATTTATTTATTAGATGTCATCATTTGAAGCTAGATATGTTAAGATTGAATAATACATTAGTTAATATAATTATAGTTTAAATATCACATTAAATATTTTTATAATTAAAATATTATATTAAATATTTTATTATAATTCGAGGACCATTTATGATAGTAACCCTAAAAAGAAATCTATATCAAGCTGTTAACTAATCAAACTTAATTACATATCTCATAATTTGTAAATGTGGGCTTCTTTATTAAAATGCAACTACAGCTCTTGAACTAACAGATGATCTTTTATAATGTCAAAATATTTCAATATAATTATATATTAAATAATATTCCTAGATTGCATGAACTTAAATAAAAAAAAAAAAAAAGAAAGGATTTTGTTAACGAGTACCGTATGAACTTAATAATTTTCAACGTATTGAATGAACATAACAATAAGTGAACTTAACAAAAGTCTTTAGGACGCTTGTTAGTAAAATACATAGTAAAATAACAAAAGAATGATTACTCCGAATTAAAAGAGAGATAAATAACTAAAAAGGCAACGGAAATGGGTGCGAAGAAGCATGTGAAGCAATTAGAAATGTAGATGAATCTGAAAATTTTATTTTCAAGGGCAATTATATTTCTTAAATTTGGTCTGTTAACATAAAGGAATCAAAACCCTCTCCGCATATAAAGCAATGTTCTGGATTCATGGATCTTAAATTTCTCTATGATAACGATTGCATTGATTTTCCTTGACAATCGGAGACAAAGCAATTTGCCATGTTTTAGCGTGAAGGTTTCCTTTTTTTTTTTTTTTTTTTCTGTCCCAAACTTTCCTTAAACTAATGTAACAAGTGAGATCCAGGGTGTCTTCCACTTGCTTTTGATAAAGAAGATTTTGGTGAACCGAATCAAGACAGACACCCTGTGTTTTTTCTTTTCTTAAATCTCCCAAAAGTCCGGTCCTGTCACAATTGTTGATCAGCTGTGACTTCCAAAGTTCAAACATTTAATATAGTAACAATTTTTTATAGCCAAAAACTTGACTTAAAATTTGGTTGAGATCATGTCCCATTTCGGAACATAAAATTCCACTTTATTTTCGATTATTTATTGGATTTTGGGTTACTAAAATATCTTTTAGATTTAGTACAGGATTTTTTTTTTTTTTTTTTTTAGTTTCAAAGGGGCTAGTGCCCGTACAAGGGGGAGGGGACATGGCGGGGATTAAACCCTCGCCTAGATGACTTTCTAACGGCCTTTTAATCACTTGGACTGAGAGGGAAAAGTTTTAGTATAGGATATTTTATTAACAGGAAAACACCTCAATTTATTTTTCAATGTTGGATTAATTGAAGAATGATAAGGAATTTATGATAACTATATTATTGCCATTTTGGTGAGCAGTTATTCAGGTGTAGAGCGTCTGTATTTGAGTGGGTTTGTTATTAAAAGCATTGGAGGTTGATGTATTTTAGATTGTTCATATTTTGAGCGATTAACTTAATTATTATAAAATCAATTTGAGATTAGTTAAATCAAGTCAGATAGTTGAGTTTAATATTGAATTATTTGCACTTCCCCTTGCATCCAATAAATACAAAAAGAAAAGAGGGAGCGGGGTTGACCTCTTTGCCCATGTGACTAAACATCTAATTTAAGTTTCAAGTCGAGGAACATCAGATGATTTATTATTTAAGAAAATTGCACATGCCAACGAGATTTTGGTTAGGGATAAAAAAGAGATTTTGAAATTTTGAGAATTGTCAATCAAATAGATTTGATTTAATGTTCTATTAAATTTATTTAATTATATGTTGATTTAATAAATTTTTTTTTCATTTGATTCAATTTATTGATTTCTTTTTTTTTTTTTTTTTGTGGTAGTAACTTCATAAGAAATGCAACATTTGGAGTCTCAATTTTGTGATTCTGTCAAATTTTTTTTTTTTTTAATTTTCTGGCTGTTGCCATCACTTAAATTTGTTCTTCCTAACTTTCTATATTAGATTTTGCTTTGGTTGATTTTTGAACAACGAAAAGTTAATAAGTAAAGACATATATTTTGTTTAAACAGTTTACTCAACATTGAATTTCACGATTCTTACGTCAAAATCATGAAGGGAGAAGGCAAGTATTAATTAATTAATTAATTAAAGAACATCTTTAGATCTTTGGCTCAAACCTTAAAATGAGATTTATGAGAAGAAAGAATGTTACTTCTCATGATTGCGGGATCCAGAATTTTTTTTGGGTTTTCATTTATAACATATAAAAAATATAAAATAAAATAAAATATTATATTATTATAATTGTTCATGATGAGTTTGAATATTAGAAAAGAAAAACATAATTGTATCATTGTTAGTAATATTAAATATATTTTTTAATATATATAAGTAAACAATTATTCAACAAAAAATTATCAACAGATTTGTTAAGTTTATTGACAGAAATAATATCTGATGGATATTTATGAAAAAAGTTTTACTTCAAATTGTTTTAGTTTTCCATCCGCCCCTGCTTTTCATTGTGTAACTTAATATCGCTTGTTTACATTTACTTAATGATTTATTTATTAAAAAAATATATAGTTACTTATAATATGATTTAATATGAATCTATATAAATGTGACTTGAAAGGTACCAAACTTTTGTGAAAATAAAAATATTATCACTTTACTTGAATTTCTTAAATTGTCGACCGATTTTCATTTTATAACTTAGTTTTTAACTTTTCAATATTAATTTTAATCGCTTACAATTGAGAGTGTCAATCTTTTGAGAAGAATAAAGTAGTATAACATTTATTGCTCTCTTGCAATAGGATTTTTTAATTTGTTAAAGCGTTAGGTCAAATTAAAACTTCTTTTTTTTCTGGGTAGTAGATGGTTATATATTCAGCTTGCTTAAGGATAAATACATGATTCTACTTTTCGGGGTTTTTTTTTTTTTCTTTTTTTTGAAATAATTCATAGAGTTAGATTCAAACCTCCCACCCTCGAATAAAGAAAATATCTATACATAAATTCGTAACTTAATTTTAGGTTCAAAGTTGTACATAAAAATTATTTGATGAAAAGAAAATATATTTAGTAAATAATATAAAGTAGAAGAAAAATTCACTTATATCAGTGTAAGTTTTACATATTTTTATTTTTGAATCAAAACGGCTTAAATTAAAAATATTATTTTAGTTTAAATTAGTCATTAATTTAATTTGAATTCAAATGATGAAAGATGAGTGAAAATTTTACAGTGATGTAACTGAGTCTTTACTTTATAAAGTATATAATAATATATAATATTGATAAATTGGATAATGATCCCATAAAAAAAATACAAAGTACAGCAAGAACAACCAGTCCCAATACAACCTTAAACAACATTCTCTACTAAGTTTCTCTTTAAAAAATTTTAAGCAGTGGGCTGCTAAAGCAAACTTCACAAGAAGTTTGACATGAGCAGAAATAAAAGGTCGACGTAAATACCATGTGATAATAAAAGATGTGGTTATTTTCACGGATTGGATCAGTACTCTGATTTTAACACTAAACTGACTGAGATGAGAGCCCTTCTCTATTACATGTGTTTTCCAATTGTATTTATTCTTCGACTCAAAGTTGAAAAAAGTTCAAATCATTTTGGATTCGAAGATGAACATATGAACTCCCATGATTACCTCTTAGGTCCTCATTGAAGAAGTAACAACAACAACAACAACAACAACAACAGCAACAACAACAACAACAACAACAACAGCAGTGGAAAAAGTTAAGGAACAGGAACATCACATGACTATGGGAAATTAAATGGAAACACATACATAAGATCACATATTAATAGCAATTAGAATGCACACAACAAATTATATTTACTGCTGCCATTCACTCAGAGGCTAAATTAAGTAGACAAGTCATGATCAATCGCAAGGTTAAATTTTAGATGCGATCAATAGATTAGGTCACAACTCTAAATAACTTAGAGTTTACAGAGGAAATCAGTCTCCATTTTTGAAAATTTAAAGATAATTACAAAGGGGATGTATTCTAATGCTCTACCTACTTGCATGGATAATAACCTACAGTCAGAATTTCAAATGTCGCTCAACCACAAGATAAATTAAAGATCCAATCATTTTAAGGAAAAGAGAGAATAGTTTGGTCTAAACATGAAAAAGATCCAAAAGTTTTAACAATCAAACAGTTAATAAAACAGCTCAATAAAAATGGTTTCTGTACTCTAACCACAAAGATGTTGCTCACTCTCAATGTTACAAACATTGACACCCTAGTTTGTTTTACAAATAAAGAGAACTTCTGATTAGGATTTCATCAAGTGCCTTCTTATAGTTGGAGTTTAATATTTCAGCCACAAATGACCGAGAATGAAGACAGAAGATCATATCTTTCAGCACTATGCCTATGAATTTTACATGATTCTTTGATCAGAAATGCTGAGTGTTCTACTTCATACTACAGAATTTGTCATTCAACAACACCACAAAAGTTGCAGACGCCGTGAAATTTCAGAAAATCCAGCTAATGTTCATGGGGATTAAAATAAACTTAACGTAAGAAAATAAGAAAAGAAAAAAAAAAAGTCAGAGATCTCTGAAAGAGACCCTTCATAAATCAGGTCCAAAGTCTTCTATGGAGTCACACAATGTACAACGAGTACAATTTACCTCTACATAACACTGAACTAAAAAGAAGAAATGATTAACACAGAAGACAATTTTGGAACCTCAATACCAATTGTAACAAAGACACCAACTAGGGATTGTGTGCTTTATATATTTTTTCACCTGCAAGCTCAAAATTTAGCCATGTTGCCTCAAAACCACCTTGATGGCTGAAAGACCTCCCAGGCAAGCAGACTCCGAAATATAAGTTAACTAAGCCGATGCCCAAAATAAGCATTGGGTAACACAACCTCTAAGCAATCCAAATTAACCCAATAACACCAGGCCAAAGTAATTGCAAGCATTGATAAGCTTAGGAACTTATTCTCGGTTAGAGTGACGTCTCCATCATTGTCTGTCACCAGAAGCTGACTGAGAAAAACATACTGCCACTGACACTTAATTACATGTGTGGAAGTCTGCAGAACTGAAAATTATAAAAGAACTGACACCACAACCGACTCTAATGACTCCCAGAGTGTTGTAAAAAGCAACACCAGATTAAGTACACTACCCACCAGCTCAAGATGAAAACTTAGATTAAAATCGAAGTCCATGGCTAATTACCACAACCCCCGCAAGATCACTAAAAGAAAGGCCAAAAAGTCAAATGACCATCCACAAAGACTCTACATGATGAAACTCAAATAAAAGGACTAATCAAATAAAGAAGAAAAGCTGAATGATGAAAATGGAGTTTCATTGATTACCCAAGTTTTGAATCAATCATCCCCTGTTGGAAATAAAGTAAGAACCTTCCTTCCACCATTCCCATTGGCAGATTCCAAATCTTCCAAATAATTACTTGTAACTTGATTATGCACGGGTGCCCCTCCCATCCTATGCATTGGCTGCTGGGTCTGCCTACCTAAGAAGGGATGCTCAAATTGACCATTCGGTGATGACCCAAAATGCCCCATTTGCCTATGATACTGAGTCTGCAAATGCGGATGTCCAACTGCTGCTGCCACCATCTGCTGTTGCTGGTGATGATGGTGATGCTGCACTGCGGGCACTGGCACAAACGGCAAGAAATGCTCTGAATTACCCCTAGCAGGATGAAGAAAATGAGGGGGAACCGGTGAGCTTGCAAACAAGTGGTCAGTCGCTGGATCAGCCGTGCCACCTAATCCAGCAACGCCAGCTCCACCGTTGGCACCACCACCACCTCCCCCACCAGATAAGCCTTGCATTCTCTTCAAATAAAGGCGATATTTCTGTAAATGACTAGCAACGTTTTCTCTGGTCAAACCATCAACACTCATCAACTGCATTATGGTCTTCGGGACAGCGTTCTTGATCCCCAAATGAGCCACGGCGTCAACGAATCGCTTGTGGAGCTGTGGGGTCCACACGAGGCGAGGCCGCTTGAGAGTGCGTGCCGGCTCATCTCCAGCTGCCCCAGACCCCAAGTCCCCGGAATCGGCGGCGAATTCAGCTGAAATGGGCTGAGAAGGAGGCTGCACGGCTGAGGAATGTAAAGGAGGCGGTGGCGGAAGCTGCTGCTGTTGTTGTTGTTGTTGTTGGTGGTGGTGGTGGTGGTGGTTTGGGTTTCGAATATCGAAGGCGAGAGCAAGATCAGGGGTAATTAGGGTTTGGGAAAGAGGCATCAGCTCTTCCGGGGATGGAAGCTGCTCCTCCCATTTTGAAAACCAATTTGAGTCTTCCTCTCTCATTATTATTCACAAATAATAATTACAATTACAATTAAAAAGAAACAGATCCAAACCTAAATTTGGACCAACAGCCCCTAAATCTGCTGCAGTAACAAACAAAAAGATTATCAAATTTCAGAATTTATTTATTTATTTATGTATGGAATTAGGATATGACTAAAAACACAGTAATTAAAAATTAAAGAAAAGCAAGCAATACTCACAAAACGAAGTACAAGAAATCCAAGAGGAAGATTGGGTTTGGTTTCCTTTGGAGTTTGGATTTGAGGTCAGAATCAGAAGAGAGAAAATTTTGATTAGAGTGGAGGGAGGTTCGAGGTGGATCCTGTTCTCTTCTTTTCAGCTTTTATTATGGCTACTCTTTCTGATTTTTTTTTTCCGGGATTTAGGTTGTGTTTTTCTTTTTTCTTTTTTTTTTTTTGGGAAACAATTGGCATAAATAAGTTACCCCAATCTTAGATTATAGAGCCAATATGCAGCGAATCATTGCATCACACAAAGACAGGTTATCGATTAAAGCTTGAATCGGACACAAAATCACTTGTTTGGACTACCAATCATATGTCTTGACGGGATCTTGTTCCTTTCTCTATCTCATTATTTTTGTCTTTTTTTTTAGATATTTTAAAATTGTGCTTTTTTTTTTTCTAAACATCTAAAGTTTTTATTTTTTATATATTAAAATTATTTTTTTATGATTTTTTTACCTTTTAATATTAAAAATTATAAAATTTTAATTTTATAAAAAAATTAAAATTTAATATCAAATACATTAAAATTAAAAAAAATTAAATTCTGTAAAAATTAATACAAAACAAATAAATTGAAACAGAAAGAATATTATTATTTTTCTTTTACAAATACAAGAGTTTAGAATAGAGGAGAGAGACATTAGTGTGAGAAGTTTTTTTTAATTATATAATTATAATCAAATATTACATTTATATATATAAATTATTTAATAATAAAAATTAATTAATAAATAAATTAAAATATAATTAAATAAATTTAATATAAAATTAAATCAAAATCTGCAAATAATAAAAGTTATATTTATTATCTCAAAATTCTAAAACGCCTTCCACGTCACTAAACTAATGCATTAACCTCGATTCAAGAACATTTTCAGTTTTTTCTTTTTTCTTTTTTTTGTTGGTGGGCGTTTGGTTGGTGAGGTATTTATCTCGGCCTTGGCCTTTTGGGCCTTCCTTGACATCTTTCATCTTACTTTCTTTTTTGTTTTGCAAGAAAAAACTCTTTCCATTACGAAAGGTTTAACTTAAAAGAGAATCTCTTTATATAAACTAGAGTGAAGTCCAAGTTTCACCGAGATTTTCAATTTTTATAATATTTTTTAAATTATTACTATTGTTATGAATAAATATTGTAAAAATTTTATAAAATCTATATAATATTTGAAAAAAAATTTGTGAAATATCAATTGATAGATAAAATACTTAACTTTTAAAGCATTTTGAAGTTTAAAAGGTACATTGGAGAAAATCATTATCATACGAAGAAAAGTGCATTCAACAATGAAAGTGTTTTTCGTCTCTTTTTACTTGGAAAACTTCATAAACAACTAAACACAATAATAAAAATGATACAATTGAACATCAAATTTAATCCAAAAAATTATTGATATAAAAATGAACAATCTTAGACCTATTACCCAAAAAATCAAGGTTAAAACAAAATGACAATTTGGATGGTAAAACAACATAAATCATTCACAAACTTAGAGGAAGATGCATGCAAAGATATATTACTTTTGTGTAAGATATGCAAAAGTAGATAATTAAAATTAAGTTATCCAAACATAAATATAAGCACTCATCTGTGCTCGGTCTATTGAATTGATTTTTGTTGTATTACATTACTATACCATATTATATTATTATATTATTATTATTAGATGTTATTTATTATATTATTATTACATTATTATTATTATTATTATCGTAGATTATATTACCATTATTATCATTAATATTATTATTGTTGTTGTTGTCGTCATTATTTTTTTTTGTTTTTTATTTCCTTTCTTATTCAATCGGGGACAAAAATTTTGGAAACCAAAACTTTGCAATCAACCAAATCGATGAAAGTCAATGGGCAATGGATTTAATGCAAAACCAAATCACAAGATTCTCAATTTGATCTAGAAAAATCAACAAATAACCTAGACCTGAACTGAGGTTCAAGCAAAATCAAATTCTAGGATTCAAGCTTGGATTGGTTCTGTTTATTTTGTAAAAACCGTCTTAAAGGGGCTTATAAAATGGATACAGTTTAACAAAAGAAGGCACAATTGATTTTAGAAAAAGGGGTGAACTTTATGTTCTGAAAATTTTTTAGGCAGTAGGGAATTTTTGAGATTTTGATTTTGGGAATTCTGGGTTCGATTTGAAGTTTTTGGGTTAGATTTGGGTTTTTGGGGTTTGGATTAGGGTTTTGGAGAGTTTTTGAAGAAATATGGGTAAATTTGGGAAAATATGAGATTTTTTTGGGAAAAAAATAGGTTTTTAAAAGAACTTTGAATTTTTTGATTAAATTTTTCCATAGAAGTTGAATTTTTTGACGAGTTTTCAATGATTTTTTTTGGAAACCGATGAGTTTTTCAAAATTTGGTTGAATTTTTAGGTTCTTTTCTATAGAAAGGTCAGAGGATCCTTAGCTAGAGAAAGAGATAACAAAGGGCTTCTAAGGTAAAAAATGCTAAACTTGGCTTATATAAGGCTCCAAAATGATGTCGCTTTACCAAGCCTAGATCAGCACATAACTAGATTGGGATCCGTACGCCACCAGGGTCTAACCCTACCCGCTCACATTTTTTTTTTCATTTTTTGATTTTTTGATTTAATTTTGATTTGATTTTGATTTTATATTTTTTTAGTTTTATTTTTAGTTTTTTATTTTACTAAATTTTCTTGATTAATTTATTAACAATTTCCTAAAAAAATAATAATAAAAGAATTAAAAAAGGATAATAAAAAAATCTTTTCTAATAAATTCATAAATTTTATCAAATTATTGGATAATTTTCAAGGATTCAAATTTTATAAAATCTACCAAACTATTAAAAAATTTCATAAATGAATTTAAAAAAAATAAAAAATGTTTTATCCTCCAAACAATTGGAGGATTACTTTTTAAAGTAAGTCTTATCAAACTATTAGGAGACTTAATGAACTTTTTCAAAAAATGAAACAAAATTTTTACAGATTTTTTTATAATAAAATCTTACCAAACTATTGAGAGATCTACCTCAAGATAAGTTTTTATCAAACTATTGAGAGACTTACTGATTTTTTTCAAATAAAATAATTAAAAATCTGATGACAAAATCTCTTTAGGGTGGGACACTAGTCTCCATGAATCTCTTGAGGTGAGAGTATTATCTTGAATTGCTACCAAATTATTGGGGCAATTTTAAGACTAATTTTCAATATTTAATATTTTGGTAAAAGCATGAACATTTTTTAAGGCTTAGATAATTTGGAATTAAACTGGTACCATTTTTGGATGGGTGCTGTGAAGGTACTATAACCTTCTTCATGCGTAACTTACTCTCAAACTTAAATCTGGTTTCATGGACCAAATCCGATCAAATAGTCAATCACACTTAAACAAAAAAAATTGGTGGTAACTTTTTTAATTCATGTCTAGTGGTAGGTCCACAGATCTATACATTATGACAGTTTGGTGACTCCACTGAAGAATCGAGAGTCAAGCGAATAAATAATTTTTTTTATTATCCAAGCCTTGCCTAATAAATTTTTAATTATTTTCTCTTTTTCTTATTTACTTTTTTTCATTGCTTATATTTGTTAGTTATTCATTTATTATATATATCTGTCATTTATTTGCATGTGCACAATATAAAGCTCTCCACCCGACTCTACCTTTAGAAGGGAGTGAAGTACCTATGCCCTTGTAAGATTTCACGTCTTTGTATGAGCCTGCAAAATACTCCTATTCAAATTTAATCCTTTTCACTTGTAATCTATGATGGGTGAGGATCAAAGTGCCTTATTAGTCTGTGATAGACAATGATATAAGGAATAATTTGAAAACCTTCTAAAAGTAATCCAAGCCACATATAGTTAACCTTAAAGGTCCAAACCTAAATAAACCCATGTTTTCCCTTTGTGCTAGAAAATCCTAAATTAAATACATGATTGGATATTTATTTTACTTGTAAGACTATGCATTGTCTTTTTAGTGTATATTTGTATACTAACCCTATATGTTGATCTTTTTATATTATTTTTTTATTAACCCTTTTTCTTTATCATGCACTCACATCATTAGATCTATCATAAGGAATATTTGCCATTATATAATTTTTAACAAGAAAAATCTCAATTGCATCCATGAAAGCGTAGCAAAGTACTCTACTAGCCAAAAAAGGGAGTCTGAAGAGTTAAAGCTTGCAAACAAAAGGCTAAAAATGAAAGTCCAAATATTGGAACAAGAAAAAGATAGATGGAAAAGTTTGTACATCGACCTTAATACAACACGGTCATCCATTAACCAAGAAGTGGCTTAACTTTTGTAAAAAAAAAAAAAAAAAACAATTACAAGTAAAACTACAAGAAAATGAAGTAATGCTCTTTGAAGCACAATGGCACATCTAAATGCTAAATGGAGTAGTAGTAGAAATCAAAATACAAATGAAGGCTGTGATTGAAGAATGTAAGCAAACAAAGGAAACATATATGAAAAAACATAATCAGTTGAAGTCTTTGCTTGATTGAATCATTGTGGCTATTTACAAAGCCAATAACATGGTGGAAATGATTGAAAAATGGAAAGCAAGGTGCCACCAGTGGGAGCACATGGTCAAAATTGATAAATTTTCTTAATGAAGTGCAAAGCTAATATCAACGGGTTATGGTTTTTTTTCCCAGTAGTTCTAGACTTTCACAGATGTAATGTTCGATTTGGTTAAAAGTGACTTTCAATTCAATAAAAATTTCTTTAATCACAATTGTTATGTGGTAAAATCTCCTTATTGCATTCATGCATTTTATTTTTTCATTCATTTAGGGATTCTATAAACATTATTTTAAATTTTCACATTGTGAAAAATCAAGATTTAAGGATAGCTCAATACTAATATTACACTTGGGCTAGAGCCAAGAAGATGAAGTAAGATAATACAAACTATTTTGAAGGGTTAAAAAAGGCTTAGGAAGTAATTGAGGTGAAGCTAAGTAAGATCATTGATGCTCTAAAAAAGATAAACAAAAAAAAAAGAGGTGGAAGAAGAAGTTCACATAAAATTATTAAATCACCATATCCACCAAGTTTTGGTCCACATCAAACCTAAACCACTCAAAATCTTCAGCCACAGCAGACCACGTTCCCGAATTACAAAATACCTTATGCCCTCCATCAAGGAAATGTTAAGAGTTATATCAATTCTATCTTCGCTGAAAAGGTAAATGAACCCATCCAAATTCCCAAAATAGACGAGACAAAAGAAGAAGTGAAGTTACGAACAGTTACACCTTTAAAAAACTCTAAGACTGATAAAGCTATGAGCATGATTGGGAAAAGATTACGGGCTATAAAATGTATTGATTTCTATGGATCCATACATGCTATCAACTTTTACTTAGTACTAGATGTTGTAATTCCTTCAAAATTTAAAGTATCAAAATTTAATAAGTACAATAATACTAAGTGCTTCATTGCACACATCATAATGTATTATTATAAGATGGTAATATACACTAGCAACAAGAAACTACTCATGCATATATTTCAAGATAGCTTGACTAGGTTTACTGTAATATGGTATGTTTAGTTGGATACAACTCGCATAAAATCATGAAAAGATTTGACTCGATTTTTCATCAACCAATATTGCTACATCATAGATATCGCTCTTAATCACCTTTCATTATAAGAAAATGGAGAAAAAAATATCTTAGTCTTTCAAGGAGTATGCCCAAAAGTGATGGGATATCGTTGTTCAGGTATAACCTCTCATAACAGTGAAAAAAATGACAATGCTATTTGTAAGTACTCTAAAATCGTCATACTATGAGAAAATGATAGAGAATGTGACTAAAAATTTTAACAATATAGTGATTTAAGAGGAGATCATTGAAAATGCAATTACAAGCTATAAATTGGAAAAAAAAGAATCTTTTACTGCTAAAAAACTGTTCAAGAAAAAGAAAAATGAGACTCAAACTATGAGTTTTGAAAGGTAGCAATTCAAAAATTACTCTCAGTCTATCTATCCCATATATCATCCTATTATGAGTCATACTTCTGTTGCAGTCTGCCAATCAACTGCATAACCTTCTTATCCATCCATTGCTAAGCCCTCTATTTATCTGACTACTCTAACAAGTGGTATGTGAGAATTTCAGAATCAGGAAAAACCTTACATTTGATCATATTCCTATGAGTTATATAGGATTATACCAAAAGCTTTACAAAAATCACTTGATTGCTCCCGTTCTTGTAAAGCAACCTAAACTTTCCTATCCCAAATGATATGATTTCACTGCTTACTGTGACTATCATTATGGGGTAGCTAGTCATTCCATCAAAAATTGTATCTCTTTAAAACATAAGGTGCAAAGTTTGATTAAAGAAGGGCTACTAAAATTTGATACCGATAGAAACACGGTACCTAATGTTAGTGGTAACCCATTGTCCAATCATTTAGGGACATGATTTTGGAAAGGTTTATTGAAATTGATTATCATCTTCAGATTTTTTAAAAACATGGATTTCTTTTATGTAATTTTATCTTATTTTTCATCATTTTAATGAAGTGATAAATTTGATACATTTTCATGATATTTTTCTTTTGTGTGAATCAGCATTATCTACTTTTACCTTCTCATATCTTTTGGCCATATCTATTCTTTGATTTTTAATGATGAATATTCAAATAATCTTGACGATAATTCAGGGTTCAATTTTGAATACCTCATTCATGATGATTATTGATTCATCGAAATTGTTGAATAAAAAGAAGATAAATTTGGTGAAAATTTTTAAAAGGATACAACGCATGATCTTTGCAAGTGTTCATTCACAAATCTATTCTTGATCAATAAATGCTATCCATTAAGAGTATTTATGCTCGAAATGAGAAATGATCATATTTCTTTTATCTTTAAAAAAAAAGTAAAATTATACTTTACTACTCCATTTGAGCTTGTTGAAAATTCTTTTGAAGAACCCTAACCAATAATCACCCCCACACAGGGGGCAAAGTTTGAAAAGTTTGTTTATCTTCAATAATTTTAAAGGATAAAATCCCTTTTTGTGCTCAAGTGTTTCACAAATAAAAAAAATGAAAACAAATTTGATAAGGCAAAATGTCAATATGCTCAATATGAAAAAAGATCATTGGTTTGATAACCCTTCAAATAAAATTTGCGCTTGTTTTATCCATTTCTTTCATAACACCTTACCCTAACCTACGTTACGTTCTTTAAAAGTTTATTTTGATCGAATATGAATACTTGATTTAGAGAATCATTAATTGAATTAAGGTAGATTTATTATTAAATTGTTTGAAGCTTTGATTAAAGTGTCACTGATGGATCAAAGGATAAATGGGAAAGAGGTGTGCTAAAAAAAATTGCAAAAATTGAAAAAAAGGGCAAACAAAAAAACAAAAAAAAAAGAAGACTTAAACTGAAAACCCAAAAAGGTAGTTTAAGTAAAAATGAAAACTTAAAAAAATAGCTTCATATAAAGATACCAAAAATGAGGATAATGATTGGCTCAAAGATCAATGATGTTAATGGAATATGTTTTTGAAAGAGGATTTTGAGTTGGAGTTCATAATTGTCTAGACAGTCATTATTTTGAGATGCTGATATTCCTTTTGAACAATGAAAATATTGTGCCATTGACTCATTATCGACCCTATTTTTTTCAATAATAAAGACCCATTTTTTTTATTCTTTACCAAATGTACATTCTTTAAATGAACCAAGGAAATGTATCATGTTTGTCATTACTTTGAATGATAGCAAATAAATGAATGACATTTTTTTATAAAAAGTTTTCCATTTTTTAAAAAAAATCTAAAATGAGCAAAATGAAGGAAGCATGAGAAAATAATGTACCAGAGGGTAAACAAAGTGACTCAGTGATGAATTTAGTGATAGATTGATTGGTATGACCTACGAGTTATGATCAGATGAGAAGAATGACATGGATTGATTGACAGAATTTATTCGAGATGCTGAAGAGCTAAGAAAGAATACATAAGATGGTGAAATCTTGATAACCTTGTTACCACAATTGAAACTTCATGGCATTGATTTAGTAACATCTACATTACACACATTATGTTCAAATTTGTATCCTAGATAGGACATGTATTTGCATCGTTGCATCATTATCTATCACTTATTTTTTATTTTGGCTCAGTCCAGATCATTTTTTAGACTTGTAGTTTTATCTCGGTCATCTGATCTTTGCTTAGTCCATATCATTTTTCAAACTTATGGTTTCATCTCAATCATTCATTTTTGACCTCGACTCGATCCTAGTCATTTAATTTTTAGACTCATGATTTTGTTCCAATTATCTAATCTTGGCTCAATCCAGATCATTTTTCAAACTCACAGTTTCATCCCAGTCATTCATTTTCAACCTTGACTCGGTCCTAGTCACTTTATCTTTTAGACTCTCAGTTTCATCCTGGTCATTTGATCTTAGCTCGATCCAGATTATTTTTTTAACTTGCAATTTCATCTTAGTTATTCATCTTTGATCTCAACTCGATCTTAATCGTTTGTAACTTAATCCTAATCATTCGATCTTAGCTCAGTCCAAATCATTTTTTTGACTCGTGGTTTCATTTTGATCATTTATTTTTTATCTTAGCTCGATCTTGGTCGCTTTATTTTTTAGACTCACAGTTTTATCCCGATCATTCAATCTTTGCTCAATCTAGATCATTTTTCAGACTTGTGTTTTATTTCAATCATTCAATCTAGGCTCAGTCTAGATCAGTTTTCAAATTTACGATTTTATCTTGGTCATTTGATCTTGGCTCAATCTAGATCATTTTTTTAACTTGTGACTCAGTCCCGATCACCTGTTTTGATCTTACCTTAATTTAAATCACTTCATTTTTTTGATTTACGATTCAATCCCAATAATCTATTTGATCTTGGCTTAGTCCAGAACACTTTCCTGACTTACGACTTAGTCCTAATCATTTTTACTTTTTGATTTGACTTTTGAAATAAAATGGATATCTAGGTCTTTGCATCATCTTTGTCTCACAGAGATGTGCAAAGATGGGTAACTATAGACACTCATCTATGTCTAGGGTCTATCAAATTAATTTTTGTTATATTACATTACTATACTATATTATATTATTATTATATTATTATTATTATTATTAGTATTAGATATTAGATATTATATTATTATTATCATATATTATATTACCTTTATTATTATTATTATTATTATATTTTTTTCCTTTTTTGTTTAATTGGGGATAGGAATTTTGGAAACTGAAACTCTGCAATCAACCAAATCAATGAAAGTCAATGGGCAATGATTTTAATGCAAAACCAAATCATAGGATTCTTAATTTGATCTAGAAAAATCAATAAAGAACCTAAACTTAAACTGAGGTTCGGGCAGAATCAAATTCTAGGATTCAAGCTTATATTGGTTTTATCTATTTCCTAAAAACTCTCCTAAAAGGGCCTATAAATTAGATACAGTTTGGCAAAAGAAGGCAAGGTTGATTTTTAAAAAAATGGGTGAACTTAGTGTTCTGAAATTTTTTGGGTAGTACGGAATTTTTGAGATTTCGATTTTGAGAATTTCGGGTTCGATTTGAAGTTTCTGGGTAAGATTTGGATTTTTGGGGTTTGGATTAGGGTTCTGGAGAGTTTGTGAAGAAATCTAGGTAAATCTGGGAAAATATAGGATTTTTTTAGAAAAAATTGAGTTTTTGGAAGAACTTTAAAATTTTCGATTAAATTTTTCAGCAGAAGTTGAATTTTTTCGATGAGTTTCCTGTGACTTTTTTTAAAAATCGATGGATTTTTTAGTTTTTGATTGAATTTTTAGGTTCTTTTTTAGAGAGAGGTCACAGGATCCTTAGCTAGAGAAAGGGAAAACAAAGGGCTTCTGAGGTAAAAAACGCTGAGCTTGGCTTATATAGGGCTTCAAAATGACGCCGTTTTACCCAGCCCAGATCTGCATGTAGCCTAACTAGGATCCGCACACCACCCGTGGTCTGACTGGATTCGATCGTAGGTTTTCTTTTTTTGATTTTATTTTTATTTTTTGATTTTATTTTTATTTATTTTATATTTTATATTTTATTGACTTTTCTTGATTAATTCATTAACAATTTCCTAAATAATAATAATAATAATAATAATAATAATAAAGAAAAATAAAAGGATAATAAAGAATCTTTTCTAATAAATTCATAAATTTTACCAAATTATTGGATAATTTTCAAGAATTCAAATTTTATAAAATCTACCAAACTATTGGAAAATTTCATAAATGAATTTTAGAAAAAATAATAAAAAATATTTTATCCTTCAAATAATTGGAGGATTGCTTTTTAAATTAAGTCATACCAAACTATTGAAAAACTTAATGAACTTTCTCAAAAAATGAAAAATAAAATTTTTACAAATGTTTTTTTACAATAAAGTCTTGCCAAATTATTGAAAGATCTACCTTAATGTAAGTATTACCAAACTATTGAGAGACTTATTAATTTTTTCGAATAAAATACATTAATAAATTCAATGACGAAGCCTCTTTAAAGTGTGATATTAGTCTTAATGAATACTCATGAGATGAAAAAATTATCTTGAATTGCTATCAAATTATTAGGGCAATTTTAAAACTAATTTTCAATATTTAATATCTTGGTAAAAGCATGAACATTTTTTAAGGCTTGAATAGTTTGAAATCAAATTGGTACCATCTTTGGATTGGCGCTATGAGGATATTATAACATTTCTCACACGTAACCATGCTCCTGAACCTAAATATGTTTTTATGGACCAGATTCGATTAGGTGGCTAATCACACTTAAACAAAAAAATTGATGACGACTCTTTTAATCTATCTCTAATGGTAAGTTCACGGATCTATACGTTATGATAATAAAAAAATTACATCTTAGAAAGTACAAAGACAAAATCTTTAAAGGGATATTTGGCTCATGAAATTTTAAATTTTGAAAGAAAATGTGATATTCAAAAAAGTACGATACGTGAGTAGATGATCATAAATAAATAAATAAAGCATTTAAAACCCATAAAAAAAAAAAACCAACGACAACTCAACATGGTCAAACTAAAACAAATCAACATTAAAACCATAAAGAAAATTTAAAAAATAAAAATTACCATCACATGTATTGAGACAATTCTATCAAACAAAAAAAAAATCCTAAAAATACAAACAAATAAAAAATTAGCTCCAAAAATAATCAAATATTTGGTGAAAAAAAAGCATTAGGTGAAAAAGAATGAAAAAAAAAAGGAAATGAAAATAATGATTTCAAAAAACAAAATGAAGAAATAGAATGAGAAAAGTTTTTTGATATTTCTATTTGTATCTCTCTGCTTCTTTTCTCTCCATTTTCTTCCCCTCTTCAGCTTTTCTATGTCTCACGCTTTTTTTTTTTTTCCAAACAACCTACCATTTTGCTTTTCAAACAACCTTCTACTCTTTTCTGACAAATTCATGACACATGTTATTTCCTACAATGCCACATCTTCCATCCAATGCCACATAATCTGAAATAATCTATAAATATCCTCAATAGTAAAAAAAAATTCTTCACTTGCTTAATGGACAGCTGTCGATTACAAACCTTTTGAGGAACCATAGCCCTTAATTATTAACTCAATAAGAAAAGATAATATGGTTATTTTACTATAAAGGACAACTATCATTCCGTAAGGCTTTTAGGGATACTTTTTATTTGTAGTTTATAGAATATAAAACATACATGGATGACGGGTACAAAGTTTGTTTCCTTTGCCACATTTCTTTGATCGTTTACGAAAATTTTACTCGTTACTATTCTTATGCAACCTTTATAGTCCCAAATAAGTCTTTTTGCTTTTTCTTTTTCCTTCTCTTTTACAAACCAAACTACAATATCGAGGATTGAATCTTCACGATAATATTTTTATGAGTTCATTTGTATCATAGCGAGAATACTATTATCTTTAAAACAACTTTCTGGAAGTGTCTTTCCTAACTTCTTGAAAGTGTTTTATCTAAAGATTTCATTTTTTTTTTTGTTTTTTCTGTTGTTCATTGTTGCCATCACTACACCAAAATACAACAATTAAAAGACAATAAACTTCTCCATGACAACTTCTACGATGAAGCCTCAAAACTATGAAGTGAAGAAATTTCTATGGAATGCCCTAAAGGATAATTTTTTTGGTGTTGAACCAAAATCAGAAAGTTATCCATAAAGAACAATCATAATGAATGGAGGAAGACTCTATAATTGTTTGTCTTAAATTCTTGTTCGTGAATTGAGTTAGAACAATATTATTTTTCAAGTTCTTTCTTCTACAAATCTTGAACTCAAAAAGAGTAAAATGTTCAAGAACAAAGAAGCAAGTGGTTAGTACTATAAAAAGAAAAATCTTTTTCAATACATCAAGGTATAGAATTTATTCATTACACTATTTTATATGATAGTAGTAAAATAAATTTATATTTATAATTGAATGTTTAATTGCATGATAATGATTTTAATATTTGTTTTTAAAAATCACGAATTGAAGTTCTTAAAAAAAAGTGAATATATTTAATTGCTACTAATTAATTTGCATTTTAAGTTTGTAAATTGGTATATGACTGAGGAAAGTGAAAGAATAATTGATCGTGAAATATTTTTAGAAGAGGTAATAATCGATAATTGATCATGAAATATTCTTTGAAGAGGTAATAATCGATAATTGATCATGAAATATTTTTAGAAGAGGTAATAATCGATTACCTAGAAGTTTTAAAGTAAAAACTAGATTTTGAAAATAAAAAGAGTAATAAATTGCCTACCCATATCAATTGATTACCTTAGAGTATTTTTTTTTTTTTGAAATGACTAGTTACATTTTTGCAATATTTAATCTTTATCCAAAAGTATTCTTTCACTTTAAGAACTTGTCAACAACAGCTATTGAGTTTCAAAAGTTGCGAACTCAAAGAATATAAATAAATTGCTTGATTAAAAATACAACTTGAAGAAATATGTCTCTTGGTCAATAAATACTAATGTCAGTGAAAATGTTTATTAATTTTTCCTTAAATAAAATTACTAAATATATTTAGAGGTATTAGAGATTTATTGAATGATCTATATCTAATTATAACTAGTTTTAATCTTGTGCAATACATGGGTAAGATTTTATTTTTTATGTTATTAATTTGTTATATAAATATTTTCATATACAATTAAAGAAGATAAAATTATATAGTCATAAATAAAATGATATTTTTATAGTTATGAAAATAATTTATATAATTTAATAAAATTATTTTATGTATTGAGTAATAGTGGACATTTTTTATTTTTAATTAATAAAATTGATTATTATCTCAATTTTCATTTATAAGTTTTGTTGGTAAAATATAATGGTTTTATTTATTATTTTAGAAAAGGTAACCACTCAAAGTTTTAATTGATTTAATAAATAACAATTAAAAGGTATGAAAATTGTTCACAATAATTAGCTTTCTAATTAAAATTTGCATTTTTTTATCTTTTGTTTGATAGAATCATAATTTTGAATTTATATCATTATTTATTTTAAGAAAAATCTTGAGCTTTAATTGAATGCATATGTAGAATATACAAATGAAAATATAATTAAGTGCTTTTAATTTGGTACTTTTAATATGAATTTTAAATTTTTACTGTAAATTCATAAAAGACAATGATATTAAATATTTAAAAAGAAATAAATTTAATTAAATTTAATCAAAATAAATTTTCAATAAAATATATCTATAACATAATATAAAAGTTATTTCCCAATTGCAATAGTAAATAATTATTCAATTGAAGCTCCCACTGCATGACACGTTATTTAATAATTATCTTTCAATTAATTTTTGTTTTAAATTTTAATAAATCTATTATTATTATTATTATTATTATTATTATTATTATTATTATTATTATTATTTAAAGTAAGTCTATGAATCTATAAACGAAAGGTTAGTTCAAGTCACAAAAAAAATATGTTTTTTTTTCTTTGTTACCTAAGTTCGAATCTACTGAGAGATTATTAAAAAATAATTTCTCATAAATTTGTTAAGTTGGAGGTAAATAAATATTTTTGAATCGGTCTACAGAGGATTTACTGAGCAGAGCTGAGGAACTTCTGCCACTAAATAAAAAAAATAGTCTCTAAATCTATTATTATTCATAGGGACATCCAATTTGATAACATTTGTTGTCTTATGATTAGATGTTTAATAATTTTTTATATTATTTAAAAATAAAGATAAGACTAAATTATTTATAATTTAAAAAAAAGATAGTAAAAAATTTCTATAAGTGCCTAGATAAAGAAGCTTTTAGGTAAAAATTTACAAAAAAAATTACAAAAAGTTTAAAATTTTAATAAAAATATGTTTTGATAAATATTTTTATGAAAAAATTGCAAAAAAGTTACAAAATATCAAATGATAGCTTGATGAGAATCAAGTAATTAGCCCCTTAGAAAACTACTTTTCAAATTTAATTAGTATTGTACTTTATATTTATTTGTATCCTTATGCATAAATAAGGAAATATATACACTTAAATTCAAATAAATTATATTGTTTTAAAAATTAAAGATAGCATTGAAAGAAAATTTTCATTTAATTAGGCCTTGCCTTTTGTTTCCTTGGAATTTGCTTTAAAAGGAAATAAAAAAACCAATAACTCAGTGAAAAAAAAAGAAATTTAGATTTTTTAGAATAAAACCTGCAAAAATATATCAATTTACCTATCTTTTACCCAATTAAATTGAATACTTAAAAGATGTTTATTTGCAAAAATCTTAAAATAAAAATTTGAAAAACGCTAAAATTTATGATTTTTTATATCTTCATACATAAATAAAAAATATATGTGCATATAAATTTAAATAATCAATATTTATTAAAATAAAAATTTAATCCCAAGCGTAACCGGACAAATCTTCTAGAATATATAAAAAAAGTATCTTGTCTTTGCTTTTATATCGGAAAATTGGGGATGTTTCTGTTAATGCAGGGGGGTTATGACTTTTGGCTTATGCTTTTTGAGTCAATTTTTTCCTTTTTTTCTTCTTTACTGCCACTGCCATGACAAACTGAGAGATTTCATTTCAAAACATGGCCCAAAAAAAAATAATAATAATAAAAAAGAAACCCCTACATAACAGAAATTTCATGCCACAAATCAGAAGCCCAAGTAAGAAGCTTCCGCTGCTTGTCCACTACCAGGGCTATGGGTTTTCAATACGACTGGCCTTTGACACCGTGACCCAAAAATCGGTTGCCCCAACTTGTATATGATCCACATTTCGAGTTTCGATTGATTACAGGCTAGCCCCTGAGAACCTTCTACCGATTGCATATGATTCATGGGCTGGCCTACCATAGGTTGCTAAAGAACAAGGGCCCGAACCATGGCTCAATGAGAATGCGGATCCCGAGTGGGTGTTCTTGACGGGTAAAAGGTCGGAGTCAACGTCCAAGCTGGTGCTGCCAAAGTGGTTGGTTTGAAAATCATTGGGATGCTATGCTTATTGTGCATCCATGTTTCAGTAGGAAAGATACTAATGAATATAAAATGTACAAGTATATTTGTCCGACGAGTACTGGCTTCGACCATAACTCGAAACTGATCCTGGCAATAGATCCGAACTTGAAACAAATGGCATGTGATAGGGTTATTGTTTTTGTAACGGAGAAAGATTGGTTGAGACTAGAGAAGTAGGGGAGAAGCTTACCATGAAACTTTAGTCAAGAGTGGTTGGCGAGTAAACGTGTCCATAGATTAAAGAGTTAACTGTTCTCGTTTTTTTATAGGTAGCTATATATGCGATCAACAAAACAGTGTTACCCGTGCCCCGTTTGCGCAATTGCCCTCGTTTATCAAATGAAATCAAACCCATTAAAGACATACAACATTAAATTTTATGCAAATAATAAAATGAAAAGCAGGCTTGGAAAAAAGTGAACGGTGGTCAAAAGGTTTTGGATTGAATTAAAAAAAAAAAAAAAAAAAAAAAAAACAAAGATTACTAATTTGCGTCGACAAATTATTTTATTTCAAAAAATTAGGGTCTAGAAAATTACTATTGGATGTCCTTATTATATATTATTTTTAATAATTTGACTTGATTGTTGAATTGAATGAAAAAAAATTAACCTATCATATATATATATTATATTATTACATACATAGTTATTAGATAGCATTTACTGATATAAATGCTTATATGAATAGCTTTTTTTTTTCAACATGTAAGATAAATCATAAACTTTATATTATGAGGACACATAAGATGCTTATTAAATTTAAATTATTTATAAAAATATATTTTAAAAATTATTAAATTATATAAAAATTTAAAATTTAATCAAAAATCAATTTAAATTATACTTGTATATCACCTCATCTTAATTTAAAATTAATTTTAAAGTAATTTATCTTTTCTAATTTATTTACACTTAACATGATTATTTAAATTTATCAAAAATTTTAAAAAATTATTTAATATCTTTAATATTTTTGATAAATAGTCATTATATTAGTTATAGATAAAGATAGTCATATATATATTATATTACAATATATATAGTTGCTAGATAGCATTTACTGACATGAACGTTTACATAGATAATTTTTTTTTCTAACACGTAAGATAATTCTTAAAACTTATCAATATAATTACATATATTTATTAATTTTAAATTATTTATAAAAAATATATTTTAAAAATTATTAAATTATCTAAAATTTTAAAATTTAATACAAAATCAATTTAAATTCTAATGAAATTCCTTTCTCCTAAATATCACCTCATCTCAATTTAAAATCAAGTTTAAAGTAATTCATATTTTTTAATTTATCTGCACTTAATATGATTATTTAAATTTATCAAAATTTTTAAAAATATTATTTAATATTTTTAATATTTTTGATAAATAATCATTGTATTATCTCCAGCTTTTAAATATATTAGATATAAATAAAGATAATTTTAATAAACAATCCACCAACTTTATAAAATAGATTTAGATATATTTGAATTAAAATAAAATTTAAATTTAAATCAATATTTGTCATAGACTTTTAATATTAGTATTTTAAGAAACTGTGAAAAAATATATACAAATACCGGAACAACTTTAAGAAAGCCCTCATTGTTAGTAGTTCTTAGTTATATAACTTTTTCAATATCCCACGAAATATGAGCTAATTTTATTTTCCTTACTATTAATTTAATCTCTCTCTTTACTAATCTATTATTGCTATAGGAATTAATATGCTTTTCTAATGATAAGTGTGAAAAAACTAATAAATAAAACTATGTGAAAACTAAGAGTAAAACTGAATGTATATTGAAAAAACTGCTCATTAAGAATTATACAAGCACCATAGGTTTACATACAACTAATTAGGGGTTAAACTAGGAAACTAAATCTTCATAAAAATTGATCCTTATAATTAAAGGGTTGTCTATCCTGATATTTTGTCTTTAATTCTAGAGATGCAAATTCTCAATTTTAGGGATACAACTATATACAGATTACAATTAGCAAATTACAATCAATTACATAGATTACAACCAGCTGTAACTAAATGTTTTTCCATATTTCCCCTCAAGCTGGTGAATAGATGTTTTTCATTCCTAGCTTGAAAATAATTTCTTGAAATGCTGCACTACTGAGACCTTTAGTCAACATATCTGCAAGTTGACCTTTGGTTGATACGTATGGTGTGCAAAACAACCCACTGTCTAGTTTCTTCTTTATGAAGTGCTGGTATACTTCAATGTGTTTTGTTCTGTCATGTTAAACAAGATTGTGTGCAATGCTTATTACAGACTTGTTATCACAGTAAAGTCTCGTTGGTCCATCCTATTTGATCTTTAAGTCTTCTAGGATAATCTTTAACTATAGTAGTTCACAAATTCCTTAAGCCATTGCTCTAAACTTTGCTTCAGCATTTGATCTTGCTATCACATTCTATTTTTTACTCCTCTAAGTTACAAGATTATCAACTAGAAAAGTATAGTAGCATGAGGTAGATCTTTTATCAATTACCAAACTTGTATAATTAACATCTGTATATGCTTCTAGTAATAATCTTGAATTTTTTTGAACAAGATACCTTTCCAGGATTAGCCTTCAAATCTCTACCTGTAGGTGCACTTCTTTAGGACTATGCATAAATTGACTTATCACACTCACAACATATGCTATGTCAGGTTTAGTATGTGAGAGATAAATAAGTCTTCCAATTAATCTTTGGTACATCTCTCTATCTACAGTAACATCTTCATTAGCTTCTCTAAGTTTATGATTAGGATCTATATGGGTACTTACAGGTTTACATGCAAGCTTCTTAGTTTTTTTCAAAAGATTTATCACATATTTCTGTTGTAAGATGAAAATACTCTATCATGAGTGAGCTACTTCAATTCTTAGGAAGTATTTCAATTTTTCTAGCTATTTTATCTCAAATTCTCTAGCCAAACACTATTTTAGAGATTCTCTCTCTTTTTTCATTATCTTTGATTATAATTATATCATAAATATATACTAACAGAATTGTGACTTTTCCTGAATCTAAGTGTTTGATAAACAGTGTGTGATCCCTTTAACTTTGTTTATATCCCATAGCTAGCATCCCTTAGCAAATCTCCTGAACTAGGCCTTAGGAGACTGTTTAAGGCCATATAAAGCCTTTTTCAGGTTGCATACTTTGTTTGCTTCTAGATGACCACCAAATCTTGGTAAAGCTTTCATATATATTTCTTTTTCCAAATCACCATGTAAAAAGGCATTCTTTACATCAAATTGTTGAAGCTGCCAATTGTAATTTACAGCCAAGGATAATAAAATTCCAACTATATTCATCTTGGCAACTAGAGTAAAATTTTTTGATAATCCACTCCATAAGTTTGAGTGTAGCCCTTAGTCACTAACCTAGCCTTATACCTTTCAACAATATCATATGCTTTGTATTTTATAGTGAAAATCCATTTACACCCAACAAGATTTTTTTTTTATAAGCAACTCTACCAACTCTTATGTCTTTTTTTTTCTAAGCCCTCCATTTCTATTTTCATGGCCTTGCTTCCAGTTTTCATTGGATAATGCCTCAGATAATGTAATTGTAATAGAAATAGTATTTAGGCTCATAAAAAAATTTTATGGGATGGTGAGAATTTTTCAAATGACATAAAATCAGAGATTGGGTATAGTAGATGTTAGTATATTCTCTAGTTCATTTTTTAATGGCAATAGGTAGATCATAATCACTGATTTTAAGACATTCATGCTCATTTTGAAAAATAGAGTCAGAGATAGTAATTAACTCATTTACAAAGTTAAAATCAAGTTTTTAGACTAACACTGGTTCAGGATCTGAAACTTTTATTCTTAAGTACACCTGTAATTCCATCATAGAATCAAGAACAATATTATTGTCACATTTTTTGTGTTTGGAATGAGCTCAGACTCAAATTTAGTGTTTGACTTGGGCTCAACAGAAACAGGTTTCGACTTAGAAGAATTAATAGGTGAAAATGTTGAAGAATAAGACAAATCAAGCAAAAAAAAAGTCTTCATTCATGAATGAAGTTTCCCCCCGAAGATAAGGTTGAGTAAAAAATGGTTTACTTTCTTCAAAAGTGACATCTACAGACATATAAAATTTTTTGGTTAGAGGATGGTAACACTTATACCCTTTTTGAGTTGATGAATATCCCACAAAAATGCACTTAATTGCTCTAGGATCTAAAATTCCCCTATTGTGACTGTGAACATGAACAAATGATGTACAATCAAAGATCTTAGGTGTGAGGTTGTTTGTGGTATTAAGGTCGAGATAGAATTGTGAGAGTAGTTTCATAGGAGTTTTCAATCATAAAACTCTTGAAGGTAACCTATTTATAATATGTATGGCAATAAGAACAGCTTTCTCTTAGTAGGATTTAGGTACATTTGCTTAAAAAAGTAAAGCTTAGGTTGTGGCTAGTAAATAACTATTTTTCCTCTCTATTACTCCATTCTACTATGGAGTATTAACACGAAATGATTCATGGATAATCTCCTCATTTTGGAAATAGGTAGATAAACTCTGGTTGAAATAGTTTCTTGCATTATCAGACCTAAATCTCTTGATTTTCACTCTAAATTGATTCTGGATCATATTTTGGAAGCTTTAAAATATACTATTCACATCTGATTTAGATTTGAGTAAAAAAATCCAAAAGACTCTGGTACAATCATCTATGAAAGAAACAAACTACCTTGCACCCAAAATATTAAAAATTGTAGAGGGACCCTATATGTCACTATGAATCAAGCAAAAATGAGTAAAACTTTTTTATTGCTAACTGAAAAAGACACATGTCTATGCTTTGCAAGTTCACTAACATTATAATGAAAAGTTTCAGCATTTAATCCTTTGAACAAAGAAGGAAACATGTTTGCAAAGTTTCAAAAGAAGGATGTCCAAGATGAAAATGATAAAGCCAGATTTTATCTTTAGTGGGAGATTTTTCAAAAATGACAAAGGTAAACTATTCTTGATATTACTTGTGTTGTTTGAAGTCTTAAGATAGTATAGTCAATCCTTTTTCTTAGCAAGTCCAATCCTCTTCCTCAAACTCTGGTCCTAAAATTCACAATAAGAAGGATAAAAAGTCATTTTGTAGTTTGTATCATTGGTAAGTTTTTATATGGTTATTAAATTAGTAGATAATTCAGGAACATGAAGAACATTTTTAAGAACAAACAAGGGATTTGAATATATCCTAATCCTACCATTGTAGTAAGTGAACCATCTGCAACAATAATTTTCTTATTGGTAGGACATAGGGTATATGTACTAAACTTCTATGAGGAATGTGTCATATGGTTTGTGGCTCATGAGTCAATGGCCTAAGAACTTGTAATAGGTTTAACCGAGACATTTAATCAATGAGAACTAAAAGCTTTACCAGAACTAGAGACCTTACCTAAAGAACATACCTAGTAGACTTTTCAAGGGTTTTTAATAAGTTCTCAGCTTCTCAATCTCTTCTCTATCCAACTCTCATTGTTTTCGAGACATCTATAGTACTTCGATGATTTTCCTAATTGACACTTCCTTAAATTGAGTGGTAGTAATATCTTTCTTTGAACTGAAACAAGTCTTAAGATATAACCAGAAATGACTCTTAGCAATGAAGGCTAAAGAACAAAAAAATAAAATGGGTATAAAGGCCTTAACATGATTAGTAATGAAGGCCTAAAATAGAAGTTAGCAATGAAGGCTGAAAATTTTGCTTCCCAAGAAGAGCCTAAAGCTTTGATACTATGTGGAAAAACTAAAAAATAAAACTATGTGAAAACTAAGAGTAGAATTGAATGTATATTGAAAAAACTGCTCAATAAGAATTATACATGCACTTTAGGTTTATATACAACTAACTAGGGGTTAAACTAGGAAACTAAATCTTCCTAAAAACTAATCCCTATAATTAAGAGGTTGTTTATCCTAATATTTTGTCTTTAATTCTAGAGATACAAATTCTCAATTTTAGGGATACAACTATATACAAATTACAATAAACTACACAGATTACAACCAGCTGTAACTAAATGTTTTCCCACAATAAGTACTATTTCACTAAACATACTATTCACTCCATCATGTAGGATTTTTTTTTTCAAATCAGCTGTAACATTTTTTTTTCTATTTCTCAATTCATAATAAATTTAATTAGAACCCACTTAAGTTAATATCTTTTTTTATTATGATTTAAAAACAAATAAGAAAATAAACTTAATAAATTTGTTTCATTTATTTATGTAGATGAAATCACAATACACAACTAAATAACGAAAAAAAATCTATGTTAGATAACTTTTAAACTCTAATAAGCCATGTTGGTCACTTTGATGAAATTTCTTGAGTCTAGAGTTATTAAGTAATTATCTGATTATATATTTTTCTTTGAGGGATAAAGTTATAAAACACCAAAATTTAAATATTATTATCTAATTAATATTATCTATAGATAATTATTATTTAAATATATTTATGAATTATAGTTTATCAAGATTTAAAAGAAAAATCAATCATAAATAATATTATATTACAACATACAAGAATGCCTTATAAGATTTACTTATGTGTAATCCTATATGTACAATTTATTTTTATGGCACATAAGATAGTTTTAAATATATGACCATTTTTGTATGATTCCTTACATGTGCAATCTATACATAAGATAATTCTTTAATTTTAATTATATACCAAATAATTTTAAAATTTTAAAAATTAAGTTTATCCAATATTTCAATTTTATATAAACTTTAACTTAATTTAAATCATAAAAAATCTCAATTAACTCGTATCACAATATTTATCAAATCCAAAATTCAAATATTAACTTTTAAATATCATAAATTTTTTGATTAAATCATTATAGTTTTACTAACTTTTTAACTTTTTCCTATGTATATTACTTTAAATATTTGGATTAATTATATGTAAAGCATACAAATTAAATATAATTTCAATATATTTGTTTTAAAATAAAATTTTCCAATAATATACATATATCTCTTTTAAATTTGAAAATTTCAATATCTTTATAGATTTCTTCATAATCTTTTAATATTTGGTATTTTTTTTAAAAACATTCAAACAAATTAAAATCACTTATTATATCCTTTATGCTTTCAAAATCTTTTAATATTTCCTTGATTGAACTTGCATTGATTACAAGTTAAATATGAAGTATGTATTTCCACATCTAATAATCCTACAAGTATATTATTTTTATTCAAATTCTTTTTTTAATGGTTTGATCAATATTACAATTAAATTAAGGTATGCCAATTCTTTTTTGAGTTAATTTTTTTGACATTATTGTTTATTTTTAACTCTTTTTTTATTTGCTTTACATTTTCTAATTATTTTAATTATTTTTTTATCAAGATCACAGTTTTCAAACACTAAAACAAAATTTGGAGGTATATATATATATATATTTGTAATGCCAAGAAAAAATCATTGAATTAAGAAATTGGTTTTATATCATTTATAGATAAAATATATGTATTTCATTTGTTAGGTTTTTTGTATTATATATTGAGTTTAATTTTGTGAAAATCTTGCTCTATGCGATGATCCTATTTAGGTGCCAAATAATTTTTTAGTCATTAATCCTACTATTTATTTTTTGGGCATATGAAACTTCTCAATAATGGTTTTTAACATGCAAGGTTATGTTTATTATAATGTTTTATTAAATGAAAAGTGAAAAACAAAAACAAAGTAAAGAGAATAATTATTATTATTGCTACTATATTTAAATTTTTAAATATTTATCTTTTAAACTTTTATACTAACACATTTTTTCTTAAGTAAAAAAAGTGATAACATGAATTGTACAAATGAATATTAAGCCACAAAATATTATTTTTCGTGAAGGTAATGATAGTAAGTTTTATTTAGTCAATAAATATTTTTTAATTCAAGAATTTCTAGATTATTTTTTACTATTTTGTAACTTAAGTAGGTTTTTATATATTTTTGTAACTTGAGTAGGTTTCTTACATTAATTATTGGTTGTGGAATCACATAGATTTAAAAGTGGGAATCAACTATATTCCAAAGAAATTTCTTTTGGATCCAAAATAAATTTTTTTATTTATTGGTCATATAAATATTTTATTGTGAACTAATGTTTAATTGTGGACAAATATTTTAATATAGTCCTTTTAGTTTGTTTGTAGTAATAAATTTTAATTAATAATTTCACAAATTTAAAATATTTTAATTAATAAATAAAATTAATCAGTGCATCGCACGGATCATAAACTAGTTAAATATATTACATATATATAGCCAAATGTTAAAAAGTTTCTATTTTTCCAATAAAAATAGACAATCATAGATAATGTTATGTTTCCTCTTTCGAAATTTTTGTTTCTTTCCAAAGTTTAAGCAACAATATTGGATATAGCAATGTTAGAGATTTTCTAATCATCTTCCCTTCCAATATTTTCATTTGTAATAATCTTTTTGTTTATGCTATCCATTTTACTCAAAGATAACCAATGTAGAAATAATTACAATAAAAATAAAAGAAAAAGATAAAATCTTGTAAAATAAAAAATATTAAAGACAAATCATTTAACACAAATTTAAAAAATTAATTAATCAACCATAAATACAATTAAAATAACATTAATTAAATAAAATATGAAGCAAATAGAAAGTGAGAATAAATAAAAAATAGTAAAAATATTAAACAATAATAAAAAAATATAGTAAGAAATAGAGTTTTGACAACTAATTGAAAATTAATAAAAAATTAACTAACTAAAAAAATGTTAAATTAATAAAATATGATGCAAATAAAAAAATTTTTGAATTAAAAATGAAACAAAGTATGAGTATATATTATTGAACATTATAGAAAAGAGTATAACATAAAAACATAAAAAACATTTTGAATAAAAGAAAAAAATATTATGAGTTATGTAATGTGTACACAACAAAACAAAATATAATATTTGTTTTGAACATAACATTAACTTTAAGCACTTTAACATATAAAATAAAATTAAAATTAAAATATTAAAACATACATCAAACACTTTATATTCAAATTGTATAAAAAAAATTAAGATATATACGAAGGGACAAGTCTTGAACACAAAATTATGTAAAGAAGTATGAGAAATATGAATAAACGATTAAATTCCAAAATAACTTTGTTGTTTGAGACTTTTTTTTTTCTAGAATGAAGGATCTAAGAGAACCAATCACAACTCATATGCTAGTAACGAGAATAGTTCTTCTGTTAGAGCATGATTATTTCTTTTGGTTGAACTCATATTAGATAACATTTAGATAGTGTTTGATATCATCTTCAAGATCACTGTAGTGATCTAATTACTATGATGATAAGATCACCAAGGCGATTTCATCACCAGTGATCTTATATTAATATTGTTATCTCAAAAACTTGAATTAAACCAGGAAAGAGGGTGAAATGGTTTATTATAAAATTTTTAAATTTAATATCCAATAAACACAAAATTCATAGATTAATTTTTCTAAGCAAATCAACACAACAAATATGAGTACACTAATAATCTTAAAAGCAAAGAGATAGAGAGAAAGAATCAAATTTCAAAATTTATAAATGTTCGACCCTTCATTTTGGCACCTACATCCTCTCTCTTAGCCTTACTTGCCAAGGAGTCAATCCACTATGTGTTGAATGTTACAACCTAGCTCTTTAAAGCTCTACACAATCAATAACACAATCTCTTAAGGGTTATCCTCCCCCTTAAGCTCATAACCTCACAATACAAGTTTTGAAGTGTTTTGCAAACTTAAAAAACCTCTTTAAGGTTGGGTATTTGCTAATTTGAAGTAAAAATAAAGATTAAGAAGAATGTCAAGAGAGAAATAAATACAAGATAAGTTTATGCACTTTTCATACAACAAATGCTCTTTAATGCTTGGAGAAGATGGTAAATGGAAGTAATAAAATTTTCTTAGCTATTGGTCCCTTGAATTGTGGTGGGAGACCTCCTTTTATATGTAGAGAGTGGAAGATAGCTATTGCTTGCATTAAATGTTTGAAGAATGCAAAATTTCATACAAAATAGCCATTGCTTGCTTTTTGGGCACAAGGGGATCGATCCTTTGTATAAGGGATCGATTGGGTTACTTGAAATACAAACAAATTTTTACATGAAAAGCCATACCCAATTGATCCATAATTAGTACCAATCAATCCCATTGCAAGGTGATCAATCTCCTAAGCTAGGTGATCGATCCTTTTTCATGTTTTGAAACTAAATTTTGCTTCTGATTAAAAAAACTAATCGATCCTAATAGTGAGGGGATCAATCCTATCTTTGAAAACTTGTACCAATTGATCCATACAATGAGGGGATCGATTGATTTTCATAAAAATTCCATAAGGTAACTTTATGGCCAAAAAATCAGTTGATCCCTTTAAGGAGGAGATCAATCATTTCTATGCAATTTTGGGCCAATTTTGCTTTTAAACCATTCAAGATGAATTTAAACACATTTTTTACTAGATAAAATGTTAGAAAAATATTCAAATTAAGTTCAAATAATTTTAGTTTATTTTTAGCAAATTTTTATTTATTTTATCAATTCAAGGCTAACAATATCTCCTTTTTTTGATATGACAAAACCAATATATAAAATTTGCTTTGAAAATATTTTTCTTTTTTGGAAAAATAAGCTCCCCCTGAATTTAAGCATGATTAACAAAATTAGAGAGCCATTTTTCAAGCTTTTAACAAATATACAAGGTAGAAATTAGAAGTCTCCCCTTTTCATTAAGCAAACCATGACATCAAGAGCATTTATAGGACATAGACACAAGCAAAAAGTCAAATATTCATTGAAGCATAAGTCTCCCCTTTTTTTTTGCTAGAAACATATAAGCAAAATTTCAAATCATTATGCACAAACTTCTCCCCCTTTTTTTCATAGCAAAAAAGACCCAAGAGCATTCATTCAAATCCCACAAAATCAACTTGCTTAATCAATTCAAGGCAACAATGCTAGAATCAATGCTAGGCCATTTTTATTGAATTTCAATACTATAGCCACCATTGCATTATAATATCAAGAATTAATATAACCACAATAGCAACTCCATAGCAAGACAATATCTCAAAGTCATATAATCAAGCATAATAAATAAAAAAAATGCCATTAAAAAAGAATATGCAAAGTACCAAAGTTGATGCTACAATAAACTTTGTCTTTATGAAAATTAAAAACTTAACAAGGAATAAAATGTAGGAAAAACATTTAGGCTTGGCTTAAAAGATAGGTTAAGATAGGGGAAGATAAAAAGGAAAATGATGAAAACGCTACTTCATTTGTTTTTGTGTAGTATGGATTTGTCTGTCCAATGTCAATCCTTACTTATTGAACTTGTGAAACCAACTCATTTTGGGTTACTTCTATGCTTTCCAATCTAGAGGTCATATCCCCAACCAATGAGTGTAAATTGTTCATTTGAGTCATAAGAATTTGCAAGGCTCCTTGGGTATTAAGTGGTGGACTAGAAAGGCCTTCTTATGGAATATCTTATGGAACATCTTATGGAATATCTTAAACATGCTCTTCTTCATGCTCAATTCTAAGTTCATTTTTCTTAATCCACATACCAGCAACATTTTGAGTGTATCTTATACTATGAAATATATGAACTCAAAGAATACTAGCAGGATCAGATACAATCTATCTATCACTTTTATTATTGATACCCAACCTCTTGAGTAGATTTCTAATGGCTATCCCATATACCAAAGTATAATCTTTATCCTGAACAACCCTTATCATTGAAAATAAAGTGCACAAGATTAGGTTTCTCCTTATATTTAATGTTATACATTCACCAATAATCTTGCTTTCTAATGGTAGAGTGTTAGGTTTCAAAAGGTGCTAACACGTGTGTGACAGTAAGATGAAGCAATCTATCATGCATGCACAACTTAAAAGCATGAGTTAGAGCAATCCTCAAATCCTTATTCTGAAAAATATCTTGGGCCAATCCAAACATATCACATCTAGTGTTTGTGTCTCAATTATCTTCTAAAATGAAAACTTTAGCCAACAACTTATTGTCCATAATTATTTCTCTACCCATCACAAATGTCCTAAATTCATCAGTATAATACCTATTTCAATGCAAACAATAGCAATTAATGAACCTAAAAGCAAATATAAACAACAATAAATTGCAAGGAGATAGGGATAGAGAAATCAAACACAATGATTTATAGAGGTTGAGTTCTTCTCTACAAGGCACCTACGTCCTCTCTCATGGTTGTCTACACCAAGGGTTCAATCCACTATTGAGGAAAAACTCTTACAAGATACAAACTTATTTTATACTAAATCTTTATCTTTTTCTCAAGGCTTAGATAGCAACCTCTACCCTTACAATATCAAGAAGATACCTCACCTCTTGCTTACAAGATAACCAAAATAATTTTTGCAAACTAAAATACCTTTTAAGGTTGAGTGTTTGTCTAATGAAGTACAAAGAAAATGATGAATGAAACACAACAATATTTTGGATACAAAAAATACAAAGGATATTGAATTTAAGCTCTAAAAACTCTTGATTCTAAGAGAAAATGAAAATATAACTTGTTAGCACTTGTTTTCTTGCTTTATCAATCTTCTTGGTGTGTTGGAATGCCTAATTTATAGAGAAATTAAGGAAATAGCCGTTGGGAAAGCTTAGGAAATGAAAATAGCCATTGAATGGTTGATAAAATAGCCGTTGGAGATGTATTTGCCCAGACCTGATTGATCCCTTCCATGAGAGGATCGATTGGTTCATGTTTTGAACCAATTTGCCTTTGAAAATCATGAGCCGATCAATCCTATCAGTGGCTGGGTGGTTATTTCTTATTTTGCACTCTACTCATTAATTTGATCATATCATGAGTTATATAAATATAAATCACAAACCATTTGAAGATTTAGAAACTAGACTTAAAGGGCTTTCTATCCAAATTCATTGCCTAATTCATTGAGTACGAATTATAGTGAATTTTCAAAGTTACCTCTTATGCAGTTTTTTTGACAATTGCAGAGTGTCTAGTAAAAATTCAAAATCTTTTCTTAGAAAATTTGGATTTTAATTTTGTTTAATCCATTAGAAAGTCGACTCAAAGAGCTTTCCAACCATATAAAATTCAAATATTAAAACTTTGTGAATTAATACAGAAAAATAAAATAAATTCAATGTTAGAAAACTTTGTTATTGTAAAACAACTTTCTTAAGTTAATCTATTTCTCAAATCCAATTTTGTCAAAATTGTATTAAGTCCAAAATGAATAAGTTCACTTTAAAATCAACAATTGGACTTTCATTTAAGCTCAAATAAATAATCTTTAAAGGTAGATTTGGTTTGAGAAATATGAAAACAAAGAAAGGTTTGTTTAAGCTTTGAAAATCATATTATTTACTTAGTACCAAAATATAAAACTTAAGAACATGTACTAAATAAATCTTTTTCAAAATCTTGATCAAGCTTGTTTAGCTTAATGTTTTATCATTTCAAAATAAGGATCAATTCAAGGCTAATAATCTCCCCCTTTTTTATATGATAAAACTTAAAGATAAATTTGCTTGATGAAAAACTTTCTTTGAAACATTTAAGATTTTGAAAGACATTTTGGAAAACTCCTCCTTAAACAATGCATGGCAAAACTCCCCCTTAATTTATGCATCCTAATCCAACACAACTTGCCAAAAATATGTTAGACCATATATATCAAATAAGCACAATCAAACATATGCATGTCAAGCATAAGCAAATTTGTCCATCGGATATTTCTCCCTATTTTTATCATAGCAAAAAGGCATGAGCATATTAATAAGCAAATAAACACAAAGAGGCATCATTAACAAATATATTAATGAAACATTTCTCCTCCATTTTGTTTATGTTCTTTATACCAAATGTTTAAGCTCCAATATCAATTGCTATAAGCATACAAGAAGAAATATCTCTAAACTCTCTCCCCCTTTTTGTCATTTGAAAAGAAAGAGAGATCAATTTAAGGCATGGGACAAAATGCTTGATACCAATAATATCAAGAGTATTTTGAATACATGTAATTAAGTATAATATGCACAATGAAGTTCACATACATGTATTCAAGCACAAAAGTATAAGTGTATCCAAAATTTAGCATTTTAGCACAAGTCATCAATTGCACTACATGAAATTTATGAACAAAGGATAATGAATGATATGCAATTTACTCTTAAATCATGTTAGGATAAGATGTGCTTAGAACCTAAAACATCAATAGCAATTATGCATAAATTCAAGCGCATGCATACAAGCTCATACCAATTGTTAAGGATACCAATTGTTAAAGATATGTTATGATAAAGCATACCAATTTTTATCACAAAACAAATCAAGCAAAATTGTATTTTAAGATTTCTCCTCCTTTCCAAATTAAAGAATAATCAATATAAGGCACAATGCAATTTTTGAATTATCAATTGTTACCAATTGTTAGCAATTTTATTCAACAACTTTCATAGAGGACACATACTTCAAGCATATGAGAGATTCATTCAATACATGCATAAATGATAATAGTAATCTTTCATAAGCTATCCTATCCAAATAAGAACCCAAAAGCTCATATGGATTTAAGAAAGCATGAATACTAGTGAGCAATAAGGTTTGATATCATCATGTCATAACAAAGATTATATAAGCATGATTTTTCAAACATGATGAGCATATAAGCTATAGCAAAGAAATAATAAAAGTATAATTATTCAAATATATTTCAAATTATTTCAATGCATAGCAATGAATTTAATCTAACATATGCAAGTACTAAATATATATTTCAATCAAAATCATACCAGCATATGTAAAAACATTTCAAATCACATATAGCAATATACCAATAAATATACAAACATTTAGACATAATGTGGTATATGCTATTTCAATATTCTTAATCGATGAACATGTTCAAAGAAATCAATCAATTTAACTCATATTCATGTTCAAGAATTCATGCATAAAACTTTTAATCAAAGCAATCAAGAACTAAGCATGAATATTAATGCATCCAAGCATTTAACAAATTTAAGACACATTCTATCAAGCAGCTTGGTGATTAATTTGTGCAAAGTGTTCACAAATTCAAACACAATATCTCATTTTTGCACATATAAAAGCAAGCATTTATCAAATCATGCATTAAACATTATAAATCATAGGCACATAACATAGATTCAATACAATTACCTCCATCTTTATCAAGCTATGTTGTTGTGCTCATTGTAGTTGAGTAAGGCTTTGAATCCTCCATTCCACATCATTTGAGAGGATGACATACTTTGCTTGTTATACTTGAAATTCCAAAAATGTCGGCTCATTCATGCTCATTTCAAGTTCTCCTAGCATAGACTTAGAAAATATTCTTAACAAAAGATTTTCATTAGAAGCATTAAGAAATTCAATTGATAAAAATTATACCAACTGTTAGAAAACAATTCCATATTCTAAGTCATTATAGGCAAAAGAAAATTTATTCACTAAGCACAAGTTGCTAATTGCAAGGGAGATATATCCTTAAGCTAGAGGTCATATATCAATTTAAAAATCAAATAGCACAAGAATGGCACTAAAGCAAAAGTTGTCATGTAATATGCAAAAATCAAACTTTTTAGATCAATCATGAACACAAAATAGACATATTCAATATTCATATATATTCAATAAATCACCAAAGAATATGCCAAAATAAATTTTAGGCCATATGAAAACTAAAATCTCAAAGAAAATATATTTATCATCAAAAATATATTCAAGAAAATTTTAGCACAAAAGCATAAATGTCTACATGAATTATAAGCCATAATCAACAACGACTTAAGCTAAAAATAAGCATCATAAGAAATTCATTTACTTAAGTCATGTAGCAACTATGTTAAGTCAAGAAAAACCACATTTATCATATATACACACACTTGACAAGAACAAGAGATGAGCCAATAACATATATCATTTACAAGCAAGTAGTTCATCATATTCAAAATCACAAATCAAGAGATATATCAATTAAGCACAAGATCCAAAATATTTCACAAAATTAATAAAACATTTAAGCAAAAAATAAGCTTATTTCACAAAAGTATTTCACAAATTTAAAAAAAAATAGACAATTTAAGCACTTTTAAATCGCAAGTGTTAAGGTCAAATTGAATCAATTATCATATGAACACATATCTTGACCAAAAACATAGATGAACAAAGAATCAATTTATATATATATATATATCACTTAAGCACAATATGTTCATCAATTCACAAATGAAGAGTTATAACAATTTAGAATATAACAATCAAGTTTAAAAGTATATATTTCACACCATCCAAGCATTAAAAACAAATTAAGTAATTTTAATCAATATGGTCATATAAAAATGTTCAACAATTACAAATCAATATGCATAAAAATCACAAAAATCATTTCCATCATGCTAAAATCATTTAAAAAATTATATTTATACAAAATACCATAGGATAAATCATTCAAAGCTTAATATGTCTAGGATTTTGATTTTTGCACTTTAAAACTCATTTTTGCTTGAAATATACCTTAATAAATCTCAAAACTAGTCAAGCTCATTTTTAACCAACTTGAACCATTCCAACAAGTTTTAAATGACGAAACAAAGTTGTTCAAGTGGTCATTTGGCATTAGAAACAAGGAAATCAAAAAGTAAACTCTTAATCCCCATATTTTCTGAAAAATGGCTATTAAGAAGTGCAAATATGTTTAAACACACATTTAAGCTCTTCAAACCATTTAGAAAAGTTTTATTTAACACCACAAACAATTTCAACTTTTAATTCATATTTTCTTATGTTTGTTGAAAATATTTGTGGTGTTAATTTTGAAATTTTAATTTTGGTACTCATTAAAAATTCATTTTCAACTTTTAATTTTGAAATCATTTTCTTATGTTTCAAATGCATATTTTCAAATTCAATTACTAAATCATTGTAAGCATCTTGTAACTCATCAAAAGTATAAGAGTTTGAATCATAAAACTTGGACATTACCTTTGGTTCCTCAATAGCCATGAGACATGATGCATGTTGGTTGGAAATTTGTCTTTCATATAGCTCATCCAACTTTCTCCATATGTCATTTAAGGTTAAGCATTTTGAGACCAAGTTGAAGTTGTAATCATCAAAAGCTCTATAGAATGCACTTGGCCTTTGCATCATCTATTATTTGCCTTATATAGTTTACATCATTTGAAGGAATTCCAAGCCTTTTTTCAACCACATTCCAAGCTCTAAAATCTTGGGCCATTATGAACATTTTCATCCTCTTTCTTTATTCAAAAAATTCAAATTTATCAACCATGGGACCTTTGAGGACTTCCTCACCATCTTGGAACCAAAATTGAGCCATAGGATCTTTACTCAAGGTGGTTAAACCTACAGAAAGAGACTAAAGCTCTTATACCAATTGTTAGCTTTATAGGTGAGATGGTGATCCAAGAGGAGGGTGAATTGGGTTTCTCCAAATTATTCTCAAACAATGATTTCAATATAGTTGAATGAAAATTAAAACAATAAGCAATTTTGATGAAAATATAATGCAAACAATAGCAATTAATGAACCTAAAAGCAAATATAAACAACAATAAATTATAAGAAGATAAGGATAGAGAAATCAAACATAAATATTTATAGAGGTTTGATCCTTTTCCATAGGGCACCTACGTCCTCTCTCTTGGTTGTTCACACCAAGGCTTCAATCCACTAATTGAAGAAAAATTCCTACAAGATACAAACCTATCTTGTACTAAATCTTTATCTTTTTCTCAAGGCTTAGATAGGAACCTCTACCCTTACAAATCAAGAGGATAACTTGCTTACTAGATAACTAAATAATTTTTACAAACTAAAATACCTCTCAAGGTTGAGTGTTTGCCTAATGAAGTATAAAGAAAATGATGAATGAAAACATAACAATAGTTTGGATACAAGAAAAAAAAAGATATTGAATTAAGCTCTAAAAACTCTTGATTCTAATAGAAAATGAAAATATGGCTTGTTGGCTCTTGCTCTCTTGATTCATCAATTTTCTTGGTGTGTTGGAATACCCAATTTATAGAGAAATTAAGGAAATAGTCGTTGGGAATGCTTAGGAAATGAAAGTAGCCGTTGAATGGTTGATAAAATAACTGTTGGAGATGTATTTGCCTAGACCTGATTGATTCTTTCCATTAGGGGATCGATTGGTTCATGTTTTGAACTAATTTACCTTTGAAAATCATGACCTGATCGATCTCTTCCATGAGGGGATCGATCCTATCAGTGGCTGGGTGGTTATCTCTTGTTTTGCACTTTACTTACTAATTTGATCATATCTTGAGTTATATAAATCCAAATCATAAACCATTTGATGATTTAGAACTAGAAAGAACTTTCTATCCATATAAAATTCATCACCTAATTCATTGAGTACGAATTATAGTGAATTTTCAAAGTTACCCATTGTGTAGTTTTTCTAACAACTGCAGAGTGTCTAGTAAAAATTCACAATCTTTTCTTAGAAAATTTGGATTTTATATTTGTTTGATCCATTAGAAAGTAAACTCAAAGAGCTTTCGCACCATATAAAATTCAAATATTAAAACTTTGTGAATTAATACAGAAAAATAAAATAAGTTCAATGTTGGAAAACTTTGTTCTTGTAAAATAGCTTTCTTAAGTTAATCTATTTCTCAAAATCAATATTGTCAAAATTGTATTAAGTCCAAAATGAATAAGTTCACTTTAAAAACAACAATTGGACTTTCATTTAAGCTTAAATAAATAATGTTTAAAGGTAGATTTGGTTTGAGAAATATGAAAACAAAGAAAGGTTTGTTTAAGCTTTGAAAATCATATTATTTATTTAGTACCAAAATATAAAACTTAAGAACATGTACTAAATAAATCTTTTTCAAAATCTTGATCAAGCTTATTTGGCTTAATGTTTGTCATTTCAAAATAAGGATCAATTCAAGGCTAACACAACCAAAATCTTTAAAAACATGTAAATATGGAAATTCAATGGATTTGAGGAAATCAAGATTAATTACCCTTCTTGCTTTACTTCTTTATAAGCAAAATGAGTCTCGTATCTCTCATTTGCTGTAGGATTCTCAAAATTTTGGTTGAAAGAAGACTTAATTAATGACCTAGAGGCCCTCTTGGTGGATTTCTCCTTGTGGCAAGTGGGTGTCTTGTTTTAGGTGCCATGGAAAAATTAGAATAGTGAAAATAGGTAGGCTTTAGTGAAATTGATGAAGGAATTTGTAAATGTAGGTTGACAAGTAGTAATATTTGTTTGAGAAAGGTAAGAAAATTGAGTAAATGATGAAGTTTCAATGGAGGCATAAAAGGGGATCAATTTTATAGAGAGAGAAACTATGGGAGTGATTTTGTGATGATTTTGATGGAACTAGATTAAAATGTTGCAAGAATTCAAGTAGATATGATGAAATTTGCAAGAAAGTGATGAGTTTCTAGAGGTTAGAGAGATGAAAACCTAGGTTTTTAAGAAAGAATGAAATATGATGAGTGAAGAATGAGGCTCGGGTAGGAAAGAGGGAAGAATAACTAGAATATTTGTTGCAAAATGAAGTGTTTAAGTGAAGCCAGGCAAGGACCAATTGATTGGGTCCCTAAGGGATCAATCGGGTCATGTGTTTCCTAGGTTAATTTTGCTACGGGTTGAAGAACCAATCGATCTGGTCCTCCAAAGGATTGATCGGTTCACATGTAACTAAAAAAATTTTTCAAAGAATTTTGAGAGAATTTTTTTTAAATGCATGCAATATAATTGATCAAAATGGATCAATTAATCACAAATATGATCATAAGCAAGTCATCAAAAATTTATTAAAATAAGCACACATTTGTTCAACAAAGCATAAATATATCAAGAATTACATTTTATGGAGTATTTATCATACTAAGTTCACCTTAATATGTAAAACCTATCTTTATCAGGAGGTTTTATAAGAATATCAGCTAATTAATGCAAGGTGTCAACATATTCAAGCACAATATCACCCTATTAAACATGATCTCTAATGAAATGATGTCTAATTTTAATATATTAGTTCTTGAGTGTTGAATTGGATTTTTGGTGAGATTAATGGCACTAGTATTATCACATTTAATGGGAATGTGATCCATGATAATTCTAAAATCCTCTAATTGTTGTTTAATTCACAAAACTAGAGCACAACAACTACTAGTAATTACATATTTGGCTTTGGTTGTGATTGAGCAATACTATTTTGTTTCTTGGAAAATCATGATATGGGTATATTCCCAAACAATTGACATGTACTGAAAGTGTTCTTCCTATCAATTTTACAACCACAAAAATTTGCATCAAAATAAGTGTGCAAAGTAAAAGATAAACCTTTTAGATACCATAATCCTAAATTAAGAATGTCTTTAAGGTATCCAAAATTTCTTTTAACAGCAAGTAAATGTGATTCTCTAGGTGATGATTGAAATCTAGCACATAGGCACACACTAAATATTATATCGGGTCTACTTGCAATAAGTTATAACAATGAACCAATCATAAACCTATATAATTTAGAATCAATACATTTACCTTTTTCATCCTTGTCAAGTTTTGTTAAAGTGCTTATAGGTGTTGAGTAAGGCTTTGATTCCTCCAATCCAGACCTTTTGAGCAAGTCCTTGATGTATTTGGCTTGATTGATGAAGATACCATCTTTTGTTTGCTTTACTTGTAGTCCCAAAAAAAATGTAAGCTGTCCCATCATGCTCATTTCAAATTCACCTTGCATAGTTTTAGCAAACTCTTGACAAAAAGATTCATTAGTAGTACCAATTATAATATCATCAACATAAACTTGCATAATAAGAGTGTCATTTCCTTTGGTTCTAATAAAAAGTGTAATATCAACCTTCCCTTTATTGAAACCATTTTCAAATAAAAACTTTAACAATCTTTCATATCAAGCTCTAAGAGCTTGTTTGAAACCATATAAAGCTTTTGTCAATCCATAAACATGGTTTGGAAATTGAGGGTTTTCAAAATTGGGAGGTTGCTCTACATATACCTTTTCATTTATAAAACCATTTATAAATGCACTCTTGACATCCATTTGAAAAAGCTTAAAATCTTTGAAACATGCAAATGCAAGCAACATCCTAATGGCTTCTAACCTTGAAACCGAGGCATAGGTTTCATCATAATCAATTCTTTTTTCTTTACTAAACCCTTGAGCTACTAACCTTGCTTTGTTTCTAACAACATTGGCATGCCCATCCATTTTATTCCTAAAAACCCATTTGGTGCCTAGAGTAGGATAATCACTAGGTGTAGATACAACATTTCGCACTAGGCTTATTTCAAATTGGTTCAATTCTTTTGCATAGCTAATATCCAATGATCATCTCCTAAGATTTCATCTATGTTCTTAGGTTTAATATGATAGAGAAAAGCAACATAATTACACAAATTATAAGAAGATCTAGTTCTTACCTCTTGAGTTGGATCACCAATAATCTCACTATCTTTGACATACCTCCTTTCTCTATGGTGATTTGGTTTTGCTCCATTTGTTGTGGTACCTTTAGAAACTCATATTCGTCTTTTTGAATGTTCTCCTCAATGTTATGTGATACGTCATTGATATTTTCTTGAAGTATACCTACAACATCATCATCATTAAAGGAAACCTTTCTTAAAGGTAGATTATATTGATCAAAGATAACATTTATAGACTCTTTAGCAACCAATGTTCTTTTATTAAAGACTCTATAAACTTTTGAATTGAAAGAATATCATAGGAAAATGCCTTCGTCACTTTTTGCATCAATTTTCCAAGATTATCTTTTCCATTGCTCAAAACAAAACATTTGTAACAAAAGGGATGAAAATAGCTTATGTTAGGCCTTTTTCCTTTAAAAAGTTCATAGGGAGTTTTTTTTCAAGATTTGCCTAATCAAAGCTTTATTTATAATATAACAAGAGGTATTTATAGCTTCCGTTCAAAAATATCTAGGTAAATTATTTTCACAAAGCATAGTTCTAGCCATTTCTTCTAAAGTTCTATTTCTTCTTTCTATTACCCCATTTTGTTGAGGAGTTCTAGGGGTAGAAAAATTATGGCTAATACCATTTTCACTACAATGTAGGCTTTAGACTTTAACTTTAGTAACTATCACTTGAAAAACATAAGATAGTAGCCAAACTAGATCTAAAGAACAAGAAGTGAAAACTTGAAAATAATGAGAACTTGAAATTGTTGAAAGTTTGGAAGAAAAGAATGAAGTTACCAAAATTATATTGCATAAAAGGGAAGCTTGAAAACTAAAGTTTGCATGAACTAAATCTTAAAAAGGAAGAGAGTGATATTACAAAAACTTGTAAAGCATAAAACAATATTACAAGATAAAAAAATATAATAAAGAAAGAGTAAGCTTTGGAGAAAAAAAACTTGAATGAAGAATAACTTTATTAAACAAAAAAATTTAAAAAATACTTGGTTATTGACAAAGCTATCATCTAAGCTAATAACTTAGAACAAAAAGAAAACTAAGAAAATATAAAAGAAAAAAAGAAGAGAAGCGAATGATGGAATGGGATGATGGATGCAAGTGAATGGCCTCTTTATTTATAGAGGAAGGTTCAGCCAAGGTAGGGATATGTGTACAAGAATTTCACTTCAATTCAACTGTTGATGGATAAAGGTTTATCTTGAAAGCCTAGCCAAATATGGACTCTTTATCCTTGAAGTGTTTGGCCAAATGTAGTCTTAGGGATGAGATCTTAGCTATTCCTTCTAGCTTGATGCAATCTTGATTCAAACTCCTTCATAGGTTTAGCTAAAATGGGATTCAAGATAAGATATTTGCTTTTTATCCAAACTCTTAGAATTCAAGGAGATAAAGTCTTCATTTAATTTAAAGTCTTCAAAGCTAAGTAAAAGAATCATGGTGAAGTTTAAACTCCTTAGGCCAAATATACAAGAGTCCATTTAGACTTGAAATTCCTCAAATGATGCATCAACTTTATTTGGAATTGGTGTGGTTAAATATGATATGAATTGGAAAGTCCTTGATCTTCTTTAAATTAGTATTATCCTCTCTTACATTTCAAATAGTTGAATGGGATAAAGTTTTTGTGCATGCCAAACACTTCAAATTTTCTTGCCCTAGTCGAATAGAAGTGTTAGCTTTTTAGGTGAGATGGTGATCCAAGAGGGGGGTGAATTGGATTTCTCTAAATTCTTCCCAAACAATAATTTCAATATAATTGAATGGAAATTAAACTAATAAGCACTTTTGATGAAAATATAATGCAAACAATAACAATTAATGAACCTAAAATCAAATATAAACAATAATAAATTATAAGGAGATAAGGATAGAGAAATCAAACACAATGATTTATATAGGTTCGATCCTTCTCCACAAAGCACCTGTGTCATCTCTTCTTGGTTGTCCACACCAAGGCTTTAATCCACTATTCTTGAATTAAAAATACAATCTATCTTTTTTTTTGTAAGGCTTAAGATAGAAACCTCTACCCTTTGTAGTATTTTACCCAATCTCACTACAAAGCTCTCAAGATGATACCTCACCTCTTGTACTTTTCCACCTTTGTATATTAAAGATAATTTTGCAAACAATAGAACAACCTCTCTAAGGCTAAGTGTTTGCTAAGTTTAAGTACAAGAAAATGATGAATGAACAACAAACATAATTTGGATACAATAAATACAAAGATATAGACTTTGAAGCTGTAAAAGCTCTTAATTATTTGAAAGAATGAAAATATGGCTTGTTGGCTCTTACTCTCTTGAAGCATCAATCTTCTTGGTGTGTTGGAGTGCCCAATTTATAGAGAAATTGAAAGAGTAGCCGTTGGGGATGCTTGGGAGAAGAAAATAGCCATTAAAAGCATGAAAAAATAGCTGTTGGTGTGATTCTGCACATACCCAATCGATCCCTTCTGACAACTGCAGAGTGTCTAGTAAAAATTCAAAATCTTTTCTTAGAAAATTTGGATTTTGATTTTGTTTAATCCATTAGAAAGTAGACTCAAAAAGCTTTCCAACCATATAAAATTAAAATATTAAAACTTTGTGAATTAATATAAAAAAATAAAATAAGTTTAATGTTAGAAAACTTTGTTATTGTAAAACAGCTTTCTTAAGTTAATCTATTTCTCCAAACAATATTGTCAAAATTGTATTAAGTCCAAAATGAATAAGTTCACTTTAAAACAACAATTGGACTTTCATCTAAGCTCAATAAATAATCTTTAAAGGTAGATTTGGTTTGAGAAATATGAAAACAAAGAAAGGTTTGTTTAAGCTTTGAAAATCATATTATTTATTTAGTACCAAAATATAAAACTTAAGAACATATACTAATAAATCTTTTGTAAATTTTTGATCAAGCTTATTTAGCCTAATGTTTTGTCATTTCAAAATAAGGATCAATTCAAGGCTAACAATCTCCCCTTTTTTGATATGACAAAACTTAAAGATAAATTTGCTTAATGAAAAACTTTCTTTGAAACATTTAAGATTTTGAAAGACATTTTGGAAAACTCCCCCTTAAATAATGCATGGCAAAACTCCCCCTTAATTTATGCATCCTAATCCAACACAACTCACCAAACATATGTTAGAGCATATATATCAAATTAGCACAATCAAACATATGCATGTCAAGCACAAGCAAATTTGTCCATATGATATTTCTCTCCTTTTTCGTCATAGCAAAAAGGCATGAGCATATTAATGAGCAAATAAACACAAAGACGCATCATTAACAAATATATTCATCAAACATTTCTCCTCTTTTTTATTTATGCTCTTTATACCAAATGTTTAAACTCCTATATTAATTGCAATAAGCATACAAGAAGAAACATCTCTAAACTCTTTCCCTCTTTTTGTCATTTCAAAAGAAAGAGAGATCTGTAGACACCCAATTTGGTCCAAGCCCGGATCAATTGGGCCTAGTCTAAATGGGTTGGTCCACTTTGTTTTCTATTATTTTTGTATTTTATATTTTATATTTATTTTATATTATATATATATATATATTTTTTCTTTATCTTTTATGTATTTATTATTTACTTATTTATTATTACTATTTATTAATATATATATTTATTTTTTTCTTCTTTTTTTTCTTTCTTTTTCTGTTAATATTCATATATATTTTTATTTATCTAGTTATATATTTATTATTATTTATCTATTATTATTGTTAATTTATCTGTTAATTTTGTGGTTTATCTGATTATCTTCATTTAATTATATATTAATATTTTTTATTTTTCTAATTTTTTTTCGGTTGAAGATTGGATTGGTTTTGGAGGAATCCCATGTGAATTGGGATTCAATTAGAGTCCATATTGGATTCAATGATTGAATACCAATTCGGAGAGGAGTTGGGATTGATCAGAAACTCTTCTGATCAATCCCTATAAAAGGAAAAAGAGTTACTTACTGATAGAAAATATAGATACAAAGAAAATTTAAAAGCTAAAAAGGTTTTGGTGCATTTAGAACAGTTCTCGAAATCGACAGGAATTTTTGGAAAATTTTTGCGAATTTTTTTTCTGGAAAATTTCTAGATTTCGGTTGAATTTTTCGGCAAAGGTTGAATTTTTCGGTGACCATTCCGGTGAAGTTTGAAGTTTTCGACCAACTTTCCAGTTTTCGACACCTATTTCCAGAAATCGATCAGTTTTTCGGTGAACTTCTGACGAAAAACCTAAATTTCGATGAAAATTTCTAGAATCCGACGGCCATTCAACTGGAGTTCTTCGAGTTTTTAGAGAGAAAAGAGAAAAAAAAAGGAAGAGAGAGAGAAGGAAGAAGGGTTCTGCTGAAAAAATGAAGGAATCAGCCTTATATACCTCCAAAAGATGTCGTTTCTGCGTTAAGTAACCCAGAAGATCCGTACGTTTTGCCAAGATCCGACCCGACCCGAGCGTCGACCTGCTTTCAACCCGCGTGTGACCTGCATCTTAAGTCGTTAGCCGAGCTGAGTCGACACCCTTAAGTCACGTTTTTGAGCCATTTTTTCTTTCTTAAGCTGAGCCGAGTCGAGCCGCAAGCCGAGTTGTTCTCAGGTTTTTTTTGTTTATTTATTTATTTATTATTATTACTATATCAGAATTGTTTAATATTTTTATTTTTATTTATTTTTTATTTATCTTTATTTTTATTATTTTTATTTTATTTTATTATTTTATTTTTTTTAATAAAATTATTTTCGAGGAAAAGTTGAAAGTATCAATTTTCCCTTGTACAAAGGCAATCATTTTTCTTTTTTTCTTTTTTTTATTTCCTTTGAATTTCTTTTAATATTAAATAATTCGACGATGGAGCCTCTACAAGTGAAACAGTAGTTTTTTTGCATACTTTTGAGGTGAGGGGATTTTTTCAATTTTTTGCTAAAAGTATTAGAGTCAATTGAGAATAATTTCCAATAGTTAATTACTTGGTAAAATTTTAAGGCCTATTGGATAACACAAAATTAAGCTGGTACCATCTTTTGATGGGTGTTATGAGGGTGCTATAACCTTCCTCACACGTAACCAAACTCCTAAACCCTGTTCTGGTTAGTAGACCTGAACCTATTCTTTTAGGGACCCTTAAACTTAGGTGTTCTCTGAAAGGATAGATTTCTTAGGTGGCCAATCACATCTAGATAAAAAAGATTGGTGGCGACTCCTTAAGTCAATGTCTAGCGATTGGTCTCTGGATCTAGACGTTATGACAACTTGATGACTCCGCTGGGGACGCTGAGAGTCAGGTCAGTAAATAAATTTGTGATTCCAAAAGCCTAATAAAATTGAACCTTTTTGTATATATATGTTATTATTCATCATGTTTATTTACTTTATTAATTATATCATTCATATGCATGTGCATAACATGAGCTCTATACCTGAGCTCCATCCCTCTAAGAGGGAGTAAAGTACCTATTGCTTTCGTGAGGTCTAATGCCTCCGCAGTGGCTAACAAAATACTCTCACTCAAATTGAACCTTTTTCGCTTGTAGCCTGTAATGGGTGAGGATTAGGGTGCCTCATTAGTTTGTGATAGACAAGGATGTAAGGAGCAATTTGGGAACATTTAGACTTTGACCTTAAAACCACATATAGTGAACCTTAAGAATGCCTAACCTATAGATAGAGCCATCACTCTTCCCTTTTAGAATTGACCAAAAGCATATGATTCATTCTTTTTATTCTGTGTGATGTTTAAATTTACTTAGTTATTTGTTTATTTCTTTTTTCTGGGCATACTAACCTTTTTTTTCATTCTTCTGCATTGGTTCATACTCATATCATACAGTTACATAAAGAACATTTGCTTAAAAGATGATTTTCAACCAATTTTTTTTCATGGACTCTAATGAACGATTAGTTTGTTCTTCATTCGTATTGGCACCTTGTGAGACACCCAACGAAGTAAGGGCCCAGTCAGAAAAGATTCAACTGAAGATGGGGAATTATTTACCAATTGGATATGATTCTACTCTGTCTCAAGAAACATCTATCCTCCTCAAATAGAACAATCTAAAAATTTGGTTGATATCTAGAAGAAGATGAGTCTGTCAAGACAAGAGCAGTTTTGCTAAAAACACGATCATATAGCACACCTTCTAGCAATAGTTGTTGATGATCAACTAATTGGAGCTGCAGCATAATTCTGGGATCCTGCATACAAGTGTTTCATTTTTAACGAAGCTGATATGACTCTCACCGTCAAAGAATATTTGATTTTATTGGGTTTACACCTCAAGGCTCTTAACAAGATATATGTCAAAAAACACAAGTCAGGATTTCATAAGGGTCTGGCTCAACTCATGGGGATAGACAAGGAAATTATGGATTCTCATACAAAGAAGAAACAAGAACAGGTTTGCCTACCTTGAAAGTTCTTTCATGAGTTTCTAGTACAACATGCCAATGAAGAACGGGGGTTAGATATATTTGCCTTGGCCATATACGGAATGGTGATCTTTTCAAAAGTTTTGGGTTATATTAAGATAGCAATGGTGGACTTCGTCGAGAGTGTGATCAATGGCTATAATCCTTCAACGGTAATATTAGCAGAGACTATCAGATCTTTGAGTTATTGTTGTCGGAATGGAAGGCGCTTTATAGGTTACATACAGTTGTTGTACTTATAGATGAAAAGCCATTTTGAATGGGAAAATGGTGCTTTCTCAAAGCTTTATATTTGTAATCGTGCTTCGATCAAGAAATTCTATGAAAGTGGGTGGGCAGAACTAAAGTCTAAAAAAGAATGGATAACTTTCCTACAAAAGTTGACCAGCGCTAAGGTGAGATGGTTGGCCCCATGGATGAATCGTGAGCCTATGTTGTATCAATGTGGGGATAGTACAGTGGTCTCACTTTTAGGTTTATGGGGAGCAACAAATTATGCGCCACTCCTAGTGAGAAGGCAGTTTGGGGTAGAACAGTTCATTCCTATGACTTATGGGCTTCATCAGTTAGGTTTTTCTTATAGTGAGCCTAAAGCATTTCAGAGGACGAATGAGATGATCAAAGCATGGAAAAATCCTCGAAGGGTGAGTCCTGGACCGTTTACTGATAAAGTCACTCTAGGGTACTTGGTTTGGAGAGTAAAATGAAGACAAGAAATGGTATTCACTTATGAAAGCTTTCAACCACCAACAGAAGAAAAACTTGAAGAGACACCATCAGAATTAGAGCTTGCAACAAAAGAATTTAAGTCTGAAAAGGGTAAGTGAAAGTAAAAAATCTAGAAGCTTCAAGAAAAAAAAGCCCAGTGGAAAGATAGAGCTGAAAGTCATGAAGTTAAAGTTCACAAGATTGCTAGAGAATGTGATACAACTATTGAAGACCAAGCAAAGCTACACCAAGAGCATAAAAGGTTATGTGTGAGAGAAAGGGTCAAAGAGATAACCATTATCGAGATGACTAAAGAAAATACAAGATTGAAGCAAGAATATGCTGAATTAAAAGAAAAAAGTACCCAAATACTGACAGAGAGTAACATTCTAAACAATTATCTTAGTAGGCTAAGGCAAAAGTTGAATGAACAAGAAAACCACATTGCTGCATTAGTTAGGGAGCATAGAGAATTATCATACCAAGTCTGGTGTGGTAAAAGAGAGAACTTAGGAAGACAAAAATACATTGAGCACCTAACGACCCAAATCCATAAAAAGGGTATGCAAGGCAAGAGAGATGGTGGAAGAGGTAGAGGCATTGAAACAAGTGGTGACCCCAGTAGGAGAACATGGATAGTGTTTGTTGAACTTCATTGAAGAAGCTAAGGCACAGTATGAACAAATCAAAAAATTTTATGGTTATAATTCTAGGATGATAAACTCAATGTAAATAAAAGTTTTTTGGAATAAATGAAATCTTTTAGTTGAATACCATTTTTGAGGCAAATGTTCTTTGCGTACATGCATTTTTCAGTCATTGCATTCTCATTCATTACACTTAATAAAGTAATCGTGTGATTGTTATACGAATTTACTAATCCTAAGATATGGTACTCAAGGTTTAAGGATAGCTCCATCTAGCGAGAACCCTGCCCATTGATACAACACAAGATCCAGAGCCAGACAAATAGAGCAGAAAAATTCTCACAGATTTGAAAAAATAAAAAAAGCACAGGAAAAGATCGAAAGTGAGTTGAGCAAGATTCTGGATGCTCTCAATAAGCTGAATAAAGGAAAAAGAGTTGAAGAAAATATAAACCAACAAGTTCCCTCATTACAAGAAGTGGCTGACCCTTTACATCCTTCAGGTTTTGGCCCACCTCAAGCCCAGTCTGCACAAAAGTTTTCACCACAACATTTCGCATATCCAACATATCTTAGAATGCCATCAGCTTCTAACCCAGGACATTATCATAGCTATGTAAATCCTATCTTTACTGAAAAGGCAATAGAACCAATCCCTGATCTAGATGATTTAAAAGAGAAAGAGAAAGAAAAGATAAAAGTGAAAACTCAGGAAAGCTCCAAAATTAGTATGCTAGAGCAAAGGCTACAAGCTATGGAAGGATTTGGTTTTTATGGTTCAGTTGATGCTGCTGGGCTTTACTTAGTCCCTGATGTGGTCATTCCTCATAAGTTCAAAGTACCAAAATTTGAAAAATATAATGGTACGAAGTGTTCCAAAATCCACATCACCATGTATTACCGGAAGATGGCAGCTCATGCTCATGATGAAAAACTTTTGATGCATGTCTTTCAGGATAGCCTTACAAGTTTAGCGACCAGATAGTATGTTCAGCTAGACAGAACCCGTATTCACTCTTGGAGCGATATGGCTCATGATTTCATCAGTCAATATCGACATATTATCGATTTGGCCCCTGATCGTTTGTCTTTACAAAACCTGGAGAAAAAGGCAAACGAGCCTTTTAAAGAATATGCCCAGATGTGGAGGGATATTGCTTCTCAAGTACAACCTCTTCTGACTGAAAAAGAGACTACAGTGCTGTTTGTTAGCATTTTAAAACCTCCATATTATGAAAAAATGATAGGAAATGCAACGAAAAACTTTACTGATATGATAATTTCGAGAGAAATTATTAAGAGTGCCATCAAGAATGGCAAGTTGGAATGAAATGAAGCATCTAGCAAGAGAGTCCCGAAGAAGAAAGAGACTGAAGCTCAGGCTGTGAGCTTTGATAGATAGTAATTTGAAGGCTATCAATCTTACTCACCACCGGGATACCTGTCATATTACCCTACTGTAAATAACATTTTCCCTTACCCATACCAACCATTTGTACAGTCACTTTACCCCCAAACATATCAAACCCCTCATAGGCGTCAAAATACCATATACAGTCCTAACACTCAGCCTACCCCAAGACCCTAAAATCGCCCAACTAACCCCATTAATGGTTCACGGGAGCAACGAACTACTCATGAGAAACCTGTATTTGACCCAATTTTAATGACTTATACAGAATTATATAAGGAGTTTTACAACAATCATTTGATTGCTCCTAGTAAATTGAAACCCCTCAAGCCACCTTACCCTAAGTGGTATGATCCCACAACCCACCGTGACTACCATTATGGGATTGCTAGTCACTCCACCAAAAATTACACTACCTTGAAACATAAAGTGCAAGTGCAACAATTGATCAAGGATGAAATGATTTGCTTTGATACGGGAAGGGTGACTGCACCGAATGTTAGTGGCAATCCATTGTCGAATCATAATGTGAATGCTATAAGTGAAGAACAGAAGCGTCATGTAAAGAAAAGAGTGGCAGATATTAAGACACCTCTTAGCCAATTGTTCGATGTTCTATGAAAAGCTGACATAATACAACTAGTAAGTCCACATAGCTATCATGGAGCATATATAGCCAGTTCTAGTTGCAAGTATCATAATGGGGCAATAGGCCACTCTATTGAAACCTGTGAGCAGTTTCACCAAGAGGTGTAAAAACTCTTGGATTCATATCAGATGGAGGTCTATGAAAGAAGAGAAGACTTAAAGAGTGTTGAGGTGTTTATGATCGTTAAGCTTGTAAAACTGTTTCCAAAGCCAATGATAATTCATTGTGGGAACAAGCCAAAGTCAATCATAGATAAACTTATTCCTAGGCCGATAACTTTTAAAGTTTCGACTCATTTCCCGTAAAGGATGATAAAGTTGTACCCTAGAGATATGGCTGTGATACAATGGTTCAGGGGCAAGAAGAGGATGTTTCCAAAGCTGACGCTTCCAACATAACTAGTGTAGGAGATCTTACCTGAAGTGAAAGGTGCTACACTCCAAAAATGTTAGAGAAAGCTAGAAGAGAGAAGGTCAAAAAAGCAGAAAGATGAAATAATCCTAAAATAGAACTTGAAGAAGATTACTCAAAGTCGGTGCTAGAAATAGAGGTTTGTGAATTCCTAAAACTGGTGAAACATAGTGAGTATTTAGTTATTAAATAGTTTAATAAAATGTCAGCTCGAATCTCATTACTATCACTACTGTTAAACTCGGAGCCACACCAAAATACCCTATGAAAATGTTGAATTAGGCATATGTGGCACATAATGTATCTATTGAATATGTGAATCACTTGGCTGGAAATATAGTCATGCCGAATCATATTTCGTTCAGCGATGATGAGATTCCCTTAGAAGAAAAAAGAAATGCTAAGGCTCTACACATCATGGTCAAGTGCAAGAGCCATATCATAGCCAAGGTCCTTATTGATAATGGCTCTGCTATCAATGTAATGCCTATGTCAACTTTGGCAAGGCTACCCATTGATTACTCTCATATGAAGGATAGTCAAATGATTATGAGAGCTTTTGATAGAACCAAAAGAGAAGTCCTAGGGGATATCGAGATGCCCTTACAAATTGGGCCATGCACTTTCAATATGAAGTTTCAAGTGATGGATATCTCTTCATCTTACAGCTGTCTATTGGGAAGACCATGGATTCACATGGCAGGAGCTGTGCCATCTACCTTGCATCAAAAGATCAAGTTTAATGTAGAAGGTCAACTAGTAGTGGTAGTTGGGGAGAAAGACATGCTAGTGACCCAACCATTGAATACTTCATATGTAAAGGCTATCGAAAAAGCATTAAAATGCTCCTATCGATCTTTTAAATTGGTTAATTCTATGGGTAAAGGTCTTAAAAATCAGTTCTTTTCAAAGATAGTGATGAGCTAAGTCATCAACAAGGATAAGTATCCAGGACTAGGGTTGGGCAAGAACTTATAGGGAATAAAAGAACCCCTAATGGTGATAGCCAATAGCGATAGGTTAGGCCTAGGCTATGAGATGGCAGAATGAGAGGACAAAAGAAGGCCATTAGGAAAGATAGCAAGACTAATGGTTATCCTACACCTGTATGAAACTTTCAGACCTGAAGGATTCATGTACCTAAATACAAGAAAAAGTGTGGAAAACACTTTTGCCCAGTTAACCATTAATGCTGTTGAAGATGAAGTGGGGCTTAATAAAGAGGAATGGGTTCACCTTTTTCCGTCAGATTATGAGCTGAATAATTAGAGTGCCATTAAGATGCCTGTAACTTTTGAGACTAATACAATGTAATTGTAACATCCTAATAGCTATTGCCCCAAGGTATTGGGGTGATCTTTCTTGTTTGGGCCATTTATCTTTTATTATTTTTAATAAAAAATAGGAAGGATGCATTTTCATTCATTTTTTCTTGTGTCTTCATTATTTCCATCTTTCCAAGCACATCTTGCCAACACATCCCATTTCATTCAATTTTAGGTTTTTAAATGAACATGAAGATAATCATGATAACAACCAAGATGTTAGTTTTGAGAATTCAATTAACACTGATGAACTTGATAATAAAGAGAATTCTGAGGAATATGTTATGTTTCCAAACTTAATGAGATTGATTGAACAAGAAAATAAGCCAATTGAGCCTCATCAGGAAATAGTTGACTTAATGAATTTGGGAGATGAAGAGAATAAGAAAGATGTCAGAATTGGTACTTCACTTTCATCAAGAGATAGACAATAATTGGTAGACCTACTTCAAGAATTCGTCGATGTATTTGCTTGGTCTTACCAGGATATGCCAGGACTAAGCACGGAGATAATAGAGCACAGATTGCCTCTAAAGCCATAATGTAAGCCAGTTTAGTAGAAACTGAGATGGATGAAGCCTGAAATGCTACTAAAGATCAAAGAAGAGGTGAAGAAACAATTTGACACAGGTTTTCTACAAGTGGCTAAGTATCTAGAGTGGGTAGCCAATATATTACCCGTTCCTAAGAAAGATGGAAAGATACAAATATATGTAGACTATTGGGACTTGAATAAGGCTAGTCCAAAAGATAATTTTCTTTTACCTTATATCGACACACTGGTAGATAATAAAACTAGGCATTCAATTTTCTCTTTTATGGATGGCTGCTCTAGGTATAATCAGATAAAAATGATTGCAGATGATATAAAAAAGACCACTTTTGTGATTATGTAGGGAATCTTTTGTTACAAGGTCATGCCTTTTAGGTTAAAAAATGCTGGGGCAACATATCAAAGAGCCATGATAACATTCTTTCATGACATGATGCACAAAGAGATTGAGGTATATGTAAACGATATGATTGCAAAGTCTTATGAGGATGAAGATCATGTCACCAGCCTCAGAAAGTTATTTGAGAGGTTGAGAAGATTTCAACTCAAATTAAACCCAGCTAAGTGCACCTTTGGGGTAAAGTCAAGAAAGTTACTGGGCTTTGTGGTCAATGAAAAAGGAATTGAAGTCGATCAAGATAAGATACGGGCCATTCAAAATTTATCACCTTCCAGCACACCAAAGGAAGTTCGAGGTTTTTTGAGGAGATTAAACTACATTTCTCGATTTATTTCTCAACTTACTTACAAATGTGATCCCATATTTAAGTTTCTCTGCAAGAATAATCCTGAAAAATAGAATGAGGAATGTCAAGAGATGTTTGATAAAATTAAGCAATACTTGTCAAACCCTCCAGTGTTGGTGCCACCTATTTTAGGGAAACCTTTAATTCTGTACTTGACAGTATGTGAAAATTCAATGGGATGTGTGCTAGGACAGCAAGACGAGTCTAGTCGAAAGGAGAGAGCTATTTACTATCTGAGTAAAAAGTTCACAGAATATGAATCCAAGTATTTTTCATTAGAGAAAATGTATTGTGCATTAGCGTGGACTGTCAAAAGACTCAGATAGTATATGCTCTATCATACCACATGGCTCATAGCAAAATTGGATCCAATTAAATATATCTTTGAGAAACCTTCTTTGTCTGGAAGAATTGCTAGATGGCAAGTATTGCTCTCGGAGTATGATATTATATATGTGAGCTAAAAGGCAATAAAAGGGGGTGTTATAACAGAGTTTCTTGCAGATCGTGCTACTGAAGAGTATGAACCAATGAAGTTAGAATTCTCTGATGAAGACCTAATGACTATTTTTTAACTGGAGAAAGGGGAGCATGGAAAAAAATGTTGGAGAATGTATTTTGATAGAGCTGCTAATGCCTTGGGGCACAAAATTAGAGCAATTATGATCTCTCCAGAAGAACAATACTGTCCTGTAACAGTAAAGTTAAATTTTAATTGCACAAATAACATTACTAAATATGAGGCATGTGTCATGGGCTTGCAGGCTACTATAGATAGAGAAGTAGAGCATTAAAAGTGTTCGGAGACTCAACTCTAGTTATATATCAATTAAAAGGGGAATGGGAGATGAGAGATTCAAAACTCGTTTTATATCATAAGTATATTCTAGAGTTGACGAAACAATTTGAAGATATCCAGTTTGACCACTTACCTCAAGAAGAGAATTTGATTGTTGATGCATTGGCTACTCTGGCTGTAATGATTCGAATTAATGATAGTACTGACATTCAGCCCATCAAATTAGATGTTAAGGATATACCAACTTATTGCTCTAATGTAGAAGAAGAAGAAAATGGAAAGCCCTAGTATTATAACATCCTATAGTATATTAAGGATCAGCAGTACCCAATTCAAGCAACAGAAAATGATAAAAGGGTCATTTGAAGATTGGCTATGAGCTTTTTCCTAGATAGGGATGTTCTCTACAAAAGAAGCTGGGATCAAGTATTATTGAGGTGCGTAAGTAAGAATGAGGTGAAAAAAATCATTGAAGAGGTGCATGATGGAATATGTGAGGCACATACTGGTGGACATATGATGGCGAGATAGATCATGAGAGCAGGATATTACTGGTTGATGATGGAGAATGATTGCATTGACTATACTCGTAAATGCCATAAATGTCAGATATATGCTGATAAGATCCATGCTCCGTCATCTGCTTTACATGTTATGGCACCACCATGGCCATTCTCAATGTGGGGCATGGATGTCATTGGTCCAATCACCCCAAAGGCTTCTAACGAGCACAGATTCATTTTTGTGATGATAGATTACTTCACAAAATGGGTAGAGGCAGCATCATATGTAAGTGTGACACAATCTGTGGTTTATAAGTTCATAAAGAGAGAGATCATCTGTAGATATAAACTTTCAAAAAGAATTATTTTAGACAATGCCAAGAATCTAAATAGTATGATGATGCAAGAAATATGTGCTCAATACAAGATCAAGCATCATAACTTCGCACCATACTATCCGAAAATGAATGGGGCAGTTGAGGTAGCCAATAAGAACATAAAATGATTCTGAAAAAGATGACTGAGACTTATAAAGATTGGCATGAGAAGTTGCCATTTGCATTGCATGCATATCGAACGTCAGTTCGCACCTCTACTGGGGCAACCTTATTTTTTTTGGTTTATGGGATGAAAGCTGTACTACCTGTGGAATTGGAGATCCCTTCCTTAAGGGTTCTAAAAGAAGCTGAGTTGAAAGAAGCTGAATGGATTCGAGAACGCTATGAACAGTTAAATTTCATAAAAGAAAAGAGATTGACTGCACTATGCCATGGTCAGCTATATCAAAGAAAAATGATAAAGGCTCATGATAAGAAGATTCGACCCCGTTGCTTTCGAGAAGGAGAGTTTGTCTTGAAGAGAATCCTTTTGATCCAGCACAATAGTAGAGGAAAATGGACTCTAAATTGGGAAAGACAGTATGTGGTGAAACGGGCTTTTTCGGGTAGAGCGTTGATATTGACTGAGATGGATGGAAATGATTTACCTTATCCTATAAATTCTGATGCTGTGAAGAAATACTATGCTTAATGAAAAAAGAAAAAAAAAGGTGAATGAAAAAGGAAGACTCAAGGCGAAAACCCTAAAAGGGCGGTTTGAGTCATAGGGAGTTTATCTAAGTTGAAAACCTAAAAAGGTAGCTTAGATAAGAAAAATATGGCATCGAATTTGAAAATCTGCTGGCATGGAGACTAGGAAATTCGGAGGAGCTCCAGGTTGTTAAATATATCAGAGGGTTGGATTTTTTTAAAAAATCTTGAAATGTGTTATCATGATTATCCGATTGTTCATTTTAGGCCTTTTCCCCATACTTATCCTTGTAATTCTCCCTTGGCCAAAATTTATCAACATTTTGCTAATAAAAGACATTCTATTTCACTCTTTGTGTCTTTTTTGGTGACTGTTTCTCAACCATTCTTATTCTTTTCTTATTAATATCCTACGATGGAAGAAATAGGCAAATGCATTCTTACTTTTTGAGTTTGAAATAATGATTGATAAATGAATAATGGCATGAAAGATTTTTACATTATATTGAAGAGGTCCCGAATGATAAAGGCAGAATCGAGATGTTCAGTTCTTGATAAGGACATTGAATTTGGAAGGAGATTTTTTTTACAAAAAGAATGCGCGCGAAAGAGGTGATTGAGAGCTACACTGGCTCGATCTTAGAAGAGTAGCGTAATATGGTTTTTGATGAATAAAAAGGGTTCAAGGCCCAAGAAAAGAACTTAAGAAGCTTGAGTACCATAAACTACATAGGAGTTAATTAGCCAACATTTGCATAACATGCATTGAATTTCATATACATTGCATAGCATATACTATATAAATTCAAGAAGCAGGGGTATTCCAAAATCCCACATAGAGGAGATAGATGTGAAGACATTTTCAAATTTAAAAAAAAACTTGTCAGGTAAGTTCCTAATCCTTGAAATAGGATGTCTCTTGGTATTAGGGTTGATTTATAAGACCTTTGGGCATAATCTCCTGAAATTCCTTCAAACACAATTTTCAACTCCTTTGGACATGATTGTCAAGGAGTAATTTATTTTTCAAAATCATTGAGCCTCTGATTAGAGGAGCCATTTATTTTTCCAAGTTGTTGAGCCTCTGATTAGAGGAGCTTTATTTATTTTTCAAAATCGTTAAGCCTCTGATTAGAGGAGCCATTTATTTTTCCAAAATCGTTGAGCCTCTGATTAGAGGAGCATTTGTTTATTCATTTTCAAAGTTGTTGAGCCTCTGATTAGAGGGGCTTTGTTTATGTTTTTCAAAGTCATTGAGCCTCTGCTTAGAGGAGCCTTGATCAAATCTTAAACACAAAAAAATAAAAAAAAGGTCGAGTTGAGTTTTGAATGGGTGTCTACGACTTTGCGCAATTTCTGTTTCACAGAAAATGTGTAAAGAGGGGCAGCTGTAGACACCCAATTTGGTCCAGGCTCGGATCAATTGGACTTGGTCCAAATGGGTTGGTCCACTTTATTTTTTATTATTTTTGTATTTTATATTTTATATTTATTTTATATTTAATATATATATTTTCTTTATCTTTTATGTATTTATTATTTATTTATTTATTATTACTATTTATTAATATATATATATCTCTTTATTTATTTATTTTTTTCTTCTTTTCTTTTTCTTTCTTTTCTGTTAATATTCATATATATATATTTTTATTTATCTAGTTATATATTTATTATTATTTATCTATTATTATTGTTAATTTATCTGTTAATTTTTTGGTTTATCTGATTATCTTCATTTAATTATATATTAATGTTTTTTATTTATTTTTTATTTTTATTTTTTTTTAGTTGAAGATTAGATTGGTTTTGGAAGAATTTCATTATGAATTGAGATTCAATCAGAGTCCATATTGGATTCAATGATTGAATCCTAATCCGGAAAGGAGTTGAGATTGATCAGAAACTCTTCTGATCAATTCCTATAAAAGGACCCTCGGATCAAAAGAAAAAACAAAGAAAAAGAGTTACTGGCTGAGAGAAAAGGCAGATACAAAGAAGATTTAAAAGCTAAAAAGGTTTTGGTGCGTTTAGAACAACTCTAGGAATTGGCAGGAATTTTTGGAGAATTTTTACGAATTGTTTTCTGAAAATTTCTAGAAAATTTCCAGATTCCGATTGAATTTTTCGGTGAAGGTTAAATTTTTTGACGACCATTTCGGTCAAGTTTGAAGTTTTCGACCAACTTCTCAGTTTTCGGCACCCATTTCCAAAAACTGATCAGTTTTTCGGTGAACTTTTGGTGAAAAACTCAGATTCTGACGAAAATTTTTAGAATTCGATGACCATTCAACCAAAATTTTTTAGGTTTTTAGAGAGAAGAAAGAGAAGAGGAAGGAAGAGAGAGAGAGAGAGAAGAAGGGTTCTGCTGAAAAAAATGAAGGAATCAACCTTATATACTCTTCAAAAATGACGTCGTTTCTGTTTTAAGTAACCCAGAGGATCCGCGCGTTTTGCCAAGATTCGACCCGACCCGAGCCCCAACCTGCTTTTGACCTGTGTGTAACCCGCGTCTCAAGTCGTTAGCCGAGCCGAGCCGACACCCCTGAGCCACGTCTCCGAGCCATTTTTTCTTCCTCAAGCCGAGCCCTAAATCGAGCCATTCCCAGGTTTTTTTTTGTTTATTTATTTATTTATTATTATTATTATTATATCAGAATTGTTTAATATTTTGATTTTGATTTATTTATTTTATTATTTTATTTTTTTTAATAAAATTATTTTTGAGGAAAAGTTGAAAGTATCAATTTTCCTTGAAATTAAAAGTTTTTCAAAAAAATATTTTTGAAAAAAAGTTGAAAGTATCAATTTTTCTTAAAAATAAATTTTCAAAAAAAAAGATTTTGAGAAAAATTTGAAAGTATCAATTTTTCTCGAAATTAAAAGTTTCCAAAAAATATTTTTGAAAATAAGTTAAAAGTATCAATTTTTCTTAAAATAAATTTTCAAAAAAAGGTTTTTTTTTTAGAAAAGTTGAAAGTATCAATTTTCCTCGAAATTAAAGTTTTCAAAAAAATATTTTGAGAAAAAGTTGAAAGTATTAATTTTCCTCGAAATTAAAATTTCAAAAAAAATATTTTGGAAAATGGTTGAAAGTATCAATTTTCCCTTGTACAAAGGCAATCATTTTTCTTTTTCTTTTTTTATTTCCTTGATTTCCTTTATGTAAATATCCGACGATGGAGCCTCTGCAAGTGAAACAGTTGTTTTCTTGCATACTCTTGAGGTGAGGGGATTTTCTTAATTTTTTGCTAAAAGTATTAGAGTTAATTGAGAATAATTTTCAATAGTTAATTACTTGATAAAATTTTAAGGCTTATTGGATAACACAAAATTAAGCTGGTACCATCTTTTGATGGGCGTTGTGAGGGTGATATAACCTTTCTCACACGTAACCGAACTCCCGAACCCTATTCTGGTTAGTAGACCTAAACCTATTCTTTTAGGGACCCTTAAACTTAGGTGTTCTCTGAAAGGATAGATTCCTTAGGTGGCCAATCACACTTAGATAAAAAAAATTGGTGGCGACTTCTTAAGTCAATGTCTAGCGATGGGTCTCCGGATCTAGACGTTATGACAAGATCAATTCAAGGCATGAGACAAAATGCTTGATACCAATAATATTAAGTATTTTGAATGTATGTAAATCAAGTGTAATATGCATAATGAAGTTCACATACATGTATTCAAGCATAAAAGCATAAGTGTATCCAATTTTAGCACAAAATCATTCATTCAATCTAATCATATGAAATTTATGAGCAAAAGGATAATAAAAGATATGCAACCTATTCATAAACCATGTTATCATAATATGTGCTTAGAACCTAAAACATCAATAGCAATTAGGTGTGAATTCAAGCACATGCATACAAGCTCATATCAATTTTTATGGATACCAATTGTTAAAGATATGTTGTGATAAAACATACTAATTGTTATCACAAAACAAATCAAACAAAATTGTATTATAAGATTTCTCATTTTCAAATAAGGATTAATCAATATAAGGCACACACAATTTTGCATGAGAGGTAGAAGCTATATCAAGAATAGGCACATAAATAAGCATCTATGAAAGTTTAAAAAATTTTTAGCAATTTTGATACCAATTGTTACCAATTTTTTGCAATTTTATTCAACACCTTTCATAGAGCACACATACTTCAAGCATATGAAAGATTCATTCAATACATGCATAAATGATGATAGTAATCTTTCATAAGCTATATCATATCCAAACAAGAACCAAAAGCTCATACGTACATAATAAATCATGAGTACTAATGAGCAATGAGGTTCAATTATCATCATGTCATAACAAAGATTATATAAGCATGATTTTTTAAACATGATGAGCACATATGCTATAGCAAAGAAATAATGAAAGCATAATTATTCAATTATAATCCAAATTATTTCAATGCAAAACAATATTCTTAATCGAAACATATGCAAGTACATAAATACAATTCAAACATATTTTTCAATCAAAACCATATAAGCATAAGCAAAAGCATTTAAATCACATATAGCAATATACCAATAAAGATACAAACATTTAGACATAATGTGGTACATGCTATCTCCATGATCTCAATCAATGAACATGTATAGAAAATTTTAAAAATGTAAGTTCATAATCCATGAGTCAAGGCAATTGAAAGATAAAAAAGAATCAATATATTCAACTCATATCCATGTCCAAAGATGCAAATAAATATTCATGCAATAAAAACTATTAATTAAAGCAATCAAAAATTAGGCATGAATATTAATGAAGGTGAATTAATTAATCCAAGCTTTAAAAAAATATTAAGACAAATTTATCAAGTAGCTTAGTGATTAATTTGTACAAAGTGTTTACAAATTCAAACACAATATCTCATTTTTGCATCTATAAAAGCAAGCATTTATCAAATCATGCATTAAACATTATAAATCATAGGCACATAGCATAGATTCAATACAATTACCTCCATTGTTGTCAAGCTATGTTGTTGTGCTCATTGTAGTTGAGTGAGGCTTTGAATCATCCATTCCACATCATTGGAGCTAAGTCTTTGATGCACTTGGGCTTGATTGATAAAGATGACTTGCTTTGCTTATTCCACTTGAAATTCCAAAAATGTAGGTTCATTCATGCTCATTTCAAGTTCTCCTAGCATAGACTTACAAAAATTTCTTGACAAAGGATTTTCATTAGAAACACTAAGAAAATAAATTGATAAAAATTATACCAATTGTTAGAAAACAATTCCATATTCTAAGTCATTATAGGCAAAAGAAAATTTATTCATTAAGCACAAGTTGCCAATTGCAAGAGAGATATATATTTAAGCTAGATGTAATGTGCAAAAATTAAAATTTTTAGATCATTCATGAACACAAAATAGACATATTCAATATTCATATATATTTAATAAATCACTAAAGAATATGTCAAAATAAATTTTAGGCCATATGAAAACTAAAAACTCAAGGATGACATATTTATAAAAAAAAATTCAAGAAACTTTTAGCACAAAAGCATAAATATGTCTACACAAATTATAGGTCATAATTAACAATGACTTAAGCTAAAAATAAGCATAATAAGAAATTCATTTACTTAAGTCATGTTGCAACTATGTCAAGTCAAGAAAAATCACATTTATCATATATAAACACACTTGACAAGAACAATAGATGAACCAATAACATATATCATTTACAAGCAAGTTGTTCATCATATTCAAAATCACAAATCAAGAGATATGTCAATTGAGCACAAGATCCAAAATATTTCACAAAATTAATAAAACATTTAAGCACAAAAATAAGCATTTTTCACAAAATATCTTTCACAGTCAAGAGAGAAACAATTCAAGCATTTTAAACCACAAGCATTAAGGTCAAATTGAATTAATGATCATACAAGCATATATCTTGACCAAGACTAGAGATGAACCTAGAATCAATATATTCCATTTAAGTGCATAATGTTCATGAATTCATCAACACAAGAGAAGAAATAAATCTTGAATTAATATGGATAAAGACTTAAAGCATATTTCAAGACTATAAAAAAAATCAAAAGATGAACAATCAAACATCAATATTTATGATTTAAGCACAAGAGCAAGCACATCACAAAGGTATTTCACAAATTAAGAAATAAACAATTTAAGCTTTTTCAAATCACAAGTATTAAGGTCAAGTTAAATCAATCATTATATAAGCACATACCTTAACCAAAAATATAGATGAACAAAGAATCAATATATATCACTTAAGCACAAGATGTTCATCAATTCACAAATCAAGAGTTATGACAATTTAAAATATAACAAAAAAAATTTCACACTATCTAAGCATTGAGAACAAATAAAGTAATTTTAATCTACATGGTCATATAAGCATGTTCAACTATTACAAATCAATATGCATAAAAGTCACAAAAATCATTTCCATCATGCTAAAATCATTCATACAAGTATATTTATGCAAAATATCATAGGATAAATCATTCAAAGTTTAATAGGTTTAAGATTTTGATTTTTGTACTTTAAAAGTCATTTTTGCTTGAAAAATACCTTAAAAAATCTCAAAACTAGTCAAGCTCATTTTTAACCAAATTGAACCATTCCAACAAATTTCAAATGACAAAATAAAAGTTGTTCAAGTGGTCACAAAGAAATCAAAAAGTCAATTCTTAATCCCTATATTTCCTTGAAAAAGGTTATTAAGAAATGCAAATATGTTTTTTATATCACAATTAATTTCAACAAGCAACTCAAACATATTTAAGAGTAAAATAAATACATATTCAATTCAAGCTCACATTTCTTTATAAGATTATGCAACATATGTCTTGTTATCAATGTCAACCAAATTTGCATAATCAATCAAGCATTCAAATTTCATCAAGAATCAGTAACTAAATTCAAATTCTCTTCAAATAAAGTTTAGAGGTTATCCATTCAATCCCAAATTGTAGTTTTTTGCTTTAGTACACCTATAAAGGACATTTTTCATTTGATTTTTAGTACCTAAATTGCTTTGTGTCCTTGAAAGTTAGTCACCAAGTCTCTTGTTCCTTTTGGAACTTACACTTGTTTAATTCTAAATGAAACTTTTCTCTTTATAAGATAAGAATGGATAGTATGACCATGAAAATTACAAAAATTACATTTAATCATTTTAACACTTAATCTCTTTTCTAAAAACTCTTATTTTTCATTCATCAAAACATCAAATTTCTTTTTCAAATGAAAATTTTCTTTTTCTAAAATTTCATACCTAATTTGAGAGGTTTTTAAATCTATTTTCAACTTTTCATTTTTTTTTCTAAAACAATTTTTACATTCACCAAAAGATCATTTTCAACATTCAATTTTGAAATCATTTTCTTATGTTTCAAATGCATATTTTCAAACTCAATTACTAAATCATTATAAGTATCTTGTAACTTATCAAAAGGGTAAGAGTTTGAATCATAAGAGTTAGAGGTTATCTTTGGTTCCTTAATAGCCATGAGACGTGATGCACGTTGGTTAGCAATTTGTCTTTCATATAGCTCTTCCAACTTTTTCCATATCTCATTTGAGGTTGAGCATTTTGAGACTAAGTTGAAGTTATGTGAGTCAAGAGCTCCATAGAGAATACACTTGGCCTTTGCATCGTGCATCACTTGCCCTTTGCATCGTGCATCACTTGCCTCATATAGTTTGCATCATTTAAAGGAGTTCCAAACCCTTTTTCTATCATTAACTAAGCTCTAAAATCTTGGGCCATTATGAATACCTTCATCCTCCTTCTCTATTCATAAAATTTAAAATTTTTAACCATAGGAGCTTTGAGGACTTTCTCACCATCTTGAAACCAAAATTGAGCTATAGGATCTTTACCCAAGGTGGTTAAACCTACAAAAATAAGACCAAAGCTCTGATACCAATTGTTAGCTTTTTAGGTGAGATGGTGATCCAAGAGGGGGTGAATTGGATTTCTCCAAATTCTTTCTAAACAATAATTTCAATATAGTTGAATGAAAATTAAAACAATAACCACTTTTGATGAAAATACAATACAAACAATAACAATTAATGAACCTAAAATCAAATACAAAACAACAATAAATTGTAAGGAGATAAGGATAGAGAAATCAAACATAATGATTTATAGAGGTATGATCCTTCTCCACAAGGCATCTACGTCCTTTCTTCTTGGTTGTCCACACCAAGGTTTCAATCCACTATTCTTCAATTGAAAATACAACCTATCTTTTTCTTTGTAAGACTTAAGATAGAAGCCTCTACCCTTTATAGTATTTTACCTAATCTCACTACAAAGCTCTCAAGATGATACCTCACCTTTTATTCTCTTCCACCCTTGTAAATTAAAGGAAATTTTACAAACAATAGAACAAACTCTCTAAGGCTAAGTGTTTGCTAAGTTTAAGTACAAGAATGATGAATGAACAACAAATATAATTTGGATACAATAAATACAAAGACAAAGACTTTGAATCTCTAAAAACTCTTGATTATTTAAGAGAATGAAAATATGACTTGTTGGCTCTTGCTCTCTTGATGCAATCTTCTTGGTGTGTTGGAGTGCCTAATTTATAAAAAAATTGAAGGAGTAGTAATTGAGGATGCTTGGAAGAAAAAAATAGCCATTGAAAGCATGAAAAAAATAGCTGTTGGTATAATTCTACCTAGACCCAATTAATCCCTTCCTTGAGGGGATCGATTAGTTCAAGTTTTATGCCATTTCATGCTTGAAAAACATGACCCGATTATCCCTTCCATGAGGGGATCGATCCTGTCAATGGTTGGGTGGTTGTTTTTTATTTTACACTCTACTCACTAATTTGATATCTTAAGTTATACAAATCCAAATCATAAACCATTTGAAGATTTAGAAACTAGATTTAAAAGGCTTTCTATCCATAAAAAATTCATCACCTAATTCATTGCGTATGAATTATAGCAAATTTTCAAAATTACCTATTATGCAGTTTTTCTGACAACTGCAAAGTGTCTAGTAAAAATTCAAAATCTTTTCTTAAAAAATTTAGATTTTGATTTTGTTTGATCCATTAGAAAGTAGACTTAAAGGGTTTTCTGACCATATAAAATTTAAATATAGAAACTTTGTGAATTAATACCAAAAAATAAAATAATTTCAATGTTGGAAAACTTTGTTCTTGTAAAACAGCTTTCTTAAGTTAATCTATTTCTCAAAACCAATATTGTCAAAATTGTATTAAGTACAAAATGAATAAGTTCACTTTAAAAACAACAATTGGACTTTCATTTAAGCTCAAATAAATAATCTTTAAAGGTAGATTTGGTTTAAGAAATATGAAAACAAAGAAAGGTTTGTTTAAGCTTTGAAAATCATATTATTTATTTAGTTCCAAAATGTAAAACTCAAGAACATGTACTAAATAAATCTTTGAAAAAATCTTGATCAAGCTTATTTAGCCTAATGTTTTGTCATCTCAAAATAAAGATCAATTCAAGGCTAACAGGAAGTAACCTTGTGCATGTGAACTTCTCTTTGGTTGCATGGTTGGATGATGAGAAATACTTAAGGTTTGGTTATCCCTATTGCATTACACTGTCTAATGTTAATGTTACATGTAAGCTTGCATAGAACTCATGTTCTAAGGCTTTAAAACCTAAAAAACATAAAAATAACATTAATGGCATTAAAAACGACCAGAATTTGAAATTTAGCCCCAATTTTGACTTGTAAAAATTTTGTATTTTTAGGTGCTATCCTGCATAACATTGCATACATAATGGATCCAATTGCCAAAGCATATGGAACCTTATTCATGTTATCTTTCCCAATTTCAAAAGATTGATGCCATGTGACATTGGCAAGAATCCCCTTTTGGATTCTTTCTTGCTAAACTTTTTTAACACTTTGTTTATGTATCTAGATTGCGAGAGACCAAGCAACCTCTTTGATCTATTTCTATAGATCCTTATGCTTAGCACATATATTGCTTCTTTTAAACCCTTAATGGAGAACCTCTTTGATAACCAAATCTTGGTAGATCGTAGCATGTATATATTGTTTCCTATAAGCAATATGTCACCCATAATAGCACTATGAAAACGATTGCACTCCCACTTGTCTTCTTATATATGCAAGATTCATTTATGTTTTTGATGATTCCAAATTCTATAATTACTTCATCAAAATGTATATTCTAACTCTTTTATACTTGCTTAAGTTCATAGATAGACTTTTGAAGCTTACACATTATGTTGGCATTTTCTTTCAATTCAAAACCTTCAGGTTGTGTCATGTACACACCATATTGGAAATTCCCATTAAGGAATGCCATTTTGACATCCATTTTCCATATCTCATAGTCATGGTATCACTGTGACTTGTAGGTTCGAGAGCCCAATTGTCGGACTTAGGGAATGAAGAAAGGAGCAGGGTGCTAAAAAGCATTTTTGATAAAACAAAAAAAATGATGAGTCACTATTAATGTTTTTTAGGATGTGATTGGCCACTTGAAAATTTTATCCTTTTAATAAAACATTTAAAATAGGTTTAAAGTTTTATAAAAAAATATTTTACGATTTATGGAAATAAAGTTGTGTCCGAGAGTCGATTACGCATAGAGAAAGATTTGTAACCCCACAATGCCTGTCAAAGACGGTACCAATTGATTGCACATTATTCTTAAATTTTGATAAAAAATTGGTCCTTTTTTAATGTTTAGAAGTTAATTCCTTTATTTATTTCAAAACTTGAAAATTTTTTCTTTTTTAAATAAATTTTTTTCTTTTGGAAACAAAGTATTTTGTTTTTGGATCAAGATGAAAATATCTTAAGTATTGAGACATCTCTTTAACTCTCCTATATTTAGATATGGTTTCAAAAACATCTTTAACTTAAGGGTTTTCAAATTTCCCTACAAAATTGAGATAACACTTCACACAAATGATAACCATCGAGAGTCTCCCTATAATTAGGTCAGATCCCGAAGGTTATGTTTACTTATGTTATCATCTTATTTAAAAACATATTTCTTTGAAAACTTGTTTTTGAAAACCATATGCATGGTATGCATGGACATAATAACAATGATGAATGCATGATGGTTAAACATGAATGACAAAATAGGAATGCATGGTAATATAAGAATGCATGTAATAATAAAGTAAGTTGAGATGCAAATGCCTGAATAGGGTCAAAGTTTGGTTTTAAGGTTTGAAAGTTGGTTTAGGTTTTTAGGTTTTGGAGTATGTTTAAGGTCTAGGTTAGGGTTTTAGGTTCAATTTAGGGTTTGAGAAAGTTTAGGGTTTGGTTTAGATTTTGAGGTTTAAGGTTTAGGGTTTAAAGTTTAAGGTTTGGTTTAAGGTTTAATTTAGGGTTTAAGGTTTAGGTTTTGAATTTGGGGTTTAGCATTTGGTTTAGGGTTTATGGTTAGTTTAGGGTCTAGGTTAAGCTTTAGGGTTTAGTTTAGGGCTTAAGGTTAGTTTAGGGTCTAGGTTAGGGTTTAAAGTTTAGGTGGTGGTTTAAGGTTTAGTTTAGGGTTTAGGGTTTGAATGGTGATTTAGGGTTTTGGGTTTGGATAGAGGTTTAAGGTTAGGATGGTGGTTTAGGGTTTAAAATTTAGGGTGTGGAATTTAGAGTTTCATGAAAAATGTATGTGACAAAAGTAAATTACAAGAATGCCATTGGTAAAAATGTAAATATTGATGCATGAAAAATATATGACTATAGAACAAACTTATTACAAATCTAAGCATTTATTAAACTATATTACAAACTAAATATGCTTGCAACAACATGATGAAATGGATCAAACACTAAGGTTTTAAAAAATTTAAAAGACATGTTCCACCACTCTTTTTCTTTTGAAATTCATCAAAAAATCATAAAACAACCTAAAAATCCGCTAATCTAACATTTCTATTTCTTGGAAAATTGATCAACAACATTCAAAACTTAAAGAACAAAGTAACGATACATACAAACATATGGAAAACAAGCACTGTTTGGTCATTTTGTAAAGAGCAAGTTTTGGCCAAGCATGGGAATGACTTGGTCGAAAACTCCATGGGAACATCAACAATCTTCCATCATTTTATTTACTCAAATCATGCATCAAAACCTCATAATATCATAATATAAAGACATTTTTATCATGCATGGAATTTCATCAGACATGTAGCAAACTAAACAAAGAGGAAACCATGAAAACAAACACATAAACCAAACAACAAATATATACAATTAAACTAATCAAAATTCATGCAAATAACAAGCAAACTAACAATTTAATCATCACAAACATCATTAGAAGTGAGAAAAACATTTAAAGAGAACCAAAAAGAGGTTTGGCTATGGTGATATGGTGTGTGGTTGAACCTCCAAATGGCTAACAATGATGGATTTTGTGTTAATGTTGCTTGATCCTTTTAGCTTTAATCTAAACTATTATTTAATTGGATGTAATGTTGAATCAAGCTTAGATTACAAGAGATGAAAAACTATGGATTTTCTTTATTAAAATAGAAAAATTGAAAGATAGACAACATGAAAATAGTATGAAATGCAATGGAATGCAATGAAATGCAAAGGAAAATGTTAGTAAGAATTATACCTCCACAAAGCTCTCAAAGAATTTTTTTAAGTTTTTCTTTTCCTCTAATATTTTTTACGTGAATTCCCAGCTACCTCCCTTTCTTTTCAGCCCTTAATGAAGAATAAATATCTCATGCACAAGCCCTACAAGCCCTTAGATCAAATTTCCATCTAATGGCCATTCTTTCTCCTTTGTTTTATTATGCAAGAAGCCTTTTTTCACCATTGAATCCAGCCCTTCACGATCATCCCATGGCTCAAAATGCTCATGGCCAATGGTTGCACTTCTAGTGCTACTAAAACCATGTGGAAAGACCAATCTACCACATGTTGGAAAGTTTTTAGTTTTTATTCAATTTTCTTGGAGAACCAAGGTCCCTTTTTCATTTCGCAATTTTAAAGCACAAAAAATCCTCAAATAATTTAAAAACATGATCTAGAATGTTTCACAAAAAATTATCTCGAAAAGGTCAAATTACAAAAATATCCCTAAAGGTATTTTGGTAATTTCACACTTTCTAAGTTGCGATCAAGGTTTTTAATGCACCAACAATAATGAAATAATATAAAGCCATGATTTAGAGCTTTTTGAGAAAATTTGACCTTAGGATGGTCAATTTATGAAAATACCCCTAAGGGTATTTTAGTGATTTTACTTTTCTAAAAATAAGATCAAGATTTTGAATGCATCAAAAAACATAAAATAATGTTTAATCATGATGTCAAGTTTTCATGAAAATTCAACTTTAAGAAAATCAAATTACAAAAATACCTTAGAAGTGTATTTTGGTAATTTTGCCTTTTCAAAAGTGAGATTAAGGTTTTTAATACTTTAAAATTGTAAATCTCAATTTTAAGCCATATTGATTCCAAATCGTTGTGAATTTTGAAAAATTTACACAAGTTCAATTCAATTTGACTGAATTTGATCAAGTTTGACTTTATTTAACAAAGTTTGATCTTGAGGCATTTGGGTCAAATTAATCCCAAGTTTGATTTTAAAAACTTGTCAAAATTAAAAAATGTTAGATTGAAACCAGGTCGGATTCTAAGAGTTTCACAATTGGTTGAATTCTGCCTTAACAAAATTAAGTATCTATAGTTGCCCCTCTTTGCATGTTTCTAAGAATCAGAAATAATGCAAAAACAAAGGAACCAATTTTATTTGAGATTATGATTGAAATGGGTAGTTGCTTGCTGTTGTTGTTTTTTTTTTTAAAAAAAGTGAAAGGCTAAGAAATTTTAAAAATCTTATTTTGAGAAAGGCTCCTATAAACATAGGTAGAGAACTTTAAAAATCTTAATTTAAAAAAGACTTTTATAAACATAGGCAAGGGACTTTAAAAATCTCAATTTGAAAATGCTCCTATAAACAAAGGTAAGGACTTTTTAAAATGTCACATTGAAAAAGGCTCCTATAAATCTTGGTAGGGAACTTTAAAAATCACATTTTGGAAAAAAAAAAAGGCTTTTATAAAAATAGGCTAGGAAATTTTAAAAATCACATTTTCGAAAAGCTTAGGTTGTGTCTGAGACCTTGAAAAGGATTTTTTTCTGATGATTGGTTCTTCTCTTTGGGTTTTTCTTGAAATGTGTTCATTTTTTAATAATATTTTTTTTTCCAAAATCAAATTCATGCAATGTATGTAATGGATGCAAGGCACACAATGTTTGTCATTCAAACAATTTTGTCCACATCATGCACTTGTATTTATAGAAACAAGGTTTTCATGGCCACAATTATTTTCAAGTTTACAATTCTGAATGAGTCATTAGCAATCAAATCATATTCATCTAATTGAAGTCTTTTCCTTAACTTAAACATTTTTTCCTCTTTCTCTCTTTACTAATCATTTTGCTTTGATATTTTCAGTAGCTAACTGTTAAACTTTGCCCACAAGCATCATCATCCACCATTTATCATTATTATTTTTCCAATTCTTGGCTTTCTTCATTTTTCACTTCATTCATTCCTTCTTCCTTCAATCATCATTCATCATTTCATCCTCCATCATTTTCATTTTTCACTTTTTAGTTTGTTATCCATTTCATTCATTCATTTTTTCATTCATCATCATTTTTTTTAGGAACCTATTTGTCTATCTTCGTTATTCTAAAGCCTTCTTTGAGCATGTTTCATGTTTAACTATGAGAAATATTAATCATTACCATCAATATTATGTTAGATGCAACATCTTTTCAATCAATGAATAAGCAAAAGAGATTTGGACAAAGAAAACGAAGGGTATTCATTACAATCTTGGTTAACTTGGTTCACAAGTTGTTTGGAAGGAGGAAAATGAATGTATCATTTAAAGTAAAAGAAAATGAAGCAAATGAGAATGGTATCAACGATTTATTTTCAAAATTTCTAGTACTGAACACTAGGATGGATCTTGATTGTTTACACCTAATTTTTTTCTTAAATCTTGCCCCATTAATTACTCTGATCAATGTTGATTCATCAGATTGTAATCATGCTCCTTGATCTTATAATGATCTATCTTTCAATTCTTTCGTGTTGCTACCCCTACATCTTTCAACTTTGAGTTTGTGGCCGAATCATTTTTTCAATTTCCTTTTTACACCTAAGTTACTCTTTCAAGTTTTCAGCTTAGGTATCTCCTCCTATGACCCAAATTGCCCCTTTTTTGGGTTTTCAACCTTGATCCTCATTTATTTATTTTTTCTTTCTTTCTTTTCTCTTTTTTTCTCTGTTTTTATGCAAAGTATTTCTTGATAGCATTTGAGTTTACAAGGTTTGGCAATTCATCTCTACCCATTTCTACCAAAATTAGTGCTCTATTAGAGAATACTTTCTTGACTAGTATGGACCTTTCCAATTGGGTGCACATTTTTCTCTATTGTCATGATGATTGAGCATTATTCTTGTCAAAACTAATTCTTCCTCATGAAAGTGTCTGGGTTTTATCTCTTATCATATGCCTTTATTATTTTTTTTTTGTATATTTGGCCACGATTGAGTATTGCAAGCCTTTTTTCTTCCATCAAATTCAATTATTCATAATGATTGCCAACTCATTCAGCTTCTTCCAATTATACTTCCATTATGAGCCTTAAAGAAGGAATTTCTATTTCAATTAGTAGAACTACTTTCATTCCATATATCAAAGAAAAAGGAGTTGCCCAGTAGAAGTGTGGATTGATGTTTAAAATGCAAGCAGAGCAAATGGTAACTTCTTATGGTAGTTTTTATAAGTTTTATCCATATTTTCTAATATCTTCCTAATATTCTTATTGGCAGCTTCTACTGTTCCATTCATCTTAGGATGATAGGGTGCCAAGTTATGATGGCTTATCTTAAACTGAACGCACACTCCTTTCATCATCTTATTATTTAGATTGCTAGCATTGCTCGTAATGATTCTTTCGGTGACATACTAACAATTTTTTCTTTGTTTACTAATCTGTACATAACTGATTGAGATACATTGGCATAGGACGTTGCTTCCACCCATTTTGTAAAATAATCAATTACCACAAAAATGAATCAATGCCTATTTGAAGCTTTTAGGGTGATGGGTCTAATCACATCCACTCTTCACATAGAAAAAGGCCATGAAGGCACTAGGACATGCAGTGGTACTAAATAAGTATGGATCTTATCTGTGTAAATCTAGTACTTATGACATCTTTTTACATAGTTAATACAATCACCCTCTAATGCCAACCAATAGTATCATACCCTCATTACTTGTTTTACCATCATGTGCCCATTTGCATGCATTTCATATATTCCTTTATGCACCTATTTGAGTATTTTCTTTGCTTTTACAACATCTACACATCTCAACAATACTTGATCTTGACTTTTCGTATATAAAACTATCCTATCAATAACAAATCTCATCGCCAATCCTTTCAAAATTTTTTTGTCATTCTCTTATGCATGCTCAAGATATTTATGATGTTTTAAGTATTGCATGATATCATGATACTAAGGCTGACCATCTATTTTTTCTTCTATATTTGCACAATGCGTAGGGAATTCAAGAGTCTGTATCTTGATAGACTAAATTTTACCATTTGCATTTAGTTTGAAAATTGTTGACAACGTGGCTAGAACATCAGATATTTGATTTTCTTGTTCAGGCATAAATTGAAACTAGATGTATTCAAACTCTTTTATCAACTCAGCAATAAATCTTTGATACAATACCAACTTCAAGTCTCTTATTTCCTATTCACCTATCAACTAATAGATCACCAACGTTGAATCCTTGAAGATTTTTAAAGCCTTGATCTTTTTGTCTATAGCCATCTATAAACCCAAGATGCATGTCTTATATTCTGCTATGTTATTAGTGCAGTAAAAAGATAATCTAGTAGTGTTGAGGTAATATTATCTTATAAGGATATTAGTATGGCATCGATGTCGAGTCCTAAAGCATTTGATGCCCTATCAAAGAGCATTTTCCATGTATTCTCCTTAGATTCTTCATTTTATATTGATAAAATAGCCATAAGATCATTATCTAATAATTGAAATTTTATCTGTTTGTAATCATCAGTGGCTCGATCAGTAAGAAAATTAGCTGTCATACCCCTTTAATAGCCTTCGAAGCTACATATATGATATCATATTCAGAGAGCATGACTCGTTCCCTTGCTATTCTCTTTGACAAAGATAGTTTCTCGAATATATATTTAAGGGGATCAAATTTATCTACCAGTCAAGTTGTATGATAAAGCATGTATTGTCTGAGCTAGTGAGCAGTCTATACTAAAGCATAACACATCTTTTCAAGTTGTGAATATTTGACTTTATAATCAGTGAATTTCTTACTCAAATAGTATATGGCATGCTCATTCTCACCAGTCTCATCCCTATGCTTTAATACACATCCCGTAGAGGCTTAATTCACGATTAAAGACAAAATTAAAGGCTTTCTTACCATAAAGAGGTATCAGCACTGGTGGATTTGTCAAATTTTCTTTGATTTTATTAAAGGCATCATAGTATTCTTCATTCCATTCTTCAGGGTCATGCTTTTTCAACAGCTCAAAGATAGGGTCGCATTATTAGTGAACTGAGATATGAATCAAGCGATATAATTTAGTCTCCCTAAGAAACTTTTTACCTTTTTTTGTGTTCCTGAAGGAGCCAGCTTTATAATTGCCTAAGCTTTGTCAAGATCTACCTTAATTCTTTTTTCATGACCACGAATCCTAGTAATTTTTTTTATTTCATCCCAAACATGCACTTTACTAGATATAGCTTGAACTGATATTTGGGTAGCCTTTCAAAAAGCTTTTTAAGGTCCTCTACATGATTTTCACCTTTTCAAGACTTTGTTATCATATCGTTGACATAAACTTTATTCTTTTTGTGCATCATATCATGTAAAAGGGTGATTATCACTTTTTGATAAGTAGCCCAATATTTTTAGTTTGAATGGCATGACTTTATAACAAAATGTCATCTAAATTGTTGAAAATGTGGTTTTTTTCATGTCATTATATGCTATCTTAGTCTGATTATAACTAGAAAACCCATCCATGAGGGAGAATATTAAATGCTTTGTAGTGTTGTCAACCAAGGTGTAGATTTATAGAAATGGGAAATTTTATTTGGGGCTAGCTTTATTTAGATAATCCATAGACATTCTCACCTTTCCATCCTTTTGGGCACTAGGACTTATTAGCCACCCATTTAGGATATTTGGCTATAACTAAGAAACTAGTATCAAGCTATTTCTTAACTTCTTCTTTGATCTTTAATAGCATCTTTGGTTTCATATGCCTTAACTTTTGTTGTACTATTTTGTAACCTAGAATCAACAGCAAGTTATTGTCTATAATATCTATATTGAGCCTTGGCATATCTTGGTATGATGATACGAACATGTCCACATACTTTTAAAGTAACTTCTCTAATCTATACCATTCTTCTTATGAAAGAGATATACCTATTTTAACCTTTTTTTTGTTCTTATCATTCCCCAAATTGATCATACCAATGAGCTCCTGATGGTATTTTATTATTTTCTCCTCCTATTCTACCAGTTTTATCAAATTTGAAGGCAAGATATAGTCTTCTAAATCTTTATCATTAGGCCCATTAACTTGAACAAGATTTTCAAAATTGAATCTGAAGCAATAGTCATAACCATTCATGATGTTCAGTATTAGAAACCTAAAAATTATAAAAATTACAAAGATTTTGATGGATATTTGGGGTAAAAACAAAAGATTTATTAGCATGGATAAAAAAATGGAAAGAATAGTAAAGAAAATGTGATGAAAAATGTGTTACATTTGACATTTTACTTATGATGTTGAAAAATAAGCCCATAAAAACTTTTTGCATGCCTTTGGGTAGAGGCACTGGATTTTGGTTTAAGGATAATGAAAGTAAACAAACTGATCTCTATATTCAACCATTAAAATGAAATAAAAAGATTTTTTTCTTTGCTGTTATTGCTCCATCCTTCTCATTTAACTCCAAACTCATCTTTGAGAATGTTGCCTTGGTATCTTTTGTGGCCATTAATGCCTCTAACACTTTGGGGGTAAACATACCCTAAGAATGGAAAGTGTTATAAAGGTATGGAAATACCATGTTACTTTCATTTGACTATTGCCATTTGAGGCTGGCCGTTATCTTCTCTCTTTACTCTTGCATAAATTTCTTCTTATTAGCATTTGTTCATTGGTATCCAAACCAAATCATTCCTTATTCTTTACAAACTCCAATACTTCTTTCATCCCTTATAGTGCCCAACCAAGACCTAGACCAAGCTACCATTCTTTTACCAATATTTGCTTAACTATCATTCCTATAGTCTTAGATAGATGAAAGATAGGTATGATTGACCCTTCTCTCACTTATGTAGTGTTAACAGCTTCAAAAGCATAAAAAAACATTTAAGCACTTCTTTGGCAGCTTTCACATAAGGATTGTCAAGGGTCTTAGTAACTAAAAAATCTTTCTCGCTATCAACGTACACTTGTTTTCTATTGACCACAAATTTTACCTTCTGATACAAAGATAACTGTATGGCCCTAGTGGTATGGATCCATAATTTCTCTAATGAACAACTGTAAGATAGTGAAGTATCCATGACCTAAAATCAACATTAAAAGTGCAAGGACCCATCTGTAATGAAATCTCTATATCTTCAATCACTTCTCTTCATGACCTATCGAAGGTTCTGACCACTATATAGTTATTTTTCATGTAGGAAGGATCGACCAATAACTTTGACAAAGTAGCCATTGGTATAATATTGATGGATGATTCATTGTCAATTAGCACTTTTGCCATGGTATAACTTTTACACTTCATTGTGATAAGCAAGGCCTTCATGTTTTCTCACCTTTTTTGGTGAAATTTCATCATCATTTAATGTAATGAAATTTAGAGCACTATACTTCCCACCAAATGATCTACTTTCTTTATCGAAACATCATGGTCTACAAAAGCTTAGTTCAACATGTTCAATAAAGCATTTATGTAGGGTTTAAAGTTTAGCAACAAAAACAAAAAATGAGATTCTTGTTGGTATCTTGTTAAGCTGATCCATCACACTATATTCATGTGCCTGATAATCTTTAGAAATTCACATGCCTTATTTTTTATTACTAGTCTTTTGTATTATACTGTTAGGTTTATTACAATAAGAGCTCTCTTTTTATTCTTATTCCCTTATACTTCTTTTATTTTTTTTTCTTTTCTTGCTCTAATATCTCAAAGGCATAACATCAACCACTCGGGGTCATTCTTCCAACCCCAGATATGTTGGTTATATCACTAATGTTTAAATTATTAGAAGTAGTGCTATCACTGGATCTTTGGACTAATACATCATAATCGTACTTCCAACGAACTACCTTATCATTTTTATAAGGAAATGTACTAGGTACATGTACGGTTACAGTTACTACAAGGTAAGGAATTGATTCATTCGCCCCTGGTTTTAGCTTATTTTAAAAAATAGTTAAAAGCTTTAAGATAAACAATCCACCTAATCTTTGACCTACTGTCATGCTTACTTCATATGCTTCCTCTTCATGTAGAGTTAAATTATTCCAGTATCTATCAACCTTTGAAATGTTTGCTTAAATCCCTCACAATCTTGATTCAAATGACCAATTACCATTCCATAGTATTTGCATATTAGTCTGATCCTAGATAGCTACCATTAGTCTAAAAGGCCATCAGTTGAACCATGCTCATTTTAACCAAATAGTCATACACTATTTTTGAAAGAGTTTTCACTTATTTTATACACCTTTTGACTTCTCTACCCCCTCTATTACATTAGTTATACCCCTAGCATGATTGGGTAATGCGTTTTCTTCAACATTTGGCTTTGTTTGGGTGTTAAAATTCAGTCACCCATTCACCAATGCTTACATCTTGTATTTTAATGCTGTACAATCTTTGAAAGAATAACCTATTGTGCCATAATGGTATTCACATCAAGCATTGGTGATGTACCATTTAGGATATTGTAGATTGAAAGGCTTAATTGGGATAAAGGCAATAAGGTGGCCTTTTAGGAGTTATAGGTAAAGGTTTGTGTAGGACATACGTATTAGGTTAATAAGGGTCCTTTATTTAGTGTTAGTGGTGTAGGAGCTTTTTTTTTTTTTTATTCTAGAGTTGGGTTGATTGATTGGAAAAATATTTTTATAGTTAGTGCTAGAGTGTATTAGGGCACCTTTGGTCAGAAAATATTGGTACATTAGCTGTAATTATGGTATATAGAGGTATGATGTTTAAGATATCTGGTTTGCAGATGGGTATTAGGGTGAGTATGTGGGATATGGGTGGTAGGGAATGAAAGTGTAGATGATGGGCTTGAAACTACTACTACATAGGTTTCAAATTCTTTCTTTCTTATAGCATGGGTCTTTCTAGCATTTAGGCCTCTTACCCATCAATTTTACTATTTTTTATTGTATTCACAATTATCTCTCTCGATATCACCATATCGATAAACTTTTTAGTGGCATTGCCTACCAATTTGTCATAGTAAGGGGCTTTTAAAGTGTTGACAAAAAGTATCATAGTATCTTTTTTTTATTAATGTGTTTGGACTTGTGTAGTTATATTTCTCCATCTCTGTGCGTATTCTTGAAAGTTTCGATGGCTCTTTTCTCTATATTCTGCAAGAACAACCTATCTAGTGCTATATCTTTGACATGCTTTATTGTGCTATGAAGACTCTGCTAGATCCTTCCAAGAATGAATCTTACTTAGGTCTACTTGGATGTACCATCTTGTAATGGATCCGGTAAGACTGTCTTAAAAATAGTGGATTCTCAATTTGTCATTGTGTGTATGGCTGGTCATCTTTCTATAGAACATTGTAATATGTGTTGAAGGACACTTCATTCCATCATATTTTTCAAATTCTAGGAACTTGAATTTTGATGGGGTAATAAGATCAGGCACTAGACTTAGTTTATTGGTATCAATGCTTCCATATGCATTATGTCATTCAATTACCTTCATCTCTCTTCTAACATGTCATACTTGCTTTTTATTTTAGTGTTTCCTATGAACTCAGATACCTTTTTTAGTTTCTCTTGTTCTTTAGGATTATTAAGATTTGGCATAGTAATAGGGTCAAAAGAAAAAGATCCAAGATTAACGTTTATTTGGATAGGCAATGCTTGGCAAAAGTACCAGCATATTGTTGATGAGTGGTTGGTGGTGCCTAAGTAACATGTGAACCTTGCATATACTAGTTCTTCTGCTGCTTTTTCTTCCCTTGTATCGTGTGTCTCAACAATACTTTTCCCTTTAGACAATCTTACCAATATCTATTTCAATTTTGTAAACTGCTTATCTATATTCTATGACATCCTAGCGAGTGTCTCTTTTATTTCTTCTTAAGCCCTTTCCACCCTATCAATTCGATTGACATTTTCATTCTCCTTGATTCTTGAATGAGCTCTCATATTGTATGTGCAAAGGACTAATCGATCTTGCCTTTTGGGACACGCTATCCTTAAACCTTATGTAAATTCCCAAAAGTCAGAAGCACATGATGTGAATCTTTATTATTGACCTTAAAAGATAATTTAAAAATCCTCTAATACTTAGGTAAGATTTTTAAAGATACCTTTTTGCTTCAAAGGTTTGATTAGAAGTATACTTACAATCACCATCCCTTGTCCTTAATTGGCATGAACAATAATGTTCAAACAGAGATGCATGATATGTAAGTCAAATTATATTATTGTTGAAAAGGAACTCAAATCTCTTTCCTATATTTAGGTTGGGTTATTTAAGGATACTTCATTCGCCTCAAAAGTCTGATGGAAGTATATTCAAAATAATTATCCCTTTTCGTATGCTTCTTTAAACATACTTTTTAAGAAAGATAGTTACATTCATTTATAAATAATTCAAATCAAAAGAAGTTTTCATTCATTCCAAAAATCCAAGCTCTATACATTATGAACCTTTCTAAAACTAGAGCCATAAAAGTGTCAAACTTGCTTATATTGCCTATTTACCTTTTCCAAGAAATCCAAAATAAGTTAACTATGACTCCTAATGGGAACAACTCCTTATCTAAGTGATTCTACCATTTTACCATCACCTCAGCCTATTTGACTACCTTTTAGTTATGAGTATTAAAATGGTAACTCTTAGTCTTTCATTACTTTCGAGCATCTATCTTTTGGTTGCACCTTTGTTTCATTCTACTTTTCTTTCTTGCTCATTTTTGTGTACGAGGGCAATGTAGTCTTTGTTTTCTTGCAAATGTAGTTCCAGAGCCTGATCTCTATTTTGAATGCATCTTTCTTCCCTTAAGTATCCAAATGCCTTTTCTTTTCACTTCTTAACTCCTCTTTTAGCTCCTCATTCTCTTCTTAGCCCTTAATAGCTTTCTTTTGTTTGCAATGAAGGCTTTATGTGAATCCTTCTTTTCTTTGACTTTCAAAACAACCTTATCTTCATTCTCCTGGGCCTTAAGTTTCTAGAACTATACTTCCTCCTTGAGTTGCTTTACCTTTTCTCAATGTTTGCTCCTCTTTCTTTTGTCCTTTAATCGAGCTCTCAACCTTTGGTTTTCCAAGTGCAACTCCTTGACATTACTTTGAACTAAGTCTCTCTCCTTTGTCAACTTCTCTACCTATCTTGTTGTGCACTCTCTTCATACTTCAACTGACTAATCTCTTCTTGCAATCTCTAATTTTCTTTCTTCATTTTTTCTATCTCTGTCTCAAACTCCAACCTAGCAATCTTAAATTTTGACAATGGTGGCTTGGTCCACGGGTCAATTGCCTGGACTAACTCCTGATCTGAAGGTAGTATTAAATCATTGACTCACTTGGCCTTCCAAACTAGATACCCCGAGGTCACATCAACTACATATTTGCCCAATTCTGACCAAATGTATGCCCCAAACCTTTATAATGCCATGCACTCTTATTGCACTAAAATTTTAGTATTTTTATCTTATTTTTAGTACAATTTTACTCATATTTTAGCTTTTTCCTTAGGATTTTTGACAAAATTACTCCTAAATACAGATTTATCTCATGTGTAGGTACAAATATTGGAATTGAGGAATTTTGGACATTTTTTAATACAAATTTGGTGGATTTTTGGTGCAAACTGTGCAAATGGCCTAAACTAGTGTCAATAGGTCCCATTAGCATTAAGGGAGTTTTTCTTGACTTTTCTTGCATTATTTTTTTAATATTATTTTCATAGTTTTTTTTAGTGAATTGTATGATAAAAATGTTCACGAAACGTTTGAAATTTTTTGCAGCAAAAAGAAAAGAAAAGAAAATATATATGAAGCATGCAAGACGGACGTTGGTGCATGGTGCATGGGAGGAGCACCAAAGTTGTTAGGCATTTCAAGCTGGTTCAGGTGCACCAAGAAGAGTGGCTGATGTGGCACCTTAGAGGGCTGTGATTGGTCTTTATTTCGACTTTGTGACTCATGAAATACAAGTGAAATCAGTTTGCAATTTTGTAAAGAGAAAAGGTGTCAAACAGCCAAACAACTAGACCAAGCAACAGTGCACCAGGCGTGAGCACCAGGGAAAGAGGAAGGCTCTAGAAGCCCCTTTGCAGGGAGACTTTTCTGGATTGTTTTTAGACCTTAGGCTTCTCCCCTCAGAGAGTTAGATTAGGATTTAGATTTTTAGTTCTTTACTTTCCTGCACTTTCTTTTCTGCACTTTCTTTTCTTAGTAGCCAAACATTTTATTTCTAGTATTTTCCCTTTGAATCTCTTTGTAATCTTACTGTTTTTTAAGTGTTTTTAAGTTTTCTTTCAGAATCTTTCAATAAAATTTGCATTTGAATTCGTTTTCCAGTTCAAATCTACTAATTTTTTGTTGATACTCAAATCTGTTTCTGAATCTGCCAGTTCTGACATACCTGCGGTTTTTGAATGATATCTCATTCAAATCTTCCTTGTTTTTGCTCAATTTTTTTTTCATAGTTTCCTAATTCAATTATATACAACATATTAAAAATTCAACCTCAAACTGGCACCACTGCATTCCAGATCAAGCTTGGAAAATCTGGCTGGATGCAGTGACAGTGCAGTTCCAGTTTTGATCCAGCAAGTTTGGCATGGACTTCTCTCCACTTTGGCGATTTGTTTGCACTCTTTTCTTCTTTCTATCTTTATTTCTACTTGTTGGCTTGCTTAATTTAATTTTTTGCAATTTATTTCATGCTTTTAAGTGCTGTTTGATTAATTTTTGTTGAACATGTGCTGTTTTTCCAGATTATGCACTGTTTTTGAATTTGAGTTTGTTGAGCTGATTTCTTTGTTGATTCATACTATTTTCTTGTTGCTTTAGGTAGCTAACTCATAGATCTATGTTGTTCTAGCTTAGATGCAGTTCATTTTGATTTTATAATTGTAGGTTGAATTTTCTCTTTAGCAACATCATGCACTGTCATTATTCACGTCAGTTTTGGCTTACTGTTTTGTTCATTGTTTGATAAATCTTCTCTTTAACTTTGGTTCTGCAATTTAATCTCACATTTAGTCCTTTATTTTGTTTTTCATTTAGCCTACTTAAAGTTTCATTTGTTCAACATTAGGAGTCAAATTAAAAACAGTTTACAGCTTGCATTCATTGCTGGATATCTGCATTTATTCATTGCTTAGCTGTTTTTTGTTCGTAATTTCTGTTACTTTTCTTTACATTCAGTTTATTCAAATTGTTTTAGATCATTTCTTCATATAGGATGTTTAGTGGTTGTTTAGACTCTAGTTCACATTCAAGAAACTTTGCTTTTCCTTTTTTTAGCTTTCATTCCATGTCATTTTATGCATTAAATCTAGTTTTGATAATTCTATGATGTAAGCATGAATTTTGTAATTGCATTTTATGCTTGATTTTCAATTGTGCATTTTATTTTAGTCAGTATTTGCTTTTGCATTTTAGGATTAGATAAAAATTTAATTATCATGCTTTTACTGTTTAGTGAGATTTTCATACATTTTTACATATTGGTTGATTTTATTTTTCTTAGTTAGTTTAGTTTCATGTTGATTCTTTGATCGAACCAACTTTAGAAGGGTATGAGAATAAAATGTACTTAGTTTAGGAACCTCTTTAGCTTATCCTCATGGGATTGACATATTGACATTTTGGTCACTATTATTAGGCTTGTGCCTTGCAAGATTTTCACATCACACTCTATCTATGCAACCTTTTGTACCATAGTCGAACTCTATCTAATCTAGCCCTGGAGTCCATGGAATGAATTGATGGGACCCAAACTATCTTCTGACCATCAATGGTGTATAGCTAGTGGCTCCCCAAATGCCAAGCAATGGAACCTAAGGCTGATCACCACAATTATACAAGATTGAGACATGAGGCATCCACAGTGCCTTCCATTTCACTCAATCCCTTTCTAAGCTTCGAAAGAATACCATCCACTGCTCCTTAGAAAGACTTCTAGGCCACTCTTTTGCATTGAACTCAGCTAAAGCTGCTAGGGACTTGGTATAAAGCAGCAATGGAGTTTGGTCACTACCACAAAAATGTTTCTGAATCCACACATAAAGCAGATGAGCACAACCAATCATCCTTCCCTTTCCCTTCATTCAGCAAAAGTTCAAAGACTTGATGGTTTATGCCAAGATGGTTGGTGAAGAGTTAATCTTTTGCTCCAACTGTACGAAAAACTCAACCATGGGGGCCTCTATGTACTCAAAAACTGGTTATGGATGAACAGCAAGTACACAGATTGAATAAGTAGTAAAAGTGACATTTCGGTTGGAATGTCGATCCCACATAGATTATGTAGAAATTCCTAAGCTAATTATTAGTTATCACTTTACTTTTGCTAAAGTTGGTTCAATCACTCAATGTGCATGAAAAATTAACTCCTACAAAATTAACATAAAATAAAAAAAAAACAATTATGCAAAATAACAAAAATGACGTAAAATCGAATATTTCAAAAGTAAAATTCTACTAACAAAATGCAGGTAACCAACTAAAATCAAATAAGAACACAAATCATGAAAAATAGTGAATTATGTACAACTAAGCCTAATATGCAAGAACAAGTGATAACTAAAATAAAATGCAAAATTGGAAAATCAAGTGTGAACTACAATCACAAAAATCACATGAACATGAAACTGCATTATAGCAACTAGATATGGCATCTTCCATGAACAGGAAATGAACGCTAAACATGAAATGAATGTAAAAAAAATGAGATGAAAACAAAAGAAACAAAACTAATGCTTACATCTGGAAATGATGCCTATGCATTAACATGGAATGAGTGGAATTTGCAAATGTGTTCAAAGCTAGACATGCAAAACTTCCTAAACCTCAATTGGATTTGAAACAACCCCTAAATAGTATATATGAACACTTGATGTGAAGAGGAAGGATTGAATAGAATGTAAAAGAAAATTCAACCAAGCAGATACGACAAACCAGAAATGCAAAGAACAAACACAAGCTGGAAATTGAATTGTGATTCTTATGCTAATCAAATGGACTTCCTCTTAAGCCATCTGAAGAACTAATTGAATAATTACTTGAATAACTAAATGAAAATATAAATTGCAGAAACAAACTTGAAAAGAAAAATCATCCAACATTGAACAAAAAATACAATTGTAAGTTGTATAGACACAAAACTGATATTTACAGCATTTGGACTTCTAAATGGCATTAATAGAACTACATCTAAACTAGAATTTATATGGAAGAGTAAAGAACTAAATGAAAACTAAAATTGTAGCAAAACAATTGAAGAACAATTAAGCAAACTCTTAACAGAAACTAACTTGCATGTGACATGCACTTATCTCACATGAAATTTCAAGAGAAAAAATTTTAGTAACTCCAAAAGAACTTCATCTGAGCTAAAGATGTATTCCACAAAAAGTTTTTTACAAGATTTAAAGAAAAATTGCAGAAAATTAAAGAAAAATCAGATCAACAATCTTGCAAATCTAAACAATGCACAACTAAACAATAAAAGAGTAGATTCACAACTTTTAATCAAAATGGCCACTAGATTCAACTAAAATGAAAGCAAGCAATCAAAAGATAGCAGGTAACAAGTAGAACTAAGGATTTAAAGAGAGAAGAAGGCAAACGGATCTGCAAGGGGAGAGAAGTTCCACGCTAAAGTGAACTATTCATGTCTGGCCTGCAGCTTCACCTTGCATCCAGCTGAAACTTCCAACTCTGTTCTGGAATTCTGTGTTCTGAATTTGAAGTTGATTTTTATATATGTTGTAGCTCTATGAATGAGGAACATGTGGAAAAAAACCTGAATAAAAACAAGCTAGATTTGATAGAGTTCCAATCCAAAAACTGTATGTATATCAGAGGAAACAATTTCACAAACAGCTTGAGAAGTAAAGAGAAATCAAGTGACTTAAGCCGGAAAATGATTGAAAATGTAAATTTTATTGCATGATTCTTAAAGATCACTAAAAAATACACTAGAATATGTAAATTGACAGCAAAATTCAATGAAGAAAATCTTGAAAAAGACTGTTTGGAAGCTAAGAAAATTGAAAGAACAGAATAGAAAAGGAAATCCAGGACAATAGAAAAAAATCTAAACCTAGGCTAATGGTCCTAAATGACCGGCCCTCTCCCCCCATTTATAGTTAGAGGGGACGAGCCTCAGGTCCTAAAAAATATCTAGAAATGCTATGGGTTCTAGAGGCTTCTTCTTCCTTGCAATTCATGGTTGGGGTATGCACGCTGATGTGGTTTGAGCCTAAGTCTTCAATAGATTTTTCAAGCTCCCTCTCACGCCTATTTGCTGGTTCAACAAGTCAAAATAAGAACTAATCACAGCCTCCAAAATGCCAGCTCAGCATCCTTTTCTTAGTGCTCTTGCTACTAGCATGTAACATTACTTATTACTAGATCTTCTATGCAAACGTCCATCACCCATGCATGTCCTTCAATTTTTTTAGCATAAATTTCAATCATTTTATGAATATATTTATAATACATTTTACTAAAAAAAAAAAAAAGAAAATAATACTAAAAAATTATGCAAGAAAAATCAAGAAAACTCCCTCAATGTCAATGTTTCTTATTGACACTAGATTAGGCCATTTGCACAAATTACATAAATAATCCTCCAAATTGTATAAAAAATTACCAAATTTCCTCAATTGCATTATTTGTATCTACACACGAGATTGATGTGTATTTAGGAGCAATTTTGGCATAAATGCCAAGGAATAAGCTAAAATATAAGTCAAATTGCACTAAAAATGATCATGAAAAAAGTTAAAATTCTAGTGCAATCAAACTCCCAAAATTAAGCTTTTGTTGTCCTTAAGCAAAACAAGATTGAGCAAGAATCATAATATACCTTCAATGCCTCATTCAACATGAATGTCTCATAGATTGATTAGTGAATATACCTAAAGCAAAATCATGAACAAGTGATAATATAAAAGAATCCACCTAGGCTAAGATCATTCCTAATTGTGGTTCCACAAGCAAACGACACCTCTCACATATCCTTGCATGAAATTTAGTAATGTTATGCAAAACATGAAACTTTAATAACAATGATCAATAAAGTATACTCATGTTCCATAAGTTTGCTTATCACATCTCTCTCCACTAATGTAGATAAACACATGACCAAGGATCATTTAGGGCTTTAATATGCTTATAATGTTAGGCTAGGGTCAAGGTAAGATAAAAGTCATTTAGGCTAGGTACCCTAACAATGCATCACATGTCTAGGATCATCCATAGTTGAGCTTCCAAGGTAAGAAAGGTAAGCTTGACTAAAGAATCACCCTTCCAAACTTTGATTTTGCCCATTTTTCTTTCTATTCTTCTTTTCTTTGCTTTTATATCACTTTATTGCTTTTGGTTTTTTTTTTCTTTTTTTCTTTTGCAAGCTAGCTTGACTTCTTCTTTTTTTTTATTTTTTTTCAATTTCCCATTTTTTTCCAAGCTCTATCATTCCTCCCTAATAATGCATAATTCACAAATGGTGCATGAATGTCCTAATACATATAGGGCAAGGGACCGTAAACGTAGGAAATATGCAAAATAAGATTATAGGCTTGTAATGTATTTTCAAAACAAAGAAAAGGATATCATAAGGCTCAAATGGGGTGACTTGGAAATATTATATCAAGATTGGCTCGAAAGGCTCAATCGATCCATAGATAGCCTATATCATTTCCCTAATCACGTGTCCCCTAGAATTTCGCCTTGAGAGATGATCAAAACAAATTTTAGAATCATGAAACACAACTCTAAAGACCAATGAAAAAACAATCTCATGCTTACATAATCAACACTAGATAAAAAAAGTGCAATTCAACTTTCAAAGCATCAACTCACAAATAAAAACCATATTCAAGAATTCACTAAACCTAAGCATCATTTCATATTTCACACATATTTAGTCTTTTCCTAAAGCTATATCCATTTTCAATCTCTACCTATCATTGGCTTCATGAAAAACTCATCAAAGTAAGCATAGTAATGATTCAAGCTGGCACATGTTAAGCTCAATTTCAAGGTAAAACAAAGGAAAATTTGAAATATTTTGCAAAAATTTTGAAAATTTTCCCATACTACCAAACTTAAATAGCACATTATCCTTAATATGTAAGCAACAAGTAATAAAGCATAAGAGAGAGGTGTAAGGAAATTCCCCTATCATCATGAAGGCATGGTGACCGAATGTCCACATCTTGTTTTGGCCTAAACTAATGTATTCATTTTAAGCTTTTATTCATCCTACGAAATAAGAAAACAACTACACAAAGAACTACATCAATATGTACAAGAAAAATCAAAACCAAATGAACAATAGGCAGATGAACAAGTATATATACATCACAACCGAATAAACATAAGAACAAATATGTAGAAATGAGGAAAAAAGTAATATGCACAAGAAAACAAACATGCAAACACATATGTACACAAGCATGCAAAAAAAAAAAAAGCATGAAAAACTAAACTTGGGTTGCCTCCCAAGAAGCACTTTCTTTGAAGTCAAATGCCTAGACCATGAGCTCAAGAAAATCAATCTCTAAAATGAATTACTTCCATCACTCCCCCAACCTTTCCTCGATAATAGTGTTCAGTCTATGCCTATTCACTTTAAAAGGAACCCTTTTCACTTCATCCATAATTTCCATAATGCTATAGGGAAAAACCTCTATCACCACAAATAGGCATATCCATCTCCATTTAAGCTTTCCTAGAAAAAGCTTTAAGTGAATAAAATATCAAACCATCCTGACTAGGCTCAAATGTCCTATCCAAAATTTTCTTGTCATGCCACTTTTTAATATTCTCCTCAAACAACTAAGCATTATCATAGGCACGCAAGCAAAACTCGTCAAGCTCAAAGAGCTATAAAAGTTGTTTCTCACCTAATGAATCTAAATCAAAGTTTAAAATCTTACCTTAATATGCCTTATACTCTAACTCTACTAGCAAATGACAAGCTTTCCCATATACGAGTTGATAGGGTGACATCCTAATCATAGTCTTGAAAGTGGTCTTGTATGCCCACAGTGCATCATGCAATCTCCCAGACCAATCCTTGTGAATTGGATTCATTTTTCTCAAGTGTGGACATAATTTCCTTATTTGACACTTCTATTTAACCACTACATTATGGATGATAAGTAGTGGCGACCTTATAAGTTAGCCCATACTTTGCTACCAATGCATCAAAAATCTTATTACAAAAATGGGATCTCTCGTCACTAATGATGACTCTAAGGGTTCCAAATCTAGAAAATATATTCTTTCTAAAAAATTGAGTATTACCCTAGCATCACTAGTAGGCAAAACTACTGCCTCTACCCATCAAAATATAATTTGCAGTCATCAAAATATAGTGGTTCCCATAAGAAGAAATGAAAGGTCTCATAAAGCCTATACCCCTTACATAAAAAAATCTCAACCTCTAAAATTGGGTTCAAGAGCATCTCATGTTTTCTAGATATGCTCTAACTCTCTGACATCGATCACATTTTTAAATAAACAAATACGCATCTCAAAATAAAACGGGCTAATAAAATCTCAATTGAAGCACTTTTGTAACAATACTCATCTTTCCAAAATGTCCACCATAATCAGAAGTATGGCAATGCTTTAATATATCATCAACTTTCTCCACCGAGACACATCATCTCAAAATGTGATCCTTACCTTGCCTAAACAAATAAGGCTCATCCAAAACATAATGTCAGACATCATGCAAGAACTTTTTCTTTGGTGGAATGACAGATCTAGGGGTAAAACTCCACAAAAAATGAAAATGAAATAATTAACATACCAAGGTAATTTATCATGTCAAAATGTCATCAACTGCTTATTAGGAAAAGTCTCACCAATGCTCAAATCACTATCAATACCACCATTATCTAACCTAGAAAGATGGTTAACCATACAGTTTTTTTTATCATTTCTTATCTCTAATCTCCAAATCAAAGTCCTATAAGAGGAGAATCCACCTAATTAACCAATGCTTTGCATCTTTCTTAGTCATAAGATATCTAATTGCAGCATGGTTAGTGTAAACTATGACCTTAGATCCTATAAGATAAGAATGAAACTTGTTAAAAGCAAAAACAACTGCTAATAGCTATTTCTCAATAGTAGCATAGTTTAAATGAGCACCATTCAAAGTCTTGCTTGCATAGTATATGGCATGAAATTACTTCCCTATCCTCTGATCTAGAACAACTCCTATTGCATAATCACTAGCATCACACATAAGCTCAAATGTTAAAGACCAATCACGTGCTATAATGGTGGAAACAAAATCTAATTTCTCTTTAAGCACTCAAAAAGTATGCAAGCAATCATCATCAAATTTAAACTTTATTGCCTTCTCCAATGATCTACATAAGGGTTTAGAAACCTTGGAAAAGTCTTTAACAAATCTCCTATAAAACCTTGCATGTTAAAGAAGACTGTGAACACCTTTAACTATAGTCAAAGGTGGTAATCTCTCTATCACCTTGATCTTAGCTCTATCAATCTTAATCTCAGTAGCAAAAACCTTATGACCTAGCACTATCCCTTATCTAACCATGAAATGACATTTTTCCCAATTTAGCACTAGGTTGGTTTCCTCATGTCTATTCAAAACGATAGCTAGGTGATCGAGGCAATCCTCAAAGCTATCACTTAAGATTGAAAAATCATCCATGAACACCTAAAGGAAATCCTCTACCATATCGAAAAAAATAGCCATCATACATCTTTAAAAGGTAGCTTGGGTATTACAAAGTCCAAAAGTCATTTTCCTAAAGACAATGGTACTAAAAGGGTAGGTAAAAGTAGTTTTCTCTTAGTCTTCAGTTGCTATAGCTATTTGATTGTATTCAGAATACCTATCTAAAAAATAATAATACTCATGTCCAAATACTTGGTCTAACATGTTATCAATAAAAGGCAAAGGCAAATGATCTTTTCTTATTGCCTTATTTAGCTTTTGGCAATCTATACAGACCCATTATCCAATAACAGTCCTAGTAAGAATCATCTCATTATTCTCATTTAGCACTGTTATCATCCTAACCTTCTTAGGCATATACTAAACTAGGCTGACCCATTCAATATCCGAAATCAGGCATATGATCCCATCATCCAACCATTCAATAATATCTTGTTTCATTATTTCTTTCATTGTTGGATTTGACCTTAACTGCATCTTAATGGTTGGCCTAAATTCATCATCCATCAAAATCTTATGTGTGCAAAAGGATGGACTAATACCTCGAATGTTGGCAATGGACTAACCTATAGCTAGCTTGTGGTTACATAGGACATAAAGAAGTAGTGCCTCTTAATTATCAGTTAAGGATGTTGATATGATCATAGGCAAAGTATCATCCTCACCTAAGTAAGCATACCTAAAGTGTGAGGGCAATGGTTTAAACTTATGATTGGTAGGTCTACCACAGAAGGTTTAATTATTGTAGGGAGAGTATCTATGTCTACTAAAAGATTAACACTAGAAAAAAGTACATATCGACTGGTAGAGATCATCAAAATTGCATCATCATCCTCACTCAGATCCATGTCTTTTACCTCTTTAATAAAAGAAGAATCCTTAAATTATAAGATCGGATGCTCTAGATGAAAACTATCATTAACCAAGCTATTAACTTTCACCGTAAAACACTTCTTAGAATCATCAAGATACTTTAAAGCCTTAAAAACATTAAATCGAACCTCTTGATCCTATACTCACAAAGTCAACTCTCCATTTTGCACATCTATCTAGGCCTTTCTATTGGCTAAAAATAGTTTCACTAAAATAATCGAGATCTCATGATTAACCTTTATGTCCAACACAATGAAATTAGTAGGAAAGATAAATTTCTCTACTCTAATAAAGACATCTTTCACAATCTCTCTAAGGTATTTTAATGACCTGTCAACCAACTATAGAGTAACTAAGGTAGGTTTAGGCTATCCTTTTCTCTAATCTTTGAAAGATGAACTAAAGCATCAAGTTAATGCTAGGACCTAGGTCACACAAGGCTCTATCAAAAGACATGCTATCTATAGTATAAGGAATGGTCAAGCTATCAGGGTCTTTAAGCTTTGTAATTAGTCTTCTCTAAATCATAGATGTGCACTTACTATTGAGTGTAACTATTTTATAATCCTCAAGCCTTATTTTATAAGAGATAATGTCCTTTATAAATTTTACATAGGTAGGCATCTACTTAAGCATATCTACAAATGGGATATTAATGTGCAACTTCTTAAACACCTCAAGAAATTTAGAGAATTACCTTTCCTCTTTCTACTTTTGAAATCATTGAGGGAAAAGAATATAAGGTCGAGGTGGCTTAACTCAAAGAGGAGCAGGCCTCGATGAACTAGGTAAAGTAATAGAAGATAGTGTCTATGGTAACTAGGTATGAATAGGTACTACTCCTTTATCTTTTTTTTTTCTCTTTTCTCAATCTTGAATTAAGTCTTTATCAGGCTTATCATCATCAAATCCCTTATTTGCCACATCTTGAAAACATATTCGGACTTGGCCACTAGTTAAATGCCTTTCACTTTTAAGAGTAATTGCCTTACATTGCTCTTTCCCTTCCCTCCTAGGGTTAACCTCTGTGTTACTAGGTAAGGTACCTCGGGTCAAATACTCAAAAAGGTAGCTAGCTAACCAATTTAGGTCTCTAAGTTCTTTATCACTGCAGACTAATTATGTAGTCAAATACTCAAAAGATCTTTAATTGAGGTTTTTTTTTCTAAGGGTGCCATAGATGGATATAAAGGTGTGTAGTGTTGTGAAGGATGCTGTTATTGATAAGGTGGCTTCTAAAAACTAGGAGGGTGAATGGTTTATAAAATTAAGCATGTTATGGTGGTGGTGGTGGTGGTACAGGTGGTAATGGCACTTGACTTGGCTAAAAAGATATAGAATAGTGGTTTGTTGGTAATTCCAAGAGAAAATAGGATTATTCCTCTAACTTGGGTTGTATGTGGAAGAATAGGTGTTGTTGGGCTACCTACAGTTCTATCCTACAAATTGAACTAACTCTTAATGCGTGCTCGAACATGACTCCCCTGGTTGTCTTACCTCATATACCTCACACATAGCTAAGGAACTATTCGTATGAGTAAACCTAGAGTGACTAGAACTAGGCTCTAAGGATGTAACCTTACACTATAAAAACTCTATAGATTTAGCTAGGAAATCTACCATAGCACTTAGCACTATAAGCTTACTAAGCTCGTACACCTCAAATCTCTTTTAAAATGCTGTCTCTCATTAAAGCACAGACAATTATTAGTCACCATATCCTCAATAGGCTCATAAGCTATATCAAAAGTCATACTCATCAAAGCACCTCTTGATACAACATCTAAAAGAGTCTTAGTATTTGGCACTAACCCATTATAAGAATCTAGATCTTCAGCCATTGTAATAGTCTATAGTGTGAACATCACCTCAAGAGCTCCTTGTATCTCTCCTAACCCTTATACAAGGTCTTCAAGTCATGTTGGGAAAATGTAGTGATCTCATTCCTAAGCTTGGCTATCTTGGCCTGAGGAAAAAAACTTAGCCATAAACTTTTGCACTAAATCATCCAAAGTGGTGATGGAATCTAGTGGCATCGAGGTTAACCAACTCTTGGCTCTATCTCTAAGGGAAAATGAAAATAACTTAAGCGTAATGGCATCCTTATTAACACCACTATTTTTAAATGTATCAAAAATCTCTAAAAAAATCCCAAAGATGAGTATTAGGATCTTTATTCGAATTACCACTAAATTGCAACAACTATTGTATCATCTGGATGATTGTAGGTTTAATCTTAAAACTATTGGCTTATATAGCTAACCTCCTAATGCTAGGCTAAAAACCATGAAGATCAAGCACAACATAATCCCTAAGGGCTCTAGTGTCCTGCTTGGTTATGGTTCCGGTTAGATCGACCTATCTTTCCCTTCTAATCCTTCTATATGCAACCTTAAGGTTAAAATCTAAAGGGATCAACTTACAATTCCTAACTGAGTGCATACATGTGCCATAAGAGCACTAGACCAACAACCTAGAAATGGAAACCTACATATATACAACTAGGAAAAAAAAAGACATCAACAAAGGTCCCTAAATATATACACCTAGAACCGACACAAGCCTAAGCTCTAGCCTAAAGTTTGTACACTAAAAGGAACCAATCTATAGAAGAGTATGGTGAAGAAGAATATTAACCTAGGACTCTTGACTCCTAGTCCTTGGCAATAGCACCAAAAACTTGTTACAGATGAACTGCAAGTATACGGGTTGAACAAGTAATAAAAGTGACCTTTCGGTTGGAATGTCGATCCTACAAAGATTAGGTAGAAATTCCTAAGCTAATTATCAATTATCACCTTACTCTTGCTAAAGTTGGTTCAATCATTCAATGTCCATGAAAAATTAACTCCTATAAAATTAACAAGAAATAAAAAAAAATATTACACAAAATAACAAAAATTACATAAAACTAAATATTTCAAAAGTAAAATTCTACTAACAAAAATGCAACTAACCAACTAAAATCAAACATGAAAACAAATCATGAAAAACAAAGATTATGTACAACTAAACCTAATATGCAAAAACAAGTGATAACTAAAATAAAATGCAAAATTGAAAAGTCAAGTGTGAACTAAAATTGCAAAAATCACATGAACACGAAATTGCATTAAAAAACTAGAAATGATGTCTTGCATGAATAGGAAATGAAAGCTAAATATGAAATGCATGTACAAAAAATGACATGAAAATAAAAGACCAAAATTGAGGCTCATATCTAGAAATGACACAATGCATTAACATGGAATGAGTGGAATTTGCAAATGTGTTCAAAGCTAAACATGCAAAACTTCCTTAACCTAAATTGGATTTGAAACAACCCCTAAACAGCCTATATGAACACTTGATGTAAAGAGGAAGGAATGAACAAAATGTAAAAAAAAAATTCAACCAAGCAAATACAGCAAACCATAAATGCAAAGAACAAAAACATGCTGGAAACTGATTTTTTATTCTTAAGCTAATCAAATGGACTTTTTCTTAAGCCAACTTAAGAACTAATTAAAGAACTACTTGAAGAACTAAATGAAGATATAAATTGCAAAAACAAACTTGAAAAGAAAAATTATCCAATATTGAATAGAAAATATAGTCGGAACTTGTATAAACTAAAAACTTATTTTTACACCTCACGGTTTGGACTTCTAAATGGCACAAATAGAACTACACCTAAACTAGAATTTATAAGGAAAAGTAAAGAACTAAATGAAGACTAAAATTGTAGCAAAACAATTGAAGAACAATTAAGCAAACACTTTATAGAAACTAACTTGTGTGTAAAATGTACTGATCTTACATAGAATTTCAAGAAAAAAAATTCAATATATGATCAGTAATTGGAAAAGAACTTCATCTGAGCTAAAGATGTATTCCATAACAAGTTTTCCACAAGATTTAATGGAAAAATCATAGAAAATTAAAGAAAATAAGATTAACAATCTTGCAAATCTAAACAATGCACAACTAAACAATAACAAAAAAGAATCACAACTTTCAATCCAAATGGCCACTATATTTAATTATAATAAAAGCAAGTAATCACTAGATATGAGGTAACAAGTAGAACTAAGGATCTAAATATAGAATAAGGCAAACAAATCTCTAAGGGAAGAGAAGTTCCATGCCAAAGTAAACTGTTTATGTCTGGCTTGCACCTTTACCTATTATCCAGCCAAAACTTCTAGCTCTGATTTGGAATTCTATAATGTGAATGTGAACTTGATTTTTATATATGTTATAGCTCTATGAATGAGAAACCTATGAAATAAAAAACTTGAACAAAAACAAGCTAGATTTGATAGAGTTTCAATCCAAAAATCATAGGTATATTAAAGGAAACAATTTCACAAATAACTTAAAAAGTAAAGAGAAATCAAACAATTTAAGATAGAAAATTATTGAAAATGTAAATTTTATTGCATGATTCTTAAAGATCACTAAAAATACACTAGAAAATGTAAATTGGTAGCAAGATTCAATGAAGAAAATCTAGAAAAACACTATTTGGAAGCTAAGAAAATTTAAAGAATAGAATAGGAAAAGAAATGTAGGAAAACAGAAAAAACTCTAAACCTAGGCTAATGATCCTAAATGGCTAGCCCACTCCCCTTATTTATAGGTAGAGACAAGAAGCCTTAGGTCTTAAAAAGTATCCAAAATTTCTGTAAGTTCTAGAGGCTTATTCTCCCTTGCAATTCATGGCTAGGTTATGCACACTAGTATGGTTGGAGCCAAGTCTTCAACATGTTTTTTCAAGCTCCCTCTCACACCTATTTGCTAGTTCAACAAATCAAAATAAGGACAAATCACAACCTTCCAATATGCTAGCTCAGCATCTTTTTGTTAGTGCTCTTGCTACTAGCTTGTAATGCAACCTGCTCACTAAATCTCCCATGTACACATCCATCTCCCATGCACTAGATACGTCCTTCAAAAAAATTTTCTTTTCACATAAATTTCAAACATTTAATGAATCTATTTATCATACATTTTACCAAAAAAATTATGAAAATAATACCCAAAAATTATGAAAGAAAAGTCTAGAAAACTCCCCTAATGTTAATGTAACTTATTGACACTAGTTTAGGCCATTCGCACAAATTTTACAAAAAATCCTCCAAATTGTAAAAAAAAAAAAAAAATCCAAATTTCCTCAATTGCATTATTTGTAGCTTCACATGAGATTGATGTGTAACAAGCCAAAATACGAGTCAAATTGCACTAAAAATGATCATGAAAAAGTTAAAAATTCTAGTGCAATTATGTACACTAAAGCTCTCAAAAAGATCACCAGACCATAGATTGCCAATACAAACATAACCATAACTCAGTATTCATTAAAACTTTAAAGCATTGCATCTTATAAGAAAGTCCATGGTATCGCTTCACTAGTTCATTTTTCTTATCTATCACTTGAACCTCAACCCCAATTATCTTTGCTAATTTTTTCTTATACTTTGATGATTTTTGTGCCTTTCAATACACTCTATCAAGCTTAGCTGGATCTAACCATAGTAGGGTAGAGTACTCCATTAAAGTAGGTGTCAAATCTTCCTAATTGAACGTGAAGCATCAATACACCAAATTCTAGAACCTTATTGTTGCTTTCAACATCTAATCATCAGGTTTCACCATCAATAATAGGGCAATGTCTCTATACTTGGCTCTAAAAGCTACCTTCTTTTTTGGATCCCATTAACTCTAAATTCCCTTTAAATCTACTATATCATTCTGTCTTAAGTCCATATATACCATTTTCAAAAGGTTTGCAACATACCCATCCATTAAACAGTTTCTTTCTATTCGTTGCCTATTTTCTGATTAATCCCTAACCTCCCAAAATGACTTATTTACCGAGGATCCTACTTGTAATTCTTGGGATGCCATGAAAACTTCTACCAATGAATTATCTATAATGCATATCTCCAATGATTTTATGTCAAGAATGATGCATGAAACAAACAAGAAAAAGGAAAATGCATAAAATGCAGAAAATGCAAGAAAATTAGTCAAAAGGAAAATAGAAATGCAAATGCAAGGTAACAAGACAAGTTAACACACACATTCTTTATTAATAGATTTTCAACCCCCTTTTCATTTTTTTTCATATTTTCACATCTTCCCTTATTTTTTTATTTTTTTATTTTTTTATGTTGTTTTTCTATCAAGAATTTTAATTCTTAATGATTTCCCCTTTCCTTTTTTATTAAAAGCATCAATTCAAATTATTAAACTAACAAAAAAGTAAATGACAAAGGTAAGGAGTGTTCTTTTATATGACTTATTTAAGGTAATTACTACAAAAAAGTGTGGCATGGCTTTCCACAAGGCTAGCCCCTTAAAGTTCACGATATGCTAGGCTAGGAATTGACGCATCTAAAAGTTCTCAAATTATTCCTCACATGATCATCCCTTATAGACTAATGATGCACCTCGATCCTCCCCTATTACAGATTAAAGCAAAAAGGGTTCAATTTTAGTGGGAGTGTTTAATTAGCCATTACAAAAGGTTTATACCTCATGAAAGCTTAGTTACTTTACTTTCTCCTAAAAAGTTTAGAGCTTGATATAGAGCTTATGCATGCAATGCATATGTGAGTGTATATGAAAGAACATACAAACCTTTCACATTGTCCCAAAATACTCATATCCTAAATGCTCCACAATTATTAAGACCAAAGTAAATAATAGCAATTTAAACTAAGTGAAATAATTAAAATATGCATGAAATGTAAAACATACATTTATTTTTCATTTTTTTGGGAAACAAGGAAATCAAAACATTTTTTTAATTTTTTTCAAAATTTCAAATTATTTTATTTTTTTTCCAAATTTCCACTTTCTAAGAAAACAAGAAAGTTAAAATCAAGGAATTAAGATTAAACATTGATTAAGACCTTTAAACCAAAATTTAGTATAACATGCAATCAATTTTTGGCTTAACTTTCTAAAAAATGTTCCTAGTGGAGTTGCCAAACATTGCGACGTGCAAGCTTGAGAACCTGATCGTCAAACTTAGGGAATGAAAAATAAATAGGGTGCTAAAAACTGTTTTCAATAAAAAAAATAAAGGTCATCACCAATCTTTTTTATGGTGTAATTGGCCACCCTAAAATTTTATCATTTTAATAAAACATTTAAAAGGGGTTTAAAGTTTTATAAAAAAAAACATTTTTTGGTTTGTAAAAACAAAGTTGGTTCCGAGAGTCAATTACGTGTAGGGAAGAATTAGCACCCCCATAGCACCTGTCAAAGATGGTACCAATTGATTGCATGTTATCCTTAAATTTTGATAAAAAAAGGGTCTTTTTTATGTTTAGAAATTAATTTCTTTATTTATTCCAAAACTTGAAATTTTTTTCTTTCTAAATCAATTTTTTCTTTTGGAAACAAAACATTTTATTTTTGGATCAAAATTAAAACATCTTAAGTATCGAGACATCTCTTTTAGTTTTCTATATTTAGGTAGGGGTTCAAAACCATCTCTAACTTTAGTGTTTTCAAATTGCCTTACAAAACTAAGATAACACCTCGCATAAATGATAACCATCAAGAGTCCCTTAAATTTTTCCTTGAGATGTTATTTTATTTAAAAGTATTTTTCTTTGAAAACTTATTTTTAAAAATCATATGCATGGTATGCTTGGACATAATAAAAATGATGAATGCATGATGGTTAAACATGAATGACAAAATATGAATGCATGGTAATTTAAGAATGCATGTAATAGTAAAGTCGATGAGATGCAAATGCATAAATAGGGTCAAAGTTTGGTTTTAAGGTTTGAAGGTTGGTTCAAGTTTTTAGGGTTTGAAGTAGGTTTAGGGTCAAGGTTATGATTTGGGGTTCGATTTAGGGTTTTAGTTGGTTTAAAGTTTAAGGTTTAAGGTTTGGTTTAGGATTTAGGGTTTAGGGTTTAGCATTTAGAATTTGGGGTTTGGAGTTTAGGGCTTTGGTTTAATTTTTAGGGCTTAAGGTTTGGTTTAATATTTAAGGTTTAAGGTTTAGGGTTTGGTTTAGGATTTCAGGTTTAAGATTTGGTTTAGGGTTTAAGGTTTGGTTTTGGGCTTAGGGTTAGTTAAGGGTTTAAGGTATGTTTAGGGTCTAGTTAGGGTTTAGAGTTTAGGATTCAAGGTTTAGGGTTTGGATAGGGGTTTAGGGTTTTGGACAGTGGCTTAGGGTTTGGATGGTGGTTTAAGGTTTAGAGTTTAGGGTTTAGGGTCTAGTTAGGGTTTTGGGTTTTGGGCTTAGGGTTAGTTAAGGGTTTAAGGTATGTTTAGGTTCTAGTTCAGATTTAGGGTTTAGGATTCAAGTTTAGGGTTTAGGGTTTGGATAGCGGTTTAGGGTTTTGGATAGTGACTTAGGGTTTGGATGGTGGTTTAAGGTTTAGGGATTTAGGTTAGGGATTTGGAGTTTGAATTTGGGGTTTCATGGAAAATGCATGTGATAAAAATAAATTACAAGAATGTTATTAGTAAAAATGTAAATATTGATGCATGGAAAATGCATGACTATGGAACAAACTTATTACAAATCTAGAAACTAAATATGCATGCAACAACATGATGAAATTGGATCAAACACTAATGTTTTAAAGAATTTAAAAGACATGTATCATCATTTTTTTTTCTCTTGAAATTCATGCAAATAATCACAAAATAGCCTAAAAATCCACTTTTCTAACATTTTTGTTTCTTGGAAAATTGATCAAAAACATTGAAAACTTGAAGAACAAAGCAAGGACACATACAAACATATATAAAACAAGCAACGTTTAGTCATTTTGCATAGAACAAGTTTTGGCCAAGCATAGGAATGACTTGGCCAAAAGCTTCGTGGCAACATCAACAATCTTCCATCATTTTATTTACTCAAATCATTTATCAAAACCTCATAATACCATAATATAAAGACATTTTCATCATGCATAGAATTTTATCAAACATGTAGCAAACTAAACAAAGAGGAAACCATGAAAACAAACACATATAACCAAACACTAAACATATATCAATAAACTAACCAAGATTCATGCAATTAACAAGCAAACTAACAATTTAATCATCACAAACATCATTAAAAGCAAAAAAAAAAAATTAAAGAGAACCAAAAGGAGGTTCAACCATGGTGATATGGTGCTTGGCCAAACCTCCAAATGGCCAACAATGTGGATTTTGTGTTAATGTTGCTTGATCTTTTTAGCTTCAATCTAAACTATTATTTAGTTGGATGAATTCTTGATTCAGGCTTGGATTAAAAGAGATGAAAAACTATGGATTTTCTTCACTAAAACAGAAAAATTGAAAGATAAACAATATGAAAACAATATGAAATGCAATGGAATGTAATGAAATGCAATGGAATGTAATGAAATGAGAAGGAAAATGCTATTAAGAGTTATACCTCCACAAAGCTCTCCAAGAATTTTTCTTTTTTTTTTCTTTTCCTCTACTTTTTTTACGTGAATTCCCAGTTGCCTCCTTCTCTTTTCAGCCTTTAATGGAGAATAAATATCTCATGCACAAGCCATCCAAGCCTTAAGATCAAATTTCCATGTAATAGTCATTCTTTCTTCTTTGTTTTGTTATGTAATGAGCCATTTTCACCATTGGATCCAACCCTTCAAGATTGTCCCATGGCTCAAAATGTTCATGGCCAAAGATTGCATTTTCAATGCTGCTCGAATCATGTGAAATGACCAATCTACACCTAATTAAAAAGTTTTTGGTTTCTATTCAATTTTCTTGGGAAACTAAGGTCCCTTCTTCATTTTTGCATTTTTAAAGAACCAAAAATTCTCAAATAATATGAAATCATGATATAGAAGTTTTCAAGAAAATCCAACGTCAGAAAGGTCAAATTATGAAATTACCCTTAAAAGATATTTTGGTAATTTCAACCTCTTGAGGTGCAACGAAGGTTTATACTTCACCAAAAATTTTCAAATAATTTAAAAACATGATGTGGAATGTTTTGCGAAAAATCGACCTCAGGAAGGTCAAATTATGAAAATACCCTTAAGGGTATTTTTGTAATTTCATACATTTTAAGGTGCAATCAAGGTTTTTAATGCACCAAAAATAATGAAAGAATATAAAACCATGATCTAGAGTTTTTCATGAAAATCCAACCTTGGAAAGGTCAATTTACGAAAATATTCCTAAGGGCATTTTAGTAATTTCATACCTCCCATAGTATGATCAAGGTTTTCAATGCACTAAAAATCATAAAATAATTTTTAATCATGATTTGAAAGTTTTCATGAAAATCCAACTTTGAGAAAGTTAAATTATGATAACACCCCTGAAGGATATTTTTGTAATTTTGCTTTTTTAGAAGTGCAATCAAGATTTTTAGTGCTTTAGAAACACAAATCTCAATTTTAAGCCATATTAATTTCAAATGATTGTGAATTTTGAAAAATTGACCCAAGTTCAATCCAATTTGACTGATTTTGACCATGCTTGACCTTAAGGCAATCCGGTCAAATTAGTCCCAAGTTTTATTTTAAAAACTTGTCAAATTTTTAAAATGTTAGATTTGAATTGGGTCAAATTCTAATAGCTTCACAATTCATTAAATTCTACCCAAACAAAAAAATTAGGTGTCTGTCTACAGGTATGTGGCAATAGCAAGCAAAATCCTAAAGGTTTTTAACATGGCCACTGGTGAAAAAGTTTCATCAAAATTAACTTTTTGTTTTTTATTATAACCTTATGCAACTAGCCCGGCTTTGTCTGTTCATACATTGCCATCCATGTCCATTTGCTTTTTGAAAACCTGCTTGCATTTTATGGGTTTTATCCCTTTAGGTGGTTCCACCAAAGTCCATACTTGGTTTACACACATGGATTCTATTTTGGATTTCATGGCATCATGCCATTTCTCAGAAGCAATGTCCAACATTGGTTTTTAATAGCTAGTAGGATCATTTTCTATGATCAACTCATCCTTGTCCACGAGAAATCTATATCTCTCAGGAGCTTGGCAAGTCATACTTGACCTATGGAGTTCTTATGTACTTTGAGCTTTTGGCTGTATATCTAATGCCTTAGCCATTGGTTCAAGTTCCAACCTTGTGTCAATTTTTGTTTCTTGAACTTTGTCAAGTTCCACTTTACTTCCACCATTCTTTTCAAGGATAAACTCATTTTCCAAGAAGACAACGTGTCTAGAAACAAACACATTTTGTTCCTTAGAGTTATAGAAATAATATCCAATAGTTTCCTTTGGATATCCCATAAGTTTCCACTTAATAGATCTAATTCCTAGCTTGTCAGCTTGTGCATGCTTCACATCAACATCACATCTCTAAATCCTTATGTGTGACAAGCTAGGCTTTTACCTTTCCATATCTCATATGGTGTCTTGTCAATAGATTTAGATGAAACTATATTTAGAAGACAAGTAGCTATTTCAAATGCATAACCCCAAAAAGATATAGGAAGATTTGAATTACTCATCATGGATTAGACCATGTCCAACAAGGTTTTATTTCTCCTTTTGAGAACTCCATTGTGTTATGGTGTTCCATGTGGAGTCCATTATGAGAGAATGCATTCTATTTTAGATAACCTAGAAAATCATGGCTTAAGTATTCACCAACTTGATCAGATCTAAGTCTTATGATACTTTTACCAAATTTATTTTCAACCGCTATTCTAAATTCTTTAAACTTTTCAAAGGATTCAAACTTGTGTTTCATTAAATACATATAACCATATCTTGTATGATCAATAGTGAATGTAATGAAATAGGATTATCCTCCTCTAGCATCTGTGTTCATTAGCCCACATACATCTGAACGTATTAGTCTAAGAACCACACTGGCTTTTTCTCTTTTTCCAATAAAAGATGATTTGGTCATCTTTCCAAGCAAACATGATTTACAAGTTCCATACGACTTATAATCAAAAAGATTAAAGTATCATTGTTAATGTAACTTTATGATTCTTGTTTCATTGATGTAACCGAGCCTACAATACCACAAGTACGATTGATTTAGTTTATCTAGTTAGCTTCTTGACATTTATATTAAGAACATCATTGTTTAATCTAAGAACATATAAGCCATTATCATACATTCTCATGTCATAAAACATATCATTTAAATAAAAAGAACAATAATTGCCTTTAATATTAAATAAGTATCCATCATTCATACTTAAATAAGAAACTAAGATGATGTTTTGAGTTATGATAGGAACATAATAACAATCATTTAGTTGTAAAACTAAACTACAAGGTAAAGGCAAATAATAAATCCTCATGGAAGAAGCAACAACACTTATGTCATTTCTAACATGCAAGGACACCTCTCCCTTCTTTAGGCATCTACTCTTCTTTAGTTCCTATATGTCATTAAATATGTGAGAACCACATCCAGTTTCCAACACCTAAGAAGATGTGCCAAAAAGAGATAGATTGATTTCAATCATAAACATACCTAAAGTATAACTTTTTTTAAACTTTTTCTCTTTCAAGCTTGCCAAGTAGACCTTGTAATTCCTCTTCCAATTACCTTCTTTATCATAATAGTGACATGCACCCTTGTCTTTCTTGATGTTACCTAGTAGGCTTGATAGCTTTGCTTGCACCCCCTTTCTTATCAACCTTCTTACTTTTCTTTTTCTTGGCCAACTTTTTCATGGCCTTAGATGAAGAAGCTAGAAGAGCCTTAGGCTTTTGATTTTTTATAGACTTTTCGTAATGTCTAGCATATTCATCAATTATAGTAATGTTACTTTCATCTGATGTATATTGAAGTTCAATACAAATTGTGAAAAGCTATAGGAAGATATGACAAAATCAAGTCAACACTTGACTTATGATCCATCATAAAATCCAATTGTCCAAGTTTCTCAATCCAATTGATCATCTTGAAACAAAGCACTTTGACTGATGTGCTCTCTGACATCACTATTTAGAATAATTTTTTAGAAGTCTCAAACCTCTTAGTGAACCATTATTTTGTCAAATAACTTTCTAAAGTGCAGAATGATTGTCGAAGCATCAAATTTTCATGCTGCTTTTGTAATCAGGGGTAATGCTAGCCACTATGATACATGTTACTTGATCAGCATGGTCATTATGGGTTTTATAAACCCACCACGTTGCATCATTAGCACTAGCATCTTGTTCCGATGGAACCAGTTCATTAAGAACATAAAGCATTTTCTTTTACCTTAGGATAGGCTTCAGATTGTGATACTATCATTAAAGTTAGGCCTTGTGAGCTTGTTAGATCAAGTATGGTACGAAATGACAAGTTATTACTCATCTTTAGCAACTTATAAAATATGAACAATTATGAGTCAAATTGTTCAATACCAATATAGATAAGGTCTAAATCTTTACGTTGGTTGCTTCACTATTTTAATCAAATTAATAGCCCTCACTATCAATTTAAAAAAATAATAATTTTCTAATGGGCTAGGATCCCATTTATATTACCATAACCTTAAGGTTTATCTCAATAAACCATGATAAATAAATTAGGTAGATAACTTGCTTATCAATCATATCCCTATGTGACTCCTAGATCAATTTGGTGACAACTCCTTGTCTAATCACATCTTATGTGATTCATCCAATCATTGCCTTTATCATTATACAGTCAAGTTTTTCGCATTTAGACAATATAATGATAGTTAAGTAAGATCAATTAACCATAGTACAACCTTATTTTGAATAATGAGTACTTTAAGTTTAGTCTCAACAAGCCCCACCAGTAGAAAGTTAAGTTGGTTATGTTAATGGAAGGCATCAAGACTTAATATTTTCATAAGGGATTTTGAATCATCATAAGTCTCATCAAGCATGCATAGGAATTCATCATATATCCAACACATGTAATCTTCTCATGCATCTCACAATTACACATGGCGTTTATCACATATAAATTCTAACATGTATAATAACAAATCAACATAGCATATATGGTATTTATCCCATAATTAGCATGCGTACTACCAAATCATCATGTTTGGTTCAAATTCATGATCTTACACATCTATTTTTTAAATCAATATCAATATCATTTATCAATCATCAATCTAAGTCAATGTGATGCAAGGCATAGACATGTTTAGCTAGCATGGCTGAATATGTCTAACTATTATCTTAGGAATATGCAATTTGCAATCATAATTTCTTAAACAATAAAAAAATCATAATTTCACTTGGATTTTAATGTAACATGGTTAACATCACTCTAAACTATTTACGAATGTTAATAAATTAAAATCAAGCCAAATTACATGCATTGGGAATTTCCTAGTCCAAATAGGTGTTGTAATGAAATACTTTCTTATTAATTAGAAGTTCTAAACAATTTAGAAAGTCTAATTTAATTTGGATTTTATGTGAATTCTTATTTCTCAAACCCAAACAATTTAGGAATCAAAATTCAACAAGAATTAGCACCAATCTAAGGCTTGGCTGAAAACACATCCAAGAAGGAAAGCAAGTTGCGACTAAAGTTGTATTTATGGAAACTAGGAAGTTCCAGACACCATTTGCTATGCCACCCTTCCTAGCCATCATTGAAGAGTTCTAACATCCTTCCCATGCTTTCTTATACCTTTGGTTATGATTCTTCAACAACAAGTAACATTTACTTTGACTTTTATAAAACAATCCACTAAACTTGGTGATCAAGAAAGCAAATCTTGAAATCTTGGTGAACAAGTTTCGTATGATTCCCAATATTGATTACCAAGTAGATTTTCATTAAAAACTTAGTGAACAAGCTTTTAAAGTCTCTTAACTTTTAAGAATACTAGCTGCATCAAGAAAACCAATTATCATAATCATGTTAGGGCAACCATGCCATCATATGCATATTATACATGCCCAGCCACCATCGGTATATTTTTTGGGCTGAACTTGTCATCAACTTTTGAATAACCAAATCAACTCTAAAAATTTTGAAATATTTACACAATGCTCACCAATATGCCTACTTTTATGTGGTAAGATTTTGCAACAAAAAAAATCCCTAGATTGAGAAACAATTTTCGCAATATCATTATAGCAGAATTTTATTAATAAGGATAAAATGCAAAGAAAAAATTCATTGAGCATGCAGGCAATATCCAAAATCATAAAATTCATACCCAATCATCCTAAGACATCATGCATTGATATTCAAAAAGAATTCAATCAAAACAATATGGAAACAATTAATTTTCAGCCTCTGCATCATAATATCATATTGCAATCAAAATAATTTTAATATCTTGAACAACCAAACAAACTTCTAATTGTATAATCTATATTGACAAGGTTTTGATACCACTTGAAGGGCATTATGCATCAACATACAGAGTTAAAGCAGTAGAATTTTAAAAATTTTAATTCTCTAAAGCCAAGATCAATCAACAAGATCATACAAACATAAAACATCACAAGCATCCATGGGTTTCAACTTAAATGGTTACCTTGGATGCGAAAATTCCTTTGGTTAAATTTAGTGACCTTCCAAATAGTCTCCCAAGCCAAGAAGTTGTCCAAGTGTTTAGCCTCTAATGGTGATCCACATGAACTCTTATGAAATAACCTTATCCAAGGTTTGATAGAACTCAAAGCCACACTCTAGCTAGTAAGTGCTTTCAAGATCTCTTGTATTTTTTCAAGTTTTGCTAGATTTTCTTAGCTTGTTTTTGCCTTGAGTGAATCATGCTTATTCTTAAAATAATAGTACAAGAAAGGGGTGGCTTAATGTTCCTTTTATAAGGGAAGTATTCAGCCACATTGGGTTTAATTCATGGAATGCATATTTCCATAATTAACCCTATGGAGTCGAATATGCCAAACAAGGGAAAAATATTTCTCTTGTTTTATTTTCTCTATACTTGGTCATACCAAAAACAAATTAAGTCCAACTTAATTTGTTCCAATTTTAATCTTTCATAATTGTCCTATTGTGTGTGACCCAATAGGTTCTTTAGCATGTTGACAATAAACACAAGCATTGTAAGCCTTAGTATTCGGGTATGGATGAAACAAACTTTTTATCTTCATCACTAATTCTTCAATTAGCAAATCTTATGTTTACAGATCATGATCAATGCTAACTTCATTGCCATAACCCTTCATTGGTAAAGAAAAGTCAATATGGCTTGTCAACTTATTTGTGAATGGTCCTAATGTATAATTAATATCCTTTCATCACATAATATCTCAGTTGAACATTGAGTATGGTTTAGTGTCTACCTAATTTTTGTTTAGCCATGTTAAGTCTTATCCTTGACATTAACTCACAAATAAGCTTTAGAACAATTCTAAACTCTTATTTCACTTTGGCCAAAGATTTCTCAAGTTAATTCAATCAAGACTAGTTGATATACTCTCTTAATCACACAAGGTGATGAATCTCATCTTGATTACTTCATACATCTTCATATACCTTATGTTATATCCAATAATACTCGATTAGAACATTCTTGGTTAGAACCATAAGTAAAGTCAAAGTATAACATTCATTATATAAGATCATAAGTAATAGTAAGTCAAAGGATCACTCATCCAACCATCACATAAGAATGTAGCTATAGAGTCAAATGATCACTTATACAACCATTACATAAGAATATAGCTATAAACACTATGTAAATTACAATATAGCATTTTCATATTGGGTTATGTTCAGTGAACTTATTCTTGTAACAAACACTCACATGTTAGCTCAAGTTTATCCAAACTTCAACTTATAGAATCGATTGCTTACTTTATAAGTAAGAGCATAACCATGTGTTATCTCAACAGCTTTTGTCAATGTCGTCTTATTGATAAAGTATCAACAAGGAACTATTTTGGAGCATATAGCTTTTATGCTATGATGATCTCATAATTATAATTTCACTGTAATTCCCTTGCAAAGCTTTGTTTATATTTCAAGGACTTTATCATATAAACATCAACATTGAAATACATTTAAACAAGCTCAATGATAAATAAATAAGATGTTTATAAGATATCAAATGTCAAAGTACTACAAATATGACTATGTCTTAGCTAAAATATGATTCAGCTTGGAGGGCAAATACTAACATTGACTTGATAGGAAAAGACAATTTAGCGCCCATTAATACTCTTAGCCCTTTTCCATGATTTTCTTAGAAACTTATGATCTAATATTTACTATTGTGATTTTAATGTGCCAAAATTCATAAAATAATATTTAATCATGATTTGGAGCTTTCCATGAAAAACTAATTTTGGGAAGGTCAAATTACCAAAATACCTTTTAGGGGTATTTTAGTAATTTCAACATTTCCAAGGTGTGGTCAAGGTTTTTAATGCATCAAAAATCATGAAATAATACTATCGTAACATATCAATCCAGGCACTCAATCGCTAGATGTAAATATTTTTAAAATTGTGAAAAACATGGGGAGTCGCTACTGATCTTTTTTTGGGTGTGATTGACCACCCAAAATTTTATCTTTTTAATAAACTATAAAATGGGTTTAAAGCTTTATTAAAAGACAATTTTGGTTTGCGAAAACAAGATCAATTTTGGAAGTCAGTTACATGTGGGGAAAGATTAACACCCCTATAATGTCCATAAATTGGTACCAATTAATTATGCGCTACTTATAATTTTGGAGAAAAATGGTTTTTATATGAAATTTAATTACAATTCCCTACATTTTGTCAGAAATAAAATTAGTTAAAAAACCCTTTATTTAGGAATACTAAAAAAATCTTCAAATTAAAGAAATACATTCAAAGTCTCCAACATAAAGGCAGAATTTGAAGATAGTCTTTCCATTTAAGATTTATCATAACATTCTTTCTAAAAATAATAAAATAACATTCTTTATAAATGATAATTATTGATAACTCTCCAATATCTAAGTAGAGCACCAATCAATTATATTTCACAAAATGCTATTTTAATCCTATTTATTCAAAACTAAAATTTTAAGAAAACTTTTGGTGTAACAGAATATAATATAATTAATATTAAACATCCATAACTAGAGTAAACATATATATATATATATATATATGTATTATAAATGAAGACATTAATAAGAAAAACATATGCAAAATGATGATTGGGTACAAATTTAAGAATCAAGTTTTCAAATACAAAACAACCACTTAGACTCTCCAACATCTAGGCAAAGTTTGGATGTGAATTTTTATATTTAAAATCCCATCCTATTATTTTTTTATTATTTAATAGTTGTCAATTTTAACAAATTTATTTCGAGTTATGAAAATATATGAAAATTATTAATGAAATAAAATTTCTTAAACACCCCAACATCTAGGTGGCATTCGGGGAATAGATTACTTCATAAAAAGTTTTCATGCAAATCCATGTAAATTTAAAATGAATTTAGGGTTTTAATTAAATTTGGATTAAAACTTGAAGAATTTATGAACCTCTCTAAAAGTCTCTAGCATTTAGGCAGACTTTCAAAGCAAGCTCGATTTTAGAATTGTTTTGAAATAATTAAAATTTTATACATTTTTATCATAAAATTTCTTATTATTATTGTTAGTAAAATCATCAAAGTGCAAATAACCACTAAAATGCATGAAATATACTCTAAGGAACATAAGCATGTCAATTTATGCACAAAAAGACTAGACATTCAAAATCCAACATAATTCAAAAATAAGCATGATTATAATACTAAAAATCATTATGCCAAATATTCTTATACCTTAATTGTTTTATTATTATTCCATTATCCACCTTATAAATATTATTATTACTATTATTATATATATTTTTTAGAATCATGCAATAGACTTCATACTTAGAAAACTACGTATATGAAACTTTCTGTACACCAAGAATGATAAACACGTAATAGTGAGACCGTATAGTACATGTGATGTTTTCCTAATATCTATGAATGATTTATTCACTGTTTAAATAGACAAAAGCATGCAAAGAAGCCAAGCAAACAAATATAATAATGGAATAACTTGTAGTTAATGTGAGGTTTGTCTTACATATGGCCTATTTTAGTTCCTCTCATCCTTTATATAATCAATAATAAATACAAGCTAAAACAAACACCATGCAGAAAAAGAAACCTGAAAATAACAAAAAGCTTGACACTTTATGGTTTGGATTGGACCTCCTACGTGAAACAAAGAGCTAGAATATAAAAACTCAAACTTTTAAACATTTCTTCCCCCTCCAACAACTTATCATACCATGCTTTGGAAACTAGTTTCTATTAAAAACTTGTTTCCACATCAAAAGGGTGGGACTGTGTGGAGAAACGTCCAAACCATGACTGCTTATGAAAAGCCAAGTAGCACAGTTTGGTTACTTTAAGCTGATTTCCAAGTCAATATTTGTCTTAACCTAGGCTAACTAAAAGCTAGTCATGAAAGATGAAAAAGCAACAACTTTAAAGTAGAAAAGCAATGGTGGACAAGTTTATGGAGTGACCGATTGTTGTGGCCACTAGAAGAGGCATGAGCTATTCGACAATTCTAAAAAGTAAAGATGAAGTTTCAACTATTTTGTAAAAAAAATAAAAATAAAAACATAAAACACATACAACCCCTAACTTTATCAACATACATGCCTAAATTAAAGCATGCAAGGCATAACCATGAACATTTTCCAAAAAATACAATGGCAGGTACGAAAATAATGTCACAACCAATGCTGTAAAACGGCAAACATTAAGCTAACTTACCTCTTCTTCTTTTTTTCCTAAAGGTTGGTTGCCCCTCTTTTCTTTTCTATGAAAAGCTCTCACATTTACTAAGCTTCCTCTTAAAAATACTTTTTTCTTCTTTTCTTTTTACTTAGCTTTCATTCTTCTCTTTCGTTTGTGTTTTTGTTTTCTAATTTTTTTTAGTTCAAGCTTTTCTTCCTTGTTTTTTTTTTAGCTTGTCTTCTTTCCCTTTTCTTTCTTCTTTTTTTTACATCCTCCCTCTCTTTTTTTTAATATCCAGCCCTTAAAAAAATCTGATTCTTGATGAATAAAGACCATTGGATAAGATTTCATACAAGAGCCAAAGCTTGTCTTTTTATTCCTTTCAAAAACCCACATTTGGCCATTGGATCAAGATTATTAAAAGATCCAATGGTCCACATTATTCGCTATAAAGGTTAGATTTTTATGCCCTCCAAACTGATGAATAGACCATTTTATCCCTAGTGTAAAATTTTTAGTATTTAGGTCATTTTCTTAGAAATCAATGTTTCCATGCTCATTTTTTTGGGATTTTAAAACATCAAAAATCATGAAATATTATAAAGTTGAGATCAAAAAAGTTTCAAGAAAATCAAAGCTCAAGAAGGTAATACAAAAATATCCCCATAAGGATATTTTGATAATTTCGCACTTCTCAAGGTATAATAAAGATTTTAGTGTTTTAAAAATCCCCAAATTTAATTCTAAACTACATTGATTCCTATTAGGTTTTGAATTTTGAGAATTAACCTGGGCTCTATTAATTTTGACTTAGTTTTTGTGAAATTTTGACTTTGTTTGATTAGATTCGACTCGGTTGACTTTGGGTCTCTAAACGGGCAAATTTGTGAGCTTTTTATCGGCTGTAATTGGTCTAGGTCCATGTTTATAAATGAATCCTAGGGCAATCAAGTTGAAATATGTCTCAGAAAAAATTAAGTGTCTACAATTGCCCCTCTTTGTATATTTTTAAGAATAAAAAATAATGCAAAGATATAGACAATAATTTTATCCATATGATACTTTCAAATATAACTTTATTTCCCTACTCTCTATTTTTTTTCTCTTGACATCACCAATAGGAATGATCAGGAGGACATTGCAAGTCGAAAAATAAAGAACATGACCGAGACAACACCATAAGTCAAAAAATAAAAAGCATGACTGGAACAGCACCACAAGTCATAAAATAAAGAATGATTGGGATAACACCACAAGTCAAAAAAATAAAGAATAACCAAGACAATACCACAAGTTAGAATGATATGATAAGGAAAACACCATAAGTTAAAAAAATAAATAATGTGACTAGGACAACACCACAAGTCATAAAATAAAAAACGACTAGGACAATACCACAAGTCAAAAAATAAAGAACACGATTAGGACAACAACACAAGTCAAAAAATAAAAAACATGATATTTTATAAATCGATAGCTAAGGTTTTGAGAATTGCATTAAGGTTAACCTTTTGCCCTTAAGGCCAATTCTCTTAATTAAACCATTATCCCTACTTTGAAAAGAAACATATTCTATTTCTTTTTAACACTTCACAAATAGGATCTTGACACATCTTATCACAAAATGTATGCAATGCATGTGATGATTATGATGAATGGAGATGCAAACAATGATTTGTATCATGCATTCTTATTCATGTTAACTTGAGATTGATTTGATTTTTGCAACTTTTAATAGCTACTTCTAATATTTTTGTACTCTCTAATTTCTTATTTGTCATTTAGTTGTTTGTCTTTCTTTTTACTTTAGGAATGTTGGACTCTTAGTAGACCCATGTGACTCTAATTTGTTAAGAAACCACCTCTGAATTTTTATCTTTCTACATTTTTTTGACCTTATATTTTTATTTTTCATCATCCTTATACCTTTTTTTTCTTTTCTTTTTTTTTTTAGTGATATGTTGGTCTATTATGAACATTATCATTCATTATTCTAATTTTAAATGACAAATGCAATAATTTCATGCTCAAAGTTAAATATGAGATTTGGTTAACCATGGGGTATTTATTTTGATTTTAAAAAGTGAAAGATGAGCTTTCAAAGTACAAAGAATAGATAATTCAAAGATATTTTGAGAATCAAATATTAGTTCTTTAAATGATGAACATTTGAACAACCTTGACCTACTCAGGCTAGATCTTTTCCTAAAAAACTTGTTACATTTGCAATTATTTTGCTATGTTTGATATCATACAACCAATCTTTACCCTATATCTACAACTGATGGAATCTTGCCTAAAAGTCATAGCTCTTAATTCTAGCACCAATTCATCCTATCGTTCTTTGAAGGATTTCCTTCCAACTCCACTTTCATTTAAACTGCCCTTTCAGTTTTCAAATTAAACGATCATTATTTTGGTTCAGACCACTCTTTTCAGGTTTTCAATCTAAACCGTCTTTTTTCTTTTTCTTTTTCTTTCATTTTTTATTTAAGCCACTGTTTCAGGTTTTCAACTTAAACAATCATTCTTTTGGTTTAGACCATCTTTTCGAGTTTTCAATCTAAATCATCTTTCTGTTTTTTTTATAACTCAACTTTCATTTAAGCCACCCTTTCAAGTTTTCAACTTAAACGATTATTATTTTGGTTTAGATCGCCCTTTTTCATGTTTTCAATCTAAACTATCTTCATTTCTTTCTTTTTTTTATTTTTTATTTTTTGTTTTGTTTTTGTTTTTTATTTTTTTAGGCAAAATATTTCTTAACAGTGTTAAAATTCACAAAGTTTGGTAATTCATCATCATCCATTTCTATAAGGATCAAAACTTTGCCAAAGAATACTTTCTTTATCATGTAAGGACCTTCCCAATTGGGTGTCCATTTTCCTCTACTGTCATGTTGAATCGAAAAAATCTTTTTCAAAACCAAATCACCTTTATGAAAGCACTAGGGTTGCATCTTCTTGTCATATGCTTCCATGATTCTTCTTTGGTACATCTATCCATGACTGAGTGTCGAGAGTCTTTTTTCTTCAATGAGGTTTAATTATTTAAAATGGTCTCGAACCTAATCTGTTTTATCCAATTTTATCTCTTTCAAGACCCTTAAAGAAGGAATTTCCACTTCAATTAGTAAAATAGCCTCCATCCCATATACTAGTGAAAATGGGGTAACCTTTGTAAAGGTTCGAATTGATGTTCTATAAGCAAACAAGGCAAAAGGTAACTTTTCATGCCAATTTTTATATGTATCTATCATCTTCCCTAATATTCTTTTGATGTTCTTGTTTATTGCTTCTATTGCACCATTCATTTTTGGACAATATAGTGCCGAATGATAATGCTTTTATCTTGAACCACGCACAAAACTTTTTCATCATTTTACTATTCAAGTTTCTAGCATTGTCGAAGATAATCTTTTCTGAGAGCCCATACCGATATATTGTCTCTCTCTTTATAAATCTATACACCACTGATCATGTAATGCTAGCATATAAAGCTACTTCCACCTATTGATGATGTAACCAATTATGACAAAGATAAAACAATGCCCGTTTGTAGCTTTTAGGGTTATAGGTCTGATCACATCCATTCCCCATATAAAGAAAGGCCATGATGATGCTAGAACATGTAGAGGGACTAGAGGGGAATTAATCTTATTTGTGTAAATTTGACATTTATGACACTTTCAAGCATAAATGATGGAATCATTTTCTAATGTAGACTAGTAATAACCTGTTCTTATAATCTATCTGGCCATCATATGCCCATTAGCATGTTTCACAAATTCCCTCATACACTTCTTCGAGTATCTTTCATGCTTCAATAGTAACTACACACCTTAGTAATACATGTTCTTGTCTTTTCTTATATATGATTTCTCTATCAAGCACAAATCCCGTTGCTAATCTTCAAATAATCTTCTAGTCATTTTTTGAGGCTTGCTCGAGATAATTTTGGCATTTGGTATACTACACAATGTCATAGTACTAGGTTGTCAATCCACCACCTCCTCCATAATCGAACAGTGGGATGGCAAATCTTTCAAATGTACTCTGATGGGCTAGATTCCCATATTGTCATTTAAATTGAACATTGCTGCCAAAGTAGAAAAGGCATCAGCAATCTAATTTACCTCTCAAGGAACATGCTAGAATTGGATCTCTTTAAATTTTTTGTTAAACCAGTTATCTACCTTTGATATAACACCAACTTTGGGTCTTTAGTCTCCCATTCACCGTTCAGTTGGTAAATTACTAAGGTTGAATCTCTATTTACTTCTAGCATTTCAATTTTTCTTTTTATAGCCATTTGCAAACCTAAGGCACATGTTTCATATTTAGCAACATTGTTTGTATAATTAAAATCCAACCTTGCAATGCAAGGGTAGTAATTTCCTTATGGGGATATTAGCATTTTCCCAATTCTATGCCTTATTATATTGGATGCCCTATCGAAAAACATCTTTCATGATTTCTTTATAGGTTTTTCATCTTTATCTTGTAAGATAGCCATTAAATCTTCATCAAAAAATTCAAATTTCATAGGTGAATAATCTTCTGTAGTTCGATCAATAAAAAAATCAGCTATCGGATTCCCTTTTATGGATTTTTATATCACATATACAATATCATATTTTGAAAGCATGACCTACCATCTTGCTATCTTGCCTGATAAAGATGGTTTTTCAAAAATGTACCTGAGGGGATCCAACTTAGATATCAACCAAATAGTATGATAAGAATGTATTGCGTAAACCTACAAGTAGTCCAAGCTAGGGCACAACATATTTTTTTTATTTGGATGTACCTCACCCATACTCCATTAATTTTTCACTCAAATAGTAAATAGCATGCTCTTTCTTGCTATTTTCATCCCTTTACCCTAGTACGCATCCCATCAATTTTTCCTGCACCATTAGATATAAAATCAATGGCCTTCCTATAATTGGTGCTACTAACACCAATAGGCTTGTCAAATACTCTTTAATCTTTTCAAAGGAATTTTGGCATCCTTCATCCCATTTACCAAGATTATTTTTATGAACCAACCTAAGGATCGAATAGCATTTTGAGATAAGTTAGGATATGAAACGAGAAATATAATTTAACCACCCTAAAAAGCTTCTCACTTCTTTCTACGTGCGTGGTTCTAACAACTCTTGACTGGATCAAATCTTTTTAAGGTCTACTTCTATATCTCTTTCGCTAACTATGAACCTTAGAAACTTTTTAGATTTAACACCCAATATGCATTTGGTCTGGTTCAATTTAAACTAGTATCTTTGCAACCTTTCGAAGAGTTTTCTGAGATTAGCTACATGATCTTTTTCTTCCTAAGACTTGGTTATAATATCATCAACATATACCTTTAATCTTCTTCTTCCTAAGACTTGGCTATAATATCATCAACATATACCTCTATCTCCTTATGCATTATATCATAAAAAGGGTGACCATTACCCTTTGATATATGGCGCCAGCATTCTTTAGCCCAAAAGGCATGACTTTATAGCAAAATATCCCCTACATTGTCGCAAACATGGTTTTCTACATATCTTCTCAAGCTATTTTGATCTAGTTGTAATTGAAAACCCATCCATGAACGAAAAGGTAGAATGCCTAGCAGTATTATCCATAAGGATATCAATATAAGGCAATGGAAAATTATCCTTTAGACTGGCCTTATTCAAATCTTTGTAGCCTACACACATCCTAACTTTTTCATCTTTTTTAGGAATTAGGACTATATTAGCTACCTATTCAGGGTACTTGGCTACTTTTAAAAACTAGCATCGAACTACTTCTTCACTTTCTCCTTTGTCTTTAACAACATCTCTAGCTTCATGCATCTTAACTTTTGCTATATTGGTCAGCACTTTGGTTTTAAAGACAATTTATGCTCAATGATATCTGAGCTAAGCCCAGGCATATCCTCATAGAACCATGCAAATACATCCACGTATTCTTGCAATAAATCCATCAGCTTTCGTTTCTCGATTGATGATAATTAAATATCGATCCTAACTTCTTCCTTATTCTCATCATTCCCCTAATTCAACAAGTTAGTGGATTCCTGATGGGGTTCTATAACTTTTTTTTTTATGTTCTGTCCATTTAACAAATCCTAAAGTAAATCATAGTCTTCTGAATCAATATTATTATCAAACTTGCTAATGTGACTTGAACTTTTGAAATCAAATCTAGCATTGTTATCTTGGTCATCCATAATGTTCATTATTTAAAAACCTAAAAACAAGTACAATTTCAAAGAGATATAGATAGATTTTTGTGAAAGTAAGAAAAATATGAATAATCCATGAAAAAGAAATGGAGAATATGGTATATGTGAAATGCATCACATTTGTACTTTTATTAGGATAATGAAAGTAAGCCCATATATTTGACCTCCACATGCTCTTGCATAAAAGCAATTGGAATTTTTAGAATAGAAAGGCTCAAGGATAATGGAAATAGTACATCATTCTTGGGTCTCCTATCCTAAAACAAAAAAAAAGCACATCTCTTCATCTTACATAACTTCATCATCTACTCTAATCTGAACTTGAGAAAAAACTTCCTCTAATCCCATCACTAGTTCCTCTAATGATCCAAGGTAGACATGTCTGCTTGAACGAAATGTTTCATATAGATAAGGAAACACCATATTTCCATCCATCGATTCTTGCCCTTTGAAGCGTGCCATTTTCTTTTCTTACTTTTTTAGCATCATATTCTCTTTATAAGTAGTAGTAGGCTTGTAGCCTAAGCCCTATCTTTCTTTTTTCATCTATGCTTAGCACCTTCTTAATCCTTTGTAAAGCCTTTCCTAAGCCTCGTCCGACTTGCCAACCCTTGTTCATAGTCTGTTTGATTATCATATTTATAGTCTTCAATAATCAAAGAATCAATATCTTTGACCTTTTTCCAACATAAGTAGCATTTGCTACTTCAAAAGCTCTAAATGAGCATTCAATCACCTCTTCCACAGCCTCAACATAAGAAATGGTCAAGGTTTTTGTCACTAATAAATCTTTCTCACCATCTAGACAAACTTGCTTCCCTTCAATAATAGATTTCACCTTCTAGTGTAAAAATGAAGGAATAGCCCTAGTTGTATGAATCCAAGGTCTTTTGACTAAATAGTTATATGCAAGAGTTATATCCATAACCTAAAATGGGACATTGAAGGTACATAAACCGATCTGTAACTAAATCTCTATATCACTAATCACCTCTCTTCATGCTCCATCGAATGCCCTTACAATCATGTGAATATTTCTCATGTATGAAAGGTTTACTGGAAGATTTGACAATGTTGTTAAAGGCATGACATTAATAGATGACCTATTATCAATCAATACTTTGGCCATAGTGTGGGTTTTGCATTTGACAGTAATGTATAAGGCCTTAACAGTACCTCACCATTCCAGGGGTATTTCATCATCATTAAAAGTAATAAAGTTAGGAGCTACAATATTTTCAACCATGTGATCTACTTTTTCAACAAAAATATTATATTTCACATAAGCCTGGTTAAGCACTTTTAGCAAAGCATTCCTGTGTAGCTCTAAATTTAATAGTAATGTAGTAAAGAAATATGAGCTAGCAGTTTGTTTAGTTGGTCCACCACACTGTACTCATTGTGCTTAATGATCTTTAAGAACTTACAGGCTTTTTTCTCTGATATCAACTTGTTAATATGGGCCTCAAGGCTTACCATTAGCTGAAAACATTGACTTTCTCTTATGACTTTTTCTTCCACCTTGTCTTTTTCTTTTTTGGCCTTCTTTAACATATCAAGAGTGTAACACTAACCACTCCAAGTCATTCTTCCTATACCCATTATGTTTGTAGTATTCTTCATTCTTGAATCATTTGGGATCATATCTCGAATCATGACATTGTAGTCATACTTTCATGGGCCCACTTTATCAGTCTAGTAAAAGAATGGATTGGGGATATAAATAGTCATTGGCACTTTTTGAAAAGAGATAACCTTCTCAACTACAGGTTTAAATTTCTCATCATAGTATATCGTGAGAGGTTTAGGGAAAAAAAAATTACCAAGATGCTCATCACCCACCATATTCACATTGGTCTCTTCATATTCATCATAAAACTCTATAATGGCCATGTCTATCAAGCTTTGCAATATTTGTCGAAAGCCTTCACATATTTGAATAGAATGTCCAACCATCCATCCATGGTACTTATAAACCTAGTCATGATCTTCATAGCTTTTGTTGTCATTTGAAGATATTGACTGAATCATGCTTGCCTTAATTAAACAATTATATACCCATTCAAAAAGGGTCCTCACTTTATCCACGCATCTTTTAATCCTTACATACTTCCCATTACCCATAACATTAATCTTTCCCTTGATGTGATTTGGCAAAGGATTTCCATTGTCATTTGGTTTGAATTTAGTATCAAAAGTTAAAAGCCCAGCATTTATTAGACCTTGTACCTTATGTTTAAGTTCTGTGCAGTTTTTAAGGGAATGTCCTGCCATACCATAATGGTAGTCACACTTGGCATTGGGGTCATACCAACTTGGATAGGGTGGTTTTAATGGTACCACATGAATAGGGGCAATAAGGTGGCCTTTCAATAATTATGGGTACAAATTGGTGTAAGACATAGGAATTAGGTTAAACTGAGGCTTCTCCCAATTGACATTATTTTACGAGTTTCTTTGGTTAGTGGTTTAATGGGTTGGCTGGTAACTAGTCGAGTGGGTGGTGCAAGAGTATAACTGGGTAGTTGAGGGTTAAAGCTTGGCTTGTATGGCAGCTGTTGGGGTACTTGGTAATAATAGGGCTGTTGGGAGATTTGGTTGGTAATGGGATAATAAAAAAGGTATGGTGGGTTTGGGTTTCATAGAATAAAGGAATAATGTAAAGAATTTCTATAAGTGACTACATATGTCTCATGCTCTTTCTTTTTCAGATTTGCTATCTTCTTTTTGGGTCTTTCAATTTTGCCACTGTTGATGGCATTCTCTATCATTTCTCCTGAAATCACCATATCAAAAAAATTCTTTGTTTCATCTCCAACCAGCTTGTCATAGTATGGTGCATTTAATGTATTAACAAATAACACTGTGATCTCCCTTTTAGTTAATGGTGGTTGGACCTAGGTCGTCACATCTCTCTACCTATGTGCATATTCTTTAAAAGTTTTCGTTGTCTTTTTCTCCATGTTCTATAATGACAACCTATCGAGGTTATATCAAGGACATGTTTATGTTGGGCAATGAAGGCTTTGGCCAAGTCTTTCCATGAGTAAACTTAGCTTCAATCTAGTTTTACATACCATCTTGTTGCTAATCTAGTTAAACTATCTTAAAAACAATGTATTAGAGCTTGTCATTCTGTGTATGGCCCATCATTTTTTGACAAAACATGGTAAGATAAGCAGAAGGATATTTTGTTCCATCATACTTCTCAAAATCTAGGATTTCAAATTTTACTTGGGATAACTAAGTCAGGCACCAAACTGAGCTCGCTAGCATTAATAACCCCATAGATATCATTACCTTCTACAACTTTGAGCCTCTTTTCAATCTAGTCATACTTGTTTCGTATCTTTGAATTCATAATCGACTCTAACATTTCTCGTAACTTTTCTTGTTCAACCTGATCATCCAAATTCGGTACCAGAGCGAGGGTCAATAAGGGTTAATATTGGGTTAGCATAGATCTGTGGTTGACTAGTAAAGGGATTAATATAAGGATAAGGTTGTACATTTGGTGGCTTCACATGTATGCTACGCAGAGCTTGATCATAGGGTAGGGTGAATCCTAGAGGGTATAGTGGTTCTCTCATACTAACCTCTTCCCTTAGTTTTGATGTACCAGCAACTCATTTTCCTTTTAATGAACTAGATAGCATCTATCTTAGATCAACCATTTACGCCTCGAATCTTTGTTGAATCTCCATTACTCTTTTTCTTATTTCTTCTTGTGCCTTTTCAACTCTTTCAATCCTAGCTGCGTTTTCTCATTCCATGATTCATGTTTAAGAACAAATGTTATATCTGTGCGAGAATAATTGACTTGTGTTCTTTGGCTTTGCTATCCTTGAACCTTTGTTTATTAACCATGAATTAAAGTGCATAATATAATATTATTGTTGTTGATATTTGATTAAATTACAATGTATGCATGGAATGAATGTAATGCAAATTAGGGTATTACTTTAGATTAATCTGAGCAAAAGAAAATTTTATTGACCATAGTAGTCTTTGTACATCATTCAATCATCCTTACATTTAAATCATAAAAACATTTGACTTGAGTATATTATTCCTTAGCCTCACACAAAAAGTTCAATAATCTCTTATTATAGCTTTGGGTTGGTACAATCTTTTGTTTAAGTGCTTTTACTTTTTTTGATCATTTTACCAGCCTTTTGGACAGCCTTGTAAATTTGAGAAGCCCAATGCTTTATGCACTGTTGCCTTCCTAAACTCTCTACTTTTCACATTTCTCGAGCATCCATTTCCATGTTACAAGTATAGGCCCAACAATCTTCTCTTTTTTGCCATTCAGTTAAAATCTTGTCTATGTGATTCTAATTATTGACCAACTGAAGCTCTAAACTCATTAATTCTTGCTCCAAAGTTTTCTTCACCTTTTGCTAATTAGAGTCCCTATTTTGTTCTTCTTTAATTCAACCTTTAGCTTCTCGTTTTCTTTTTGGCACTTGGCTACCCTTTTAGAGACTCCTAAAAATTTTTCTTTCCATATGTGTTGTTCTTTGGTGAGTGTAGATATCACTTTATTGTTTTCTTGAGCTCTATTTTTCCAATACTCTACCATCTCTCTTAATTCTTCCATATCCTTTTTAGATCCCCTCAAAAGTCTAATGTCTAATCCCAATCTCTTGTTTTCTTGTTGAAAGTCTTACAAACCTTCTTTTAATACCTTTCATTCCTTAGTCAACTTTTGTATTGCATCATCTTTTATCATCAAATCATATCTCAATTGATTGACTTGATCTATCATTACCATATTCTCTTTCTTCAACTTATTTCCTTCAAACTCGAACACTTGTTGGGCAATCTCTAAAGTCGACAATATTAGCTCTGAAATGGGAATGGGCAACTTATCTGAAACATTGGCTGGTAAAGGCCTAACTTTATTAACCCTTTTCCTTGTCCATGAAAGGCACCCTTCTACAATATTATCAAATCTTGTTGGACTTATTTGGTTAACTTGCTTCCATGCCTTGATGACTTCACGAACCTTTTTCATAAAACCCTATGCCCTATAATCAAACTCGAGTGAACTGAGTCCATGGGTCATAAAGATGAACTGACACGAGTCATATTATCTCTGAACCAAAAGAGATGCTTAACTCACTGCCCTTCATATTCCTAATAATGGTACCCATGACTCATCTCCACAACTATATAAAATGGACATAGGAAGCATCCATGGTGCCCTCCATGTTACATCTTCACTAGTAAGCTCTAGAAGAATGACATCCATTGACCTTTTGTCCAATCCTTCTACCATTCTTTGGCAATAAACTCCTTGATGGGAACAAAATGAATGGAGAACAGCTAAAATGATATCTTTTCTTTTCCCTAAAAGTGACTTTTAAGCCAAATAAAAGGTAGCTAAGTCACATCCAATGAATCATCCCTCACCCTTCCTTTGACAAAAATTAACTAACTTAATTGTCTCTACTAAAATAGTTGGTGAAAATTTATACCTTTATCCAATTGCTAAAAAAAGTTGACCATTTATATGTCCTAATACCTTGGGGAATATCATCAACCCATATACGGCCAAAACAAACACATCTAACCCTTGATCAGTATCAATATGTTTTTTTATATGCCCATACAGAACAGCTAATGGGATACTCTCAGCCCCGTTCTTTTCCTTTTTATGCAAGTCTATCTCTTTGACCCCTATTTGCATAATCTTGGCTAACTTTTTCCTATATTCGATAATCTTCTGCTCCTTCCAATAAATCTTGTCTTGATTAGTAAACTCTATTCGGACGAAAATGAATGTTCTTCAATTGTGAGGGTTAGGTTTTGTTGATTAAATATGAAACAACAATAATATGAATCCCAAAACTGTATTGCAACCTTAACTAGTGCCTTATCAATCTTTACTAACATGAGTAATGCCACATCCCTATATTTCTTCAAAAAAGACTCTTTCTTTTCTACTCCCCATTGCTGCCATATAAACTCCAACTCGGCTACATCATTTTGACTCAAATCCATGTGTACCAACTATAGAAGTGTAGACACATAACTAACTTCTAAGCAATCTCCTTTTCCTTGGATACTTTTTTATTAGCTTTTAACTTTCAAATAATTCTTGTTGCGAGTTGATGCTACAAATGGCTTTATGAGTGCTTTCTTTAATGTCGATTGATCCAAAACAAATACCTTCTATATGATGCATGCAGCAATATTCAGAGTTAAAAAAAAGAATTAGTAATGTTGACAAATAAATAAATAAATAATCAAGCATATAACATAACATAGTAAATTATACACGGTGTCCTTAGCTTTAGGTAATTTTTCTCTAAAAAGGATGGCATGGCTATATCCTAGGTTGGATCTTTAGGGTTCATAATATGCTAGGTTTGGATTTATACGTCTAAAGGTTCCTAGACTAATTCTCACATCATCATCAATTATAGACTAGGCTCCTCGATCATCACCCATTACAAGCTACTAATGGAAAAGGTTCAATTTAAGTGGAAGTATTTCGCTAACAAATACGGAAGTTATCACCCCATGAAAGGGTAACTACTTTACTTCCTCTTAAAAGGAAAAGAGCCTAGGTCTATAGCTCATGCATGCGAGTGAATATGCAAAGTGTGCAAAGTGACATATTAATCAAAATATCACAAATAAATCATATCATAAATAAATCATAAGCACAAAATCAAAATAAAGTAATAACTAACATGCAATTTATTTTATCACAATAAAGTATTAACTAACATGCAATTTATTTTATTTATTAACATATGTATTTTTTTTATTTTTGTTGAAAGATTAAAATAAACAGAATTAAATTAAATATCAAATAAAACCAATTAAATCCAACAATTATTAGCACAAAATTAAAATTTCTAGCCAAACTCTCAAAAGTCCCTAATGGAGTCACCAAGTTATCATAATATATCGATCTAGAGACTCGATCGCCAGACATAAAATATTTTTAAAATCATGAAAAACATGGGCAGTTGCCACCAATCTTTTTTAAGGTGTGATTGGCCACCCAAAATTTTATCTTTTTAATAAAACCATAAAACAGGTTTAAAGCTTTATTAAAAAGACAATTTTGGTTTGTGAAAACAAGATCGAATTCGGAAGTCGATTACATGTAGAGAAGGATTAGCACCCCTACAATACCCATAAATTAGTACCAATTAATTATGCACTAGTTATAATTTTGGAGAAAAATGGTTTTTATATGAAATTTAGTTACAATTCCCTTTATTTTGTGAGAAATAAAATTAGTTAAAAAAAACCTTTATTTAGGAATACTAAGAAAATCTTCAAATTAAAGAAATACCTTCAAAGTCTCTAGTATGAAGGCAGAATTTGAAGATAGTCTTTTCATTTAAGATTTATCATAACATTCCTTCTAAAAATAATAAAATAACATTTTTATAAATGATAATTATTGATAACTCTCCAACATCTAAGTAGAGCACCAATCAATTATATTTTACGGAATGTTATTTTAATTTTATTTATTCAAAACTAAAATTTTAGGAAAACTTTTGGTCTAACAGAATATAATATAATTAATATTAAACATCCATAACTAGAGTAAACATATATATATGCATTATAAATGAAGACATTAATAAACAAAACATATGCAAAATGATGATCAGGTACAAATTTAAGAATCGAGATTTTAAATATAAAAAAAAACCACTTGGACTCTCCAACATTTAGACAAAGTTTGGGTGTGAATTTTTATATTTAAAACCCCATCCTATTATTTTTTATTATTATTTTACACTTGTTAATTTTAACAAATTTATTTCAAGTTACGAAAATATATGAAAATTCTTAACAAAATAAAATTTCCTAAACACCCCAACCTCTAGGCGGCATTTAGGAACAGATTACTTCATAAAAAGTTTTCATGCAATCCATGTAAATTTAAAATGAATTTAAGATTTTAATTAAACCTAGATTAAAACTTGAAGAATTTATGAACCTATCTAAAAGTCTCCAAAATCTAGGCAAACTTTCAGAGCAAACTTGTTTTTATAATTATTCTAAAATAATTAAAATTTTATACATTTTTATCATAAAATATCTTGTTATTATTGTTAGTAAAATCTTCAAAGTGCAAATAACCACTAAAATGCATGAAATATACTCAAGGAACATGAGCATATCAATTTACGCACAAAAAGACAAGACATTCAAATTCCAATATAATTCAAGAATAAGCATGATTATAATGCTAAAAATCATTAAGCAAAAAAGATATTCAAATATTTTTATACCTTAATTTTTTTATTATTATTCCATTATCCACCTTATCAATGTTATTATTACTATTATTATATATTTTTTAGAATCATGTAGTAGACATTATACCTAAGAAAACTATGTATATGAAACTTTCTCTACACCAAGAGTGATAAACAAGTAATAGTGAGACCGGACAGTACATGTGATGTTTTCCCAATATCTATGAATGATTTATGCACTAATTGAACAGACAAAAACATGCAAGGAAGCCAAGCAAACAAATATAATAATAGAATAATTTGTAGTTAACGTGAGGTTTGCCTTACATATGGCCTATTTTTGGTTCCTCTCATCCTTTATATAATCAATAATGAAGACAAGCTAAAAAAAACACCATGCAGAAGAAAGAAACCAGAAAATTACAAAAAGCTTGAAGCTTTATGGTTTGTACAAGAACCTCTACGTGATATTAAAAGCTAGAAGATAAAACTCAAACTTTTAAACCTTTCTTTCCCCTCCTCTAACAGCTTATCATACCTTGCTTTGGAAACCAGTTTCTATTAAAAACTTCTTTCCATGTCAAAAGGGTGGGACTGTGTGGGAAACATCCAAACCATGACTGCTCATAAAAAGCCAACCAACATGGTTTGGTTACCCCAAGCTAATTTCCAAGTCTATTTTTTTCTTTACCTAGGCTAACTAAAAGCTAGTCCTGAAAGATGGAAAAGCAATAACTTTAAAATAGAAAAGCAATGGTGAACAAGTATGTAGAGTGATCGATTACTGCTGCCACTAGAAGAGGCAAGAGCTATTTAACAATTCTAGAAAAATGAGACGAAGTTTCAAACATTTTGGAAAAAAGACGTAAACATAAAACACATACATGTCCAAATTAAAGCATACAAAGAATAACCATGAACATTTTGCAAAAAATACAATGGCAGGGGTGAAAATAGTGTCACAACCAATGCTGTAAAATGGCAAACATTGAGCTGTCTTACCTCTTCTTTTTTTTTTCTAAATGTTGGTTTTTCGTCTTTTGTTTTCTATGAAAAGCTCTCACCTTTACTAAGCTTTCTCTTAAAAATACTTCATTTTTCTCTTTTCTTTTTACTTAGCTTTCATTCTTCTTTTTCATTTATGTTTTTGTTCTCTTTTTTTTTTTCTAACCAAAGCTTTTCTTTCTTTTTTTCTGGCTTGCCTCCTTTCCTTTTTTTTTAGCGTTCGCTTTACATCCTCCCTCCCTTCCTTTTAACATCTAACCCCTAAAAAAATCTGATTCTTAATGAATAAAGACCCTTGGATGAGATTTCATCCAAGGGCCAAAGCTTGTCTTTTAATTCCTTTCAAAGACTCACATTTGGCCATTGGATCAAGATCATTAAAAGATCCAATGGTCCACATTATTCACTGGAAATGTTAGATTTTTATGCCCTCCAAACTCATGAAAAGACCATTTTACTCGTAGTGTAAAGTTTTCGATATTTAGGCCATTTTCTAAGAAATCAATGTTCCCATGCTCATTTTTTTGGGATTTTAAAATACCAAAAATCATAAAATATTATAAAATTGATATCTAAAAGGTTTCATGAAAATCAAAGCTCAAGAAGGTCAAATTATGAAAATACCCTTATAAGGATATTTTCGTAATTTTGCATATCTCAAGGTACAATAAAGATTTTCGTGTTTCAAAAAATTCCCAAATTTAATTCTTAACTACATTTATTCCAATTAGGTTTTGAATTTTGAGAATTATCCTGGACTTTATCCATTTGGAATGAGTTTTTGTGAAATTTTGACTTTATTTGATCGGATTTGACCCGGTTGACTTTGGATATCTAAATAGGCAAATTTGTGAACTTTTTATGGGTTATAAACTGTCTAGGTCCATGTTGATAAATGAATCTTAGGTCAATCATGTTGAAATATGTCTCAAACAAAATTCGGTGTCTATAATATTAAAACATGATTTTGAGGTTTCTGCGAAAAATCAATTTCGAAAAGGTCAATTCACAAAAATATCCCTAAAAGGTATTTTGATAATTTCAACCTTTTCAAAGAGTGATCAAGGCTTTTAATGGACTAAAATACATAAAATAATATCAAATAATGATCTGAAACCTTTCACAAAAAGCAACCTTAGGAAGGTTAAGTTACAAAATTATCTTTAAAGGGTATTTTTGTAATTTCAACCCTTCTGAGGTGCAATCAAGGTTTCTAATACACTAAAATTTATGAAAAAATATTAAAATGTGATTTGAAGCTTTTCATGAAAAACTAACCTCGAGAAAGGAAAATTTAAAAAATATCTCTAAAAGACATTTTGGTAATTTCATTCCTTCTAAGGTGCAATCATAGTTTTTCAGTACATCAAAATCACAATTTTATTAATCGCAAGCTTTAATACTCTTATTCAATTGTGAATTCCAAGAGTTGATATGGGTTCAACCAAGTTTGATCAATTTTGATCAAGTTTGATTTTATTTAACTGTATTTGACTAAGTTTAACCATAGGGCATTTGGTTAATTTAATCTAAAATTCAGTTTAAAAAAAAATCATCAATCTTAAGAAAGTGCTGGACATGAATTGGGCTTGACTTTTAAAAGCATCACAACTGTTAGAACTTGCCCTAACAAAATTAGGTATCTATAACTATCCCTCTTTGTATATTTCTAAGAATAAAAAAATAATACAAATATAAAGATATCAATTTTTTTCAAGACTAAGGCTTGAGGGGTTTTTTTTGTTATTTTGTTTTATTTTATTTTATTTGGTTGTTTTGTTGTTTTTTATTTTTATTATAATTTAAAAAAAAAAAAAAAACTTCTTTCATTGAAGGCCCTACAACATTTGAAAATAAACCTAAAAGCTCTTTTCATTAAAGGCTCAACAACTTTTGAAAATAAATCTAAAAGCTCTATTCATAAAAGGTTCCATTACTTTTGAAAATAAATCTCATCTTGATGCTAATTAGACTAGGCTTGACATTTAATCAATGCCAGCTAAACTTGGCTTAATTCTCATCTATGCCAGCTAAATTGGGTTTAATCTTTATAGGTATCAACTAAACTGGCTTAATCTTATCAGTGCCAGCTAAACTGGGTTTAATTCTTGTTGATACCAAATAAACTAGGCTTAATCTTATCGGTACTAGGTAGATAGGCTTAATTCTTACTCGTGCCAGCTAAATTGAACTTAATTCTAATCGGTGCAAGATAAACTAGATTTAATTCTCATCAGTGCTAAATAAGTTACGCTTAATCTTACCAATGCTAGCTAAACTAAGCTTAATTATCATCAATATCAGCTAAATTAGGCTTAAAAAATATTTCTTCAATGCCAGTTAAACTAGGCTTAAATCTTATTAGTGCTAACTACAATGACCTTAAAATTAGGTTGCCAACTAAACTTGGCTTAATCTTATGGGTGCCAGCTAAACTAAATTAATCTTATCGGTGCCAGCTAAACTAAACTTAATCTTAAAATAGGCTTAAAATCTCATCTCTTTGAAAATTTCTTGACAATTACTTTTTCTCAAAACTTAACTTGTCATCATATCTCATCTTTCTCATCCATTTTCTCAATAGCCCATCCTCTTTTTGCAATTTTTTTTCACTTTTCCAATTTTTTTGACATTTTGACCTCTTGTTGAACTATTTTCTCTTTTTTTTTCCTTCTTTTTTCATGAGAAAACTCTTCTTTTCTTTTGCTTTCTTTATTTTTTTTATACCCTTCTTTTTTAGCTTTTTTTTTTATGATAGAATTCCCTTTCTCTTTTTACTTTTTTTTTTATAGAATTCCCCTTCTTTTTTTTACATTCTTCTCTTTTTTCTTTTTTGATAAAATTCTTCTTCTTCTTTTTTTCTCTTTTCTTGGGTTTTTTTTTAAGAATTTCTTCTTTGCTTTTTTATAAATTAAAATGTTCTTATTTTCTCTCTCTTTCTTTTTTTCTCAATATTTACAGAGTTGACAAATGTAATTATAACACAAACGTCTATTCTGGATGAATGATGCGAATGTAAATGTCTTTATATAAATGCAAGAATCCATGCCATGACAAAACTTTTTCATAATGCAAATACTTAATACAAATGCAAGAGATTTTTTCATGATGTAAATGTCAATGTTTTTTCACGTAGATGACTCTATAATGATACAAATGCAAATTTTTTTTATGACACAAATGTACTTAACTAAGATGTAATGACAAAATTTTAACCAGAAAATTCTCTTTTTCATGATGTAAATGAAAATGCCAACATTCCTACTGGACATCGATGGCCCCAAAAATATAAATGCAAATATGCAAATTCAATTTTTTTTTCAACAATGCAAATGCTCTTTGCAACCATAAAATTTCATTTCAAAAAATGCCAATGCCCATGTAAATGTAAAAATTTTCATGATGCATATGCCCCAACATGGATGCAAACACCAAAAATATTATTTTTTTCAAAATTCTTCTTTCTCAATTCTGCTTATTTCCCATTGCCCATCAAATTAAGTCTTTGACTTCTTTCTAATAGGATTTCAACTTACCCTTTTTTTCTATTCCTCCACCTATTTTCATCTTTATTTTTTTAAATTCCTGCTTCTTTGCTTTTCAAGCAAGCTCTCTTGATTTTTCTTTCAATTTGAACATGCAGTCCTTTTTTATTTCCAATTTCAACATACAATACGCAACATGCATTTTAGACTCGATTGCAAAATCAAGAAGACAAACCACCATTTTTCACTTATAAAAAATCATTTTTCTTTCTTTTTTTTTTTTCAACAACATTAATTCTTCAATGAAAACAATTTTCTTTTCGGAATCCAAACTGGTCTAAAGGTTCTCATAATTTGATAATTTTCTTTTACACCAAATATGAATTACTTACTTTTCATAAAAATGTGTGACTAGTCATTCAAAAATTTTCAAAATGGTTAACAAAATTGCCTAACATAATTAAATTTCTTAGTCAAAGATAGCTAAATTTCTAAACAAATGTGACTTTGAGAGTCTCTTGAAAATTGGCATTCCCTATTAGAAATGAAAGAAACAACAATTTTATTTTTCAAATGGATTGAATGGTTCAGTACATCAAGTTTCTATTTCATTCAATAAAGTTTTACAATTTAAAGGGCACAAAAGAGATGTATACTTTTCCATCTAGGCTTACACATGAAACAAATTTTTTCTAAAAGGTACAAATCCCTTGAAAAACTAAACATGTCTGAACTTTTTTAAGTATCCAAATGTGACATTTTGATACATGTTAAGGTCAGCTATGATGGACTCAAATTTTTAAAAAGTCATTAAAGAATGATAAAATAAGGCTAAAATTTTCAAAATCAATCTTTTTAATGGATTTCAAACTTTTAGGGTCTTGTATTCTTGAATTTTTCAAGGGTTTGAGTAGTTTCTTATTGACCTCTATTATTTTGCTTGGCATTAGAAGTGGCTTCAAAGTCTTCCAAGTTTGCTTTAGATTGCCCTTTTTAAGGGTTTTCACTTTAAAGCCATATCCCCTTTTTTATTATTTTATTTTATTTTATTTATTTTTTATTATTATACCATGCACTTAAGAATTCAAACTTATCCAAAATGAGTTAATGGTCCAAATAGGTAATAAGGTAATAAATGAAAATAATAAGGTTAATAGGTTTTATGGTCATTCTTTAAAGAGAAGCTCTTTAATTTTAAGCATCTATGCTTGATCCAATATAGACTTTTCTAATGGCATAATGTAAGCCAAGGCTCGAGATTTTCAAGAAAATAGATAGATAGGCCTAAAATATGTGTTTAAGGGTAATTAAACCAATAATCATTCTTTCTCATTTGAAGAAATCACTTTGGGATATTTGTCCTTTTCGTTTTCCTATAATTTACATTCAATCATTCATTTTCTTTTTGTTTTCCTTCTTTTTTTTCTTTTTATTTTTTTCTTGTTCATTTTTTCATTTTTCCTTTCTTTCTTTTTCTTTTCTTATTTTCTCATTCTTTTCATTTTTTTTCTTTTTCCTTAAGTAGATTCAAAACTTTAAGAATCTTTTATTGGACATTTTCCCTTAACATATATCCTTCTTGAATTTTATCATACTTAACCTTTAAATACATCCCTTTTTGCCCCTTAATGTGAAGGGTGTCCTTGGTCAAGGTTTGTTTAGAAAAACTTTTATCAGGCTCAAAAAGGTAGCAAAAGATAAATTTCTATATTTGTGAAAGGATGATGAAATATGGACTCTTTCATCATCTCAAGCACAATTACTCAAATTTAAAGAATAATTCTTTTCGAAAAAGTTTTAAAGAAATTATTTTTTAAAATTTTCTTTATTTGGGATTTTCTTAGTCTTTCTAACTTTCTTTAAACTCTTTGGCTTTCTTTCCATGGTCTCTTTATAAATTTATTGAGATCTTTTATTTTTGGATTCATTTGAATGTCTCAAGTGCATAATGTCATAATCAAAATATTTCTTTCTATTTCTTTTCTTTCTTTTCATTTCATTTCTTTTTTTCTTTTTGCTTTTTCTTCTTCTTCTTTTTCTTTTTTTTGTATGCCTTCCACCACAATTCAAGAAAGATGTCACATTTTGACAAAACCACCCCTAATGAAGGTTAATGTGGAATAAAATCGTTTAACATGTCAAATGATTCTTTTCACTTCACAAAATATTGGGTTAGTCATAACTCAAGTTGTCTTAAACAAGTTCAAAATGTTCAAATAGATATGATAAGAACACAAATACTTAACAAATGCATATATTTCAATTTTCCAATGGTTCTAACCTGATTTATAAATGAATAGTTTCAAAAACACCATTAAACCTTTGTGACATTCATTAAAATAGCATTAAAAACAACTTTGCATAACTTGAGATTTCAAAAATCAATAAGCCTTGTGTACTCCCATAGGTTTATGCATAAATATAATTTAATCAAACGAGTATAAAGCTCAATTACGCCAATTATGTCAAACAATCACCATTACTATCAAGAATTTAAGTGCAAGGTCATGTTTAATTATGCTAATGCTCACAAATTATGATATAAATATTTTAAGAATCAAGTAAGCACCAAAATGATTTCACAAAGCATGATATCATCAATATTGAACATTCATAAACAAAATCATGTTTAAGCATATTTTCTCAAAATTAAAGCATAAATATATCTCAATAATGTACAAAATCAATTTCACCAACCATGAGAATATATTTATATCAAGATCATCTAGCACTCAAGATCAAAAGCAAAAATATATCCAATTTAGTCTTATACTTTCTCAAAATTATGCAATTTATAACATGTTCATCATAGAATTAATTTTGCACAATCAATATAAAGCATAAGAAATTAAACACTTAAAATTCAATATAGAATAGGTAACAAAATTTCAAATTCACTTCAAATAAAAATTTGGCGTAGAGGTTACCCATCTTTCATTCATATAACTCATAATTTTCAATTTTATGAGTTTTGAGAATTTTCTTACCACCTTAGAAACCATCTTGAATTGTAGGATATTTTATGAAGGTTATTAGAACTACAAAAATAGAGTTCAAGCTCTGATACTAATTGTTAACTCAGCTATAAATAAAAAAAAACTGAGAGGGGGTGAATTGAATTTTTTCCAAATTTATTTCCAAAAATAAACTTTCAAATAAATGTAAATGAAAAATTTTAAATGTAAAAGATATATCAAAATAAAACACAAATAAACAACAATGAAAAATAAAAGAGTATAGTAAAGAGATCAAATACAAAGATTTTAAAGGTCCGATCCTTTTACAAAGGCATTGATATCCTCTTCTTTAGCTTCCCTAGCTAAGAATCTAAATTCACTAATTTTTAAAAATTCTTACAAACAACCTTTCAAGGCTAAAGTAAAACCTTTCACTCCTTACATTTCTAAGCTAAGGTAGTGACCTCTGATCATTTAAAATGAATTTTTACAAAATATCTCAAAATCATTCAAGAGGATACCTCACCTCTTGATTACAATTAAGCTCTAATATTTTGCAAACTAAAGAAACCTCTAAAAATTTTAGTGTTTGTCTAATGATATACAAATGAGAAACTAAATGATTTAGATACTACATATACAAAGAATATGAAATTTAAGCTCTAAACTTTTTGTTGTTCTTGATTTTCTTGGAGAATTTTGAAGATATGGCTTTATGAACTTTCTCTCATGTCTCTCTTTTCTTAATGGGTGTTGGAAGACCTCGTTATATAAAGAAAAATGAATTTGAGCCTTTGAGATTGAGTTGGAAAAAAAGAGAGCTATTTTTCCTTCAAAATTTAGTCGTTGGAAGTTGTCAAGGGTGAAGGGATCGACCGATACATTAATGGATCAATTAAGTACTAAATTTCATTCAAATTTTGACTATTGTAGGATAATGGATCAATTCATTTCAATAGGGGATCGATTGGGTTAGCTTGGTTTTGCATTCAGGCTAATTCAAGATGAATAGTGAAGTCGGCTGCCTTAAATTAAATCATATTTTGCACTCTGCTCACTAATTTGATTATGTTTTAAGTTTCACAATTCCAAATCAATATCGGTTTGAATATTTAGAAATTAGACTTAATGAGCTTTTCTATCCATATAAAATTCAACATCTAATTCAATGTATAAAAAATTTAGTGAATTTCTAAATTTACCCTAAGTGCAACTATTAGACAATCTGCATAGTCTCTAGAAAAAATTTAAAATCTCTTTTTAGAAAATTTAGTTTTGGTTTTGTTTAATCTATTAGAAAGTAAACTCAAAAAAAAATTTATCCATATAAAATTCAAATATTAAAAAATTTATAAATTAATACAGAAAAATAAATCAAATTTAATGTTGGAAAAACCTTGTTCTTACAAAATATCTTTCTCAAGTTAATTAATTTCTTAGAATCAATATTATCAAAATTGTATTGAATCCAAGATGAATAAGTTCATTTCAACAACAACATGAGGACTTTTATTTAAGTTCAAATAAAAATTTTTAAAGAGTTTTTGTTTGAGAAATATAAAAGCACAAAAAAAAAGGTTTAAGCTTTTTAAAAACATTTTCTAATACAAATAATATTTCGAAAGACAGATTTTTTTAATACCAAAATAATATATTATAAGAATCATATACTAAATAAATCTTTCCAATATCAAAAACGTTTTTATGAAATAATTTTTATTTCAAATATTACTAGTATTTAGGTTTGATAATAAACAATATAATTTAAGAACATATACTCAATAAATTTTTTCAAAATTTTAGTCAAATTTACTTAGCTTAATATTTTATCATTTAAAAATAAAAATAAATTTAAGACTAACAATATAATATAAGATTAACTACATATTAAATTATTAAAATGCCCTTATCATTGCTTTATGAAAATTTGACATGTGGTATTTTACAAAAATTATCATAATACCCAATTAAATTTTAAATTAATAATAATAAGACTAGACTATAGATTAAATTACTATAATAAAATAAAAATTAAAAATATAATGTGATAAATATAAATATAAAAAGATATAACAAAAAAATAAATTATTATTTTTTTATTTTCTTTAAATATTTTTACAAAAAAAAATTTGTAGATTATAATAGATTAAAAATCATATACTTGATCAAATGATTAACAAAAATACAACACTCAAAATATAATACAAAAAATTAACAAAAAATTATATCTTAATATGTGAAATATTATATATATTAATGTTAATATTTTATTTATTTTATAATTTATAATTTTTATATTAAAAGAATTATAAATATATTCAAAATAATAAAATATTATTAAATAATAATAATTTTTGGAAGAAAAATAATTCACCCTGCGTTCGGAGTGTTACGTTTAGTTAAAGTTTCAAATTTGTCTTGAGAAAAAAATTTATGGAAATAAAAAATACCCTTTTCTCGAATAACACGAGTCTAATGGATTACAATACAAATACTAGTATTTCAATTTCTGATGTTAACAAATAGCCTTTCTTTTTTTCGAATTTTTTTATGCGGAAATACGTGGCATATCGACGTTTTCCATAGTAAAATCCTGGGCAACACCTCTTCCTCTAATCAGGGGAGGTAAAATCCTTGTTCAGATCAACCATGTCGGAATTTCAACCCAAGACTCACCCAAACAAAAAAAAAAAAAAAAAAAACACTATACTTATATCAATTTCCAATTGAAAACTAATTATATATATATATATATATTTCAAATTGAAAATTGAAAATTATGTGTTAAACAAGTCCACCCCTATTCAAACCCCAAAACTGGACATCCTCTGTTTTAAACAATCAATGACAAACATTCTAATCTCGCGATGCAACCGGAACTAGTTAAACGATCAAGAGAATGTTTCCCCACACAATATGACATCAACCAGTTGATTAAAGAAAATAACAAAGTTATCCAACAGCATAAAAGCATCATTTTTTCACTCCTTAACTATGATTATAATCCACCAAAAAAAAAAAAAAAAAAAAAAAAAAGCTAGATGAACAGGAACAAATCGTCTACAAGTGTCTTTAAACAACGAACCTAGTAATTCAGCGATGCTAAACCCTAACAGGTGGAGAAATTTGCATAATACAACTCGGTTAAGCTCTAGTACAATTTAACCATTCTGCAAGTAATCAAAGCGCAGAGGTTGGTGACAAAATGGAGCCTGCAATGAAGACAAAGAAGGCGATTTAGATGGAATGTTGAAAATACAATGGTACAACAGTCTTAAAAGTGTACAAATGATATACAACCACTGCCACACTGGCGAAAAGCACAAGAACATGCAGCAAAGGGTAAAAACAGCAACAATCAGGCACAGGCATATACAAGGAAGTAGGACTCCTATGGTTTCCTTTGGCCAACTATGTCACGCAAAATCAATTCCAATATTTTGACAACTAAATCAGTTGACTTTTCTTTTCAATAAAATATGAAGCCAAAAATGGACATCTTGCAAAATTGAAGATAACACTGGTGTGTACCTCTCTGAAATGAAAGCCTTGATTGACAATTCGTTCAGAAACCAAAGCTTAATAACTTGACAACTCACCAAAAAATTTCAGGGGAAAATCCATATTTACAAAGAAACCAGAAATTGCAATACTTGCTACAATATATATATATATATATATATATTATAAATAAAAATAGATAAAAATGTTGAAGACAAAGTAAGATTACAAAACTAATGTACCACTGGAATTTCTCTTAACCTATAGACAACTAATTGGCAAAGAGAAGCAAAACGCAACACCATAGGAATGCAAAAGACAAGACAATCTAATTACTTACAGAGGTAATAACCAGCCTACCTGAAATACAGCATGTATAAACTGATCATATGAATGTGGATACATTGTTGGAGCATTTGGCCATTGCATATAGCACCATCACTAGAAGTTGGATTCATTCCCAGGTCACCAAAAGGGGTCACAGCTGGCCTTGGAGGAACGCTATAACTGAGGGAAGCTTGTGTACTTGCAACCTGACCCAGCTGAGGAAAAGCAGAATCATACTGCATGAATGGAAGCTGAATCTTCTGCATATTGTAAGAAGCCAAGCCAAAGCTCTGGTTACACGGAATACTTCTAACATACCTGCATCAGTTCAGAGTAATTTAATTTAGAATTAAGAATAAATCCCCTCCATGGGGACCAAATTATACTCCATATTCTATGCCAACTTATCATTCTTATTTCATTCAAAGTGGCATGTACTTTATCATTATGATCATCATTAGTACTTTTACATTTGCACCTTACCTACATTCTATTTTCTTGAGAAAATGGGGATAGGAGCCATTACAAATTTTCAGTTAAATAAAGAATTTGTAGAAACAAACATTACACAATCCAGAGCGATTAACCAGCTGGATAGCTCCAAATTCCTAAAATACTAGGAGCATTAATCCCACCTTTGATAACTCCGGTCATAATCTGGGTCAATACGATCCTTCTCTCTGTCTCTGAAAATGGCTACTCTAGATGTACCATCCCAGACAGTAATATATTTCTCTGGCTCAACCATGGGGCTCCTGTAATTTTAAAACTCATCTCTTATAAGAGATTTGCTTTTTCCATCAATAGAAATCTGAGGTGAAGAATCATCAGAATCAGGACTGCTAGGGTTACTGATAAAATGTGCCCGTGCCCTGTCATACTCTTCCTTCCTCTCTTACATGCTTCTCACAGGACTTCTTTTGAAACCAATTTGATTAGCTTCATTTACAGATCCATTATTTGTTCTCGGCCTAATAGCAATTTTAATCTGGTCTGGTATATCATATTCCAAGTGTTTGGCTGCAATTTCAGACAAACGAACAGCAGGCCATCTGATTTCACCCATTCTCTTCGCCACAATTATGCTTCCACCATTATCATGAACCATAGATATCAGCCCATAGTGTTGAGCAACACGATGTGCTGCAAGCCGAAGGTAAGAAGTGGGAAAATGTTGGAACTTAAATTGCCGCTGGTCAGAGTTTTGCAGAAATCTCTGGATATCAAGTTCCATCCGCAAGACTAAATCCCAGAAGGAAAAAAAACACAAAAGAGAGAAAGACCATAAATCTACTGAGAAAAAAGGCAAACTTAAGAAAAGAAGTATATGGCATAATACTTTAAACAAACCATGGAATTTTATTCCCTTCTTTGTAAACTAAATGTGGTCTTTTTTGTCTTTTTTTTTTTCTTTCCTTCTTTTTATATTCCATAAATATGGTTGATTTGGAAAAAAACAAAATGAAGACACCAGTGATAAAATATAAATATGAGGAATTTAAACCCTAAAACTCTTAAATTGAAAGGCCCTGTAATTTTAATCATTGCAAACTAGGAAAAAACAGCAAATATCAATATAAATACACTGATATGCATATATGTGAGGAACCAATGAACAGCGAATAAGGGAGACAAGTATACAACTGCAGTATTTTACCAAGCATCCACTAGTTACATAATGAGCGTTCATTAATGAATCTAAACCACTCTCTTTTTCTAAGCTCCCTACCACTCTAGAACGATTCCTGGTATCTATTTTCTCGTTAGAACCTAAACTACGGAAACTAAAGAAATGAAAACAGGAAAAAGCTTCATCATGGCAATTGTACTTTCAGCTACACAGACAAATAATAAACCGGTAATCAAACTAAAATTTACATGAAACCTATAATCTTGTTATCTTTAAAAGTGCACAAAACAACTAAAATGTATATCCTAATAAAATTATGTATAGTAAAAAGATTTCAATAGAATTTTTCATTATTTCAGAAACCAATTAACAGCAAAAGCATTCACCCAACTTTGATTTAGATGTGCTCAGTTATGCATTGCTCTGCATATTAAGCCATCAGAATTAAACAAAGAAAACAAGCAACAAATGTAACTTGATTTTTCTCCCCCTCAATTTCTCAACACAAAATTAAAAATCAATGAAAAGCAAATCCCAGATCCGATAATAATCACTTTTATATGAAAAACCCTACCCCTAGTTAACCCCAACCAAACCAAATCCAATCTAAAACCCATAGACATGATAAACCCTAAACTCACAAAAAAAAAAAAAAAAACCTGATTATACAGAGATCGAATAAAAAAGTAAAATTGAGATTTAAAGCAAAACAAAAATTACTAGTGAGACGATGACGTGGATTTTGAAGTGCCTCAACCAGGAAAGGATCAGGGGCCGACTCTTTGTTGTTGACAGCTTCGGCGGCGGCGGCCGCTGTTGTCGTCGTAGTCAAAGTCAAGTCCATGGAAATAAAGTTTTACCTTTTCTACCTCTGGGCCAAATCTTTTTCTTTTATGTTCTTCCTCTTCTTGATGACGAATGAATCGATTAATGAGGAAGAAGAGATTTTCTTGTTGTCAGCATCTAGGAAAAGAGAGAGAAAGCTTTGGTCGTTTCTCTCTCCAAAGGAGAAAGGAAGAGAGAGGGGCAAATTTTTCTGATTTTATACATACTCGACCCTAATCCCAAATGCTTGCAAATTGCAACTTGACAAGGAAAGGTATGGTTTTGCAATCAAAATGTTTTATTTCTATTTTAAGACCAAAAATATGATAGCAGCAATGGAGCAGGCAATGCAAGTTCTCAGACAGGCTCAGTGGCAGGGGCAGCGGCCCGGCCCTACCCCTCAAGTAGCTCATGGTTGTGCTGGGCTATATGAGGGAAATTTTGGATGGTCCAGTGCGGTCGCAAGTACCAAATGGTACGGCACAATGTTTTGGGTAGTGGACGGATTTTATTCCAATATTCGATCCCCTTTTCCTTTTTTTTTTTTTTTTTTTTTGCAAAATCCAAGTTTATTTAGATGTATAATACTAATTTTTTTAATTTTCTTTTTTATTCCATCGAAATTATTAAAAATTTAAAGAGAGTCAAAATAAGTAAATGATAATGACCAATATTTAATTTTTTTTTAAAAAAAAATCTTAATAAGGCTTTATATTTGTACATACATTTTTTATGAAAGTATAATTGTTCTTTTTAAAAGTAAAATCCTGTATTTCATATATTATCACACACATTAATTTTTAGTGTTTACTTATTCAAGAATATTAATATTGATTTTTTTTTTGTCTCTAAACATATTTTTTTACTTTTGTTTTTACAAGCACAAGATAAATAATAAACGTTATAATGAAACGACACCAAATTTAACTTATAAAATTCATAAATGATTATATTATTGGCTTGAATTAGTAATTTATTATAGGAGTTTTCTATTGAAATAATGAAATTATATACTTAAGTTTCCTTTTTTGTAAATTCTAAAATTTTGGATTTAATTGTAGAACTTTTTTTACATAATGTAAGTTGATAACTTGGTATATGACCCCATCGAATTTTTTCTACATGCACCACTGCATGTTAGAAGTCAATCATATATATATATATATATATATATATATATATATATTTATTTATTTATATTGTATTATAAGATATATAATTATCTTATAAAGTTTATTTGTGTGTAATCTGGTATGAATAATTTATATTATAAACACATAGGATAGTTCTAATAAATAATTTTATTTAATTAATTATTTAATTTTTAAAAATTTTTAATTTTAAAAAGTTAAATTTATACAAATATTTTATAAATTTTGTCCTAATTTAAATCAAAACGCATCACATAACTCGCTCTTACCTCTCTCTCTTTATTTATATATATATATATATATATATATATTAAATCTAAAATTCAAAGAGCATTCAAAGGTTAAATCTTAAATTTTAGGAACTTTAAAAACTATATCATATCTAAATCAATAGCTTCATAAATTTAAATAAATAAAATTTGTGGCTGAGTTATTGTAGTTTACTAATTTTTTTTCTTTTCTTATCATTTAAAATAAAAGAAAAGAATATCTTTCTCAATTTAAAATTATACATATATCTTAATTTAAAATTATCCAAACCTTTTTTAGCATAATTTAAAATCAGATTTGGATAAATTTAATTTTTAAAATTTAAAATTTTTAAAAATGATAAAGATTGAATATATATATATATATATATATTGTGTGTGCTATGATTTCTTTTGACCTTTAGTATTTTTTTTTCTTTATAAGAAATAAAAGCAATTAGATTTTGGTCACAAAATTCTTGCATGATAAATTTTCAAAATCAAACATAAAAAAAATTTTCATGATGGTTGAATAGAAAATTTTTATTATATATGGGTGAGTTTGGAATCTTATATCCTTTCTTTATGCTTCTTCGATGTATTTTTTTAAGAGCCTCTGGTGATTGATAAGATGATTTGTTCAGTTTCAATTTTAAGAACCATAAATGTGCAATAATTATGTCGTAAAATTTTTTATAAGAAAACTTCAAATACATTTAAGGAGAAAATTTTAATTATAGCATTCCTTTTCTTCTTCGAATAACAATTTAAATGTATAATGTGTTTGTGACAAGACTTTTTCTCTTTTAAGAGAATTAATATATCAAATTGCACAAGCAGATAAATGACTTTTGGTGATTTACGTTCAAACATTAAAAAATATGTGAATTTTTGTTATGAAAGGCTCCAAGGTATGCTCATAAAGATTCCTGTTTTTTTAGTTGTATGCAATGCTTCTATTGTTGAGTTTTTCAATATATTTTTTGGATAATTTCATGATTGAGATATTGGAAATTCATGTTGATAATCCTTCAATTTGTGTGGTATTAGTTCATTTAAATTTCCGTTTGTATATGTCTTTGATTTATTTTTTTATTTGTAGACTTATGAAAATTAGTACTCAAAATGTTGTTAGGCATCACAAGCATTATTATAATTTTATAGCCTTGAAATTATTACTATTCTTTTAAGGGATACTTATAGACATTAGGATTATTTGGCTCAATTTATATATGAAATGTGAAACCAGAAGCATTATTAATGAGAATTATATAATTTAATGAATAATTCATGAGATGATAAGCTGAATTTTCTTTTTCTTAACATTGTAGTTTTGATTCAACATCTGTTGGTGCTAAGATGTCTTCACAAAGGCAAAAACCTAAAATCATAAAGCAAAAGGTCGGTTAGTAGCAAAGACCAGAGGTTTTTTTGGCATTTATGTTCCAATGTTTAAGTCAATGCTCGAAAAGAGAAAAAAAAAAGATAAAGCTTGGAAATAGATATAAAAGAATTAAATAATTAATACTTGAGAGAGAGAGGTTATTTATACCTGTAGGATAAAAGTGTTGAGCTTAGGTGGCCCAAGCTCTAAGTGGCGGGGCTAGGGCTAATGATTTTGGCCTAACATGATCTAGCAATTAACAACCTAATTGAGAGGTGACAAGTTGACGTTTTTATGTGCCTTCAAGTGGTAAGTTGAGGTGGTCAAGCTAACATGGATCTCGTGACTTCAAGTCAATCCAACATGTTAACTTAAGTCAAAAGACCAAATTGCCCCTATCAAGTTGATGACTCACAGTTAGGGGCAAAATGTTTATCTTGCCCTTTGGACAATAAAATACCCCTAATATTGTATCCCTTATCGTATAGGTTGAGGTGTCAAACTAACGAAAAATATAACTGGTTGATTTGTTGTTAAAATTGAGCTATGAGTTGAATGTGGATTCCTTTTGGAGTTCTTATTATACCGATGGGCAAACTATTTTTATGACTATCTCAACCTCAATCTGTCGAGCTAATCTCTATGACTATGTCAATGTGGATGGGGTGATGTTGGCATTCTAATTAAGGTGATTGACTCGATACTCTATGATATGGTCAATTTTTTTCATTCTAATTAAGGTGATTGACTCAATACTCGTATGATATGGTTGATATAACACTTGTGGTGTATGGGCATTGTGTTTGATGCGAGATTCATGTGCCATGATCGATCTAGCATTCGTACAGTATGGTCGGCATGACACTTGTAGATTTTAGATACACCTATTATACATTCATCTAAATCTACATTTATTGAGGAGAGAGAAATTTAGATGGGAGTAAAAATTTTAGGTAGTTCTTTGAATTTGGATTGAGAAGTCGAAGGGTTATCCTCGATATTTGTATAATGACATGGCTCGATATGGGATGTCCATCTGGCCTAAGACTTGGCTATATGAAGCCTTTCAGGGCTCCAATTCCTTGCTTTTCATCACTCTTTTTGCTTAATTGCTAACCTATTTTTGTTGATCTCCAACTTTTCATTGTTTGAGCTTTTCTTTGTCTAACATTCTCTTTCTCAGACAATTTCAGTACGTCTTTTTTTTCTCATTATGTCATCTGATTCAAGTTTATCTAACTTTACGGTAGAAGTTAAGTGAGGTCAACTCGACCAAGATAAAGTTCCTTCGAATGACAAGGCCTTCTCTGTTATTATAAGAAATGACATGATGATTGTGAAATTTATAGCTTTTCCTAGGCCATATTTGCTTCAAATTTTAAAAATTTTCATAAATTTTGTGCCTTAATGTGTTAAAATCTTGATTTTCAAGTTTGCATGAAGAAATTAGTCAACTTGGATGTAAATGACAAAATCCATGCAAACCATGCAAAGGTGGCAAGAATAAAGCCATGCATGAACCATACAGTCCATGCAAAGTTAGTGGATGACATTAAGCTAAGGTATAAAGAAGTCTACTAAAGCTCATTTGGCCATGCATGAAAGAATTCTCAATCCATGCAAAAGGTGATAACTTTGGCAGCCCATGTAACTGAACTAACAAGCCCAATGATAGAAGACAACATGTTCGGCCAAAAGAGAAAAAATATTGCATGATGACTTCAAATTTCAAAAGATTCTTAAACTAAGTGAAACAAATCAAGGTATCATGCATTTCAAATTTAAACCAGTCAAATCTTCTATGATCTTTGATTAAAATTCAAATTTTGGTTGACTTGGCTAGGACACTTAAGCATGGGGGGCATATGTGACTAATCAATGGAAAACATTTGGCCACAAAAGATCCATATCATTCGAGAAGCATCCTTTCAGTCCATATCATTTGAGAAGCATCCTTTCAGCTAAGCTTCATTCAAATCCAAGAAGATTACATTTTTGAATTTAAAGGAGTTTAAGCATAATGGACATGTCTAAATCCATCCTCTTAGGCCGATTTCTGTACTATAAATAGGCTATTTTATTCACTTGTAAATCATCCATTGACCTATTATTCACTTTCTTTTCATTCTTTCTCTTTAGTTTTCGAGTTTTAAAAGTTTTTTTGTATTTTTTTTTTTATTTTCAGCTAAGGTGATAGACTAACCTACACTATTGTTTTCTCAAAGTTCAGTTTTCAATACAAGTTTGTTTCCATTTTCATTCAAAGATTTTCTTCTTTACTTTGCACACACTTTCTTTTACTTTCAAGCACTCAAGTTATTTCTTTTCAAGTTCACATTAACTTTTGCTTTACTTCTTTACTTGTACCTTGTTTTACATTCGGCCAACTCATCTTCCTTTTAAAGCATTTGGATTATTTCATTTATTTTCATTTACATTTCCAAACTTGCCTATTTATTTTTCTTGCTAAAATCGGCCAGCCCCATTACTACCAAGTGTCCATTTTATCTAACTTGGCATTCTGCCCTTAAACTTTGTTTTTACTTTCAAAAGAAGCTCTATCATATTTTTTTATATTTTAAATATAAAGTTAGGAAGAACCATTTTGGTGCTTGGCCTTACACCTAACACATAATTCTCATGGGAACAATACTTTATTCATCACTTTATTACTTGGATGTGACTTGTGCATTTGTAGGCTAAAAAGCAACAATCAAATTTTTGGCATTATTGTCGGGGATTATATTGTTGCTAGAAGACCAATATCAATAACACTTGTTTCAACTTTGTAATTTGGATTCTTTTTACTTTACTTGCTTTATTCTGTGTTGGTCTTTTTCTTGTTTGCATGCGTAGATGGAGAAGCGTTGATCAAGCTCCACTTGAAAAATAGATAGAACTTTAGGAAAATTTTGAAAAGAGCAAGCAACCAACTCGACGCCAAAGACGAATGCAGTTGAAGGTCATAGAACACTTAGGGACTATGTCTTCTTAAATCTTGAAAGATTTCAACCATCCATTCGAAGACTGACGATCCAAGCCAACAACTTTGAAATCAAGCATTTAATAATCCAAATGGTCCAAACTTCTATGCAGTTTGGCAGCCTACCAAATGATGATCCCAATCTCCAACTTTATAATTTTTTAGAATTATGTGATACTTTTAAATATAATGGGGTCTTTGATGATGCAATAAGACAAGGTTGTTTTCATTTTCTTTTAGGGACAAGGTGAAAAGGTGATCATTTTCTCTCTCTTCCAACTTGGGATCACCTAGTGCAAAAGTTCTTTGCAAAGTTCTTTCCACTAGCTAAGATGCCAAGGATGAGGAACAAGATTACCACTTTTTAGTAATATGAAGGAGCAACGCTATATGATGTGTCATAACAGTTTTGGGAACTGCTAAACGAATTTGGAAAAACAAAAGAAATGAAGTTGCTACCAATCTTTTTTGGCTAGGTGTGATTAGCCACATATTAAAACTTTAACTTTTTAATAAATTAATTAAAATTTATTAAAAAGATAATTTTTAGATCTATGAAAACAATTTGGGTCTGAGAGTCGGTTAGGCGTGGGAAAAGATTAGCACCCTCACGATGCTCATTTAAAAATGATACCAATTAATTATGTGTTATCTTTTAATGTTGACAAAAACAGTCTTAATTTTAGTATTTAAAAATTAATTTTCTTAATTTTCTTTAAAAATAAATTTTTATTTTTAGTAAGCTTGAAAATAAATAAGAACCTTATATTGAAAAATTCTTAAGAATATTCCAATACTCTGATGATATTAAAAGAAACTATCTCACCTAAGGGATTTTAGGAATTGCTACTCGAAATTCTAAAAAATCCTATCCTCAGTAGGTCATATTTATTTCCAGTATTTATTTTTGAAAAATGTAAAATATAATATCTATAAATAGCATGAAAAATAGTATTTTCTGAGACTTATTTATAAAAAAAAATGAGAAATTTTTATCAAAAATTAATCTATATACTCCAATACGTTGGCAGCATTTTAGATAAATTTTTTTACCAAAGATTTCTAAAAAATCATTACTCGGATTTCTTTAGAATCTCATCCTCAGAGATTTTTTATTTGTTTTTTTAAAAACATTAAAAATATCTAATAATATAGTTATCCATAAATACATTTATTTCTTAAAAACATTCACCTATTTATTAAGAAAAACTATTCAAGTTAAAGAAAATGATTATAAAATGAAAATTTTTATATTAAAAAGAAACTTCTAAATATTCCAATACTTTGGTAATTTTTAGAAGACTTTTCTCATCTAGGGATTTTTTAGTAATCTCCACTTGAATTTCCTAGAGTTCCATCATTAGAAATTCTCATTACTTATTAAAAAATGCATGCTTTTATAAATATTTATTTTTTTATCCTTTTTTAAGAGAATTGTTCAAATTAGCTTAAAATTTCATATCGAAAAGAGTTTCTAAATATTCCAATACTTTGGTAATGTTTAGAAATCTTTCCTCACCTAGGAAACTCTTGGGAATCACTACTCCAACTTCTTGGAATCCCATCATTAGAAATTTCATTCTCTTTTAAAATTATGTAATGCAAACAATAAAATAGAATATGCATACAAAAAATATAACACTTATTATGCTTTTATCCTTTTTCAATTATTTTCCAATTATGACTAACACCTTTGAAAGAAACAAAGTAAATAAAAATTTATTAAAAATTTTTCTAGATACCCCAATACTTTGATAGTATTTTAAAAAAATTTTCTCACCTAAATATTTCTTAAGAAACTCTATTCAGACTTTCTTAAAATTCCATTCTTAGAAATTTCATTCATTTTGTCCATTCTTAATTAATTAATTATAAGCTGATTTTTAAACTTTGATCATATCAATTTCATTACTATAAGAAGTCATTATATATTATTACTAATATCTATCACAATTTTAGAAAAATAGACAAATGAAACCTTTTTATTAAATATTTTCCTAAATACTCAATTATTTTGGTAGTATTTTTAGAAAAATATCATCTCCTAGACATTTTAAAGAATCACTACTCGGATTTCTCTAAAATATCATCCTCGGATATTTCATTCAATTTATTATTAATAAATGAAGAACAAATTTACATTAAAAAAATTAAGGTGCAAAAACTAAATTGCATAGAAATCAAAGTGAACATGGAAATTTAATCAAACTAGCAATGAAAGGAAAATGCATGGGATTTAAATTATAATCAAATTTGAAACAAGATTAGAGAAATATAAATTATGATATAAAACATACATGACAATAAACCTTATTGTAAAAATTTCAGCATCTTTTCAAAACTTTGTAAAGTTGTAAACAATCCAAAAAGAAGAATAAGACATGATCTTAAGCTAGGTGAAACAATACTATTAACAAGTGAAAAAATCAAAATAGAAAAAGAAATTCTAGCCTTCCCATAAGCATTCATCATGCCATAAAGACCAATAGATTCAATGGATATCTTAAAATCAATGACCAAGTCCAACTTAGCACCAAACAAATCAACTTTGAAATGCATTGACCATAACTTCCACAAAGTTAAGCTAAAAATGCATATGGCATGTAAAGGAAAGGAAGTCAATTTTGTCAACTCTAAACTATATAAATGAGAACACTACATTAGCTAAAGACAAAAAAAAAAAAAAAGCCACTGAAACCAAGCCGTATGAAAGAATTAAGAATGACAATTTGAAACTTTTTTTTACCTTGGCTTGCTTACTCTCTTCCACTTTCGGCAACTTTCTCTTCTTTTCTTTTTGGCAGCTTCTTCCTTTTTCTTCCTTTGGCAACTTCCTCTCCAACCCTTTTTTTTTGGCATCCCCTTTCCTTTTTTTTTTCCTTTTCTCTTTCATCTCTCTATTCGGCTAGCTTACTTCCCTTTTTTTTTAGTAGTTTTCTTCCCTTTCTACATGTTTTTCTTTTCCACCTAGCCTTTCAGCCCTTATTTCTTCCCCCCAGCTCCCTTTTTAATAGTCATAAAGAAAAAAGATTTCATTCTTTATAAACATAGACCCTCGGATGAAATTCCATCCAATGGTCAAGGCTTGTCTTTTTTTATTCTTTCAAGGAGACACCTTTGACCATTGGATCAAAGTCAATCAAAGATCCAATGGTCCACATTACTTACTGCAAAGATTAAATTTTTATGCCCTCCAAACACATGAAAAGACTATTTTACCCTTAGTGTAAAATTTTTAGTATTTAGGCCATTTTCTTGGAAATCAATGTTTTCATGCTCATTTTGGGATTTTAAAATACCAAAAATCATGAAATATTATGAAATTGAGATCTGAAAAGTTTCATAAATATCTGAGCTCAAAAAGGTCAAATTATGAAAATACATTTATATGGGGTATTTTGGTAATTTCACACTTCTCAAGGGGTAATGCTATGATTTCAAATGCACTAAAAATGATGAAATATTATGAAATTAAGATTTAAAAAGTTTCATGAAAATCTGAGCTCAAAAAGATCAAATTACGAAGATACCCTTATAGGGGTATTTTGGTAATTTCACATTTTTCGGGGTATTGCTGTGATTTCAAATGCATTAAAAATCATGAAATATTATGAAATTAAGATCTAAAAATTTTCATGAAAATTCAAGATCGAAAAGGTCAAATTAAGAAAATATCCCTTATAAGGGTATTTTGGGTAATTTTGTACTTCCCTAGTGCAATAAAAATTTTAGTATTTTAAAAATCACCAAATTTTATTTTAAACCACATTGATTCCAATTAAAGTGTGAACTTTGAGGATTGACCTTAGTTTTATTTATTTTGTCCTAGTTTCATGCAATTTTGACAAAGGTTAACTTTGAGATTTACCTGTTATATTTATGCATGTAAAAAAGTATCAAGCATATAAATCTCATGCAAAAGAATTTGATATTAATCATATGGGTCTCCTTTTTCTTTATTTATTAGGCCTAAATAATGGTTCACTTTATGGGCTCTTTAAGGGGCTTTTTTACCGGCTTCAAATGGACTTTGTTCAACTATGCTAAAATGTTTCAGATAAAATTTGGTGTCTACAACTGTCCCTTTTTGCATATTTCTGAGAATCAGAAATAATGTAAAGACATAAACAACAATTTTATCTAGATGATGTTTTGGAATTTTATTTTTGTTTTTGTTTTTGGCTTCCCCTAAACAAAGGCTTTGAAAATTTAAAAATAACTCCTCCCAAACAGAGGCTTTGAAACTTTGAAAAAAGCTCCCCCAAACAAAGGCTTTGAAACTTTGAAAATAAAATCTTTTGCTTAGAGGTCTTAAAGATTATACCTGGAGATCTTACAAATCTCAAAATCTTTGAATACTCCTCTAATCAGAGGCCATGAAACTTTAAAATTTTAAAAAGTTTTAATTGAAAGACTTGAAAATTATGCTCAAAGGTCTTAGAAATTATGCGCATAGTTCTTACAAATCTTAAAATCTTTGAATGCTCCTCCAATCAGAGGTTATGAAATTTTAAAAATTTAAAAAGTTTTTCCTAAAGGTCTTAGAGATTATGCTCATAAGTCTTACAAATCTTAAAATCTTTGAATACTCCTCTAATCAGAGGCCATGAAACTTTAAAAATTTAAAATGTTTTGCTAGTGGTCTTAGAGATTATGCCCAAAGGTCTTACAAATCTTAAAATCTTTGAATGCTCCTCTAATTAGAGGCCATGAAAATTTAAAAAGTTTTACCCGAAAGTCTTAGAGATTATGCTTGGAGGTCTTACAAATCTTAAAACCTTTGAATGCTCTTCCAATCAGAATCCATGAAAATTTAAAAATTTAAAAAGTTTAACTCGAAGGTCTTAGAGATTATGCCCAAAGGTCTTACAAATCTTCAAATCTTTGAATGCTCATTCAATTAAAAACCTTGAAACTTTAAAAATTTTAAAAATTTTGTTCGAAGGTCTTAGAGATTATGCCTAAAGGTCTTACAAATCTTAAAATATTTGAATGCTCCTCTAATCAAAGGCCATGAAACTTTAAAAATTTTAAATGTTTTACCCAAAAGTCATAAAACTTGTGCCCAAAGGTCTTAGAGATTACGCTTAAAGGTCTTACAAATCTCAAATCTTGGAATGCTCCTCCAATCAAAGGCAATGAAATTTTAAAAATTTAAAATGTTTTGGAAATATATATATAGGTGCCAACTTAACTAGATTTAAGTCTTATCTTATATCATATCTCTTCATTTTCATTTTTTCAACAATCCCTCTACCTTTTGTAGATAATTTTTCTTTCAACTTTTCAAACCTTTTTGATATTTTGATCTCCTATCAAACTATTTTTTTCTTTCATATTTTCATGATAGATTCTTTTTTCTCTCTCTCTCTTTCTCTTTATTTTTTTGTTTTTTTTTATAATCATGATATAAATATCTATTCTCATCAAATAATGCTAGTGGAAATGTCAATGTGAATGCTTGATGCAAATATAGATGACTTTTTCACAATGCAAATGACAATGTTCCTTTCATGTAAATGCCCTTACGAATACCTTTTTTTAGTATGTAGATGCCATGATACAAATGCAAACTTCTTTCTGATGGTGCAAATGCAAATGCCTTGGTTAAGATACAGATACAAGTGCAAATGTGAATGGCTTTCTTGTGATATTGATGCAAGTGATGCAAATGTGAATATCTTTTTCATGATGCAAATGCAAATGTCTTTTTTCTTGATACAGATACAAGCGATGCAAATGCAAATGTTCTTTTTTTTATGATACAGATACGAATAATGCAAATGCAAATGTCTTTTTCATGTAATACAATAAGTGATGCAAATGGAAATGTCTTTTTCTTATGATGCAGATTCAAGTGATGCAAATGCAAATGTCCTTTTTTTGTGATGTAAATGCAAATGATGCAAATGCAAATATTTTTTTTTATGTTGTAAATATGAATGTCTTTCTAATGATGCACATGTAAGTATAAATGCGAATGATGAAAATGTGAATATCTTTTTTTATGATGCAGATTTTGTTATGCAAATGTAATGTCTCTTTTTTTTATGATGTAGATGTGAATGTAAATGTCTTTCTTTGCGATGTAGATGTAGATTAAATATCTTTTGCAATTGATGCAAATGCAAAAGCTTCATTTTTTGTGAATTAATAAACTAGGCTTAAAATCTTCATCAAGTGCCATGTAAATTAGGCTTAAATTTTCACTATAAGCCAACTAAGTTAGGCTTTAAAATCTTTATCAGGTGCTAGGTAAACTAGATTTAAATTTTCTCTAGCTAAGCTGGGCTTTAAATTCTCCATTGGGTGCCAGGTAAGCTAGGCTTAAAATATTTCTTTGGTGCCAAATAAACTAGACTTAAACTTTTTCCTAGTGCCAAATAAATTGGGCATAAAATTTTCATCAGGGGTCATATAAATTGGGCTTAAATTTTCATCAAATGCCAGGTAAACTAGGCTTAAAATTTTCATCATAGGCCAGATAAATTGGGCTTAAAATCTTTATCAAGTGTCAGGTAAACTAGGCTTAAAATTTTCATCATAGACTAGATAAATAGGGCTTTAAATCTTCATCAGGGGCCAGCTAAGCTAGACTTAAAAAAATTTTGATCAGGTGCTAGATAAACTAGGCTTAAACTTTCATCAAGGGCCAAATAAACTAGACTTAAAATTTCATCAGGTGATAGATAAACTGGGTTTAAATTTTTATCAGGAGCTAGATAAACTGGCTTAAATTTTCATCAGAGGACAAATAAAATTAAGTTTAAAGTCTTTCTTTGGGGGCTAGATAAAGTGAGCTTAAATTTTCATTAAGTGCTAGATAAATTAGGCTTAAATTCTTTTTCTGGGGGCTAGATAAACTGGACTTAAATTTTTTTATGTAGGCTTACATTTTTATAAGGAACTAACAATTCCTATTAGAAATGAAATAAGTGAACAATTTCTCTCTCTATGGATTGGATGATTGTGCACTCGAAGATACCTATTGATTTAAAAAGACTTTACCACTTAAAGAGGATAAAAAGGGTGTATACTTTTTTAACTGGGCTTACGTGCCAGCTAAACTAGGCTTATATGCTAGCTAATCTGGGTTTATGTGCCAGCTAATCTGGGCTTATGTGCCAGCTAAACTAGGCTTATGTGCTAGTTAATCTAGGTTTATGTGTTAGCTAATCTGGGCTTATGTGTCAGCTAATTTGGGCTTATGTGCTAGCTAAACTAAGCTTATATGCCAGATAAATTGAGCTTATGTGCTAGCTAAATTGGGCTTATGTGCTAGCTAATATGGGCTTAAGACTTCATTAGTGCCAGTAATTTAGGTTGCATGCCCGAGAATTGGCGATTTCTATCAAAACTAAAAGGTGAAAATTTTCTTTCCAAATGGGTTAAATGGTTCTGTATATAAAGATTTCTGTTTATTCAAAAAGGTTTCAACACTTGAAGAGAATAAAAAAAGCGTATAATTTTTCATACAAGCTCACAAATGAAACATAAGTTGTTCTAAAAACATGAATTCCTTAAAGACCAAACATATTCAACATCTTCCCTAGTCTCCAAAAAGTTACAATTTGATATATGTTAATGTTAGCTATAAGGGCTTGAGATTTTGAAAGGTTATTTGGAAATGGACAAAAGTTGAGATTTTTGAAATTAACTCACTTCAAACTTCTGTGACTTTGATATTTCAAATATTTCAATAAGGTTTGGCTTCACATCTACCACATTTAGGATTAGGAGTGACCTTCAAAGTTTGCTCTAAACTGTTGTTTTTAGGGTTTTCCCCCTGGAGCCACTTTTATTTCTATTATTTTTTCTTTTTTTATTTTTTTAATTAACACACCATGCATTTAAAAAATTCAAAACTAATCCAAAAGAGGAAAAAAAATTTCCTGAAAGGGCTTAACGATCCAAACAGGAAATTATGTAATAAATAGGAACTCAAAAGATTCATGATCATTCTTCTAAAAGAAACTCTTCAATTTGAAGCCTTCATGCTTTATCCAATATGACTTTTCAAAGGTTGTAACACAGGTTAAAGTTCAAGGGTTGTCAAAGAAAATGATAGAAAGGCCCAAAACAAGTTTTTAAGGGTATTTAAAACCAATGACCATTTTTTCATTCGAAGAATAAACTATGAGGTCTATTCCTTTTTGCTTTCCACTCATTCGTTTCTTTTTCTTTTTCTTTCTTTTTTTTCTTCCTTTCCTTTCATTTTTTTCTTTCATTTTTTTTGCTTTGCTTTGTTTTTTTATTTTTTTTGTTTTTTTCTTTTGGATCCTGTGGATTCAGAACTTTTGTGAATTTTTATGGCCTAACATATGGGATTCCATTTGGACATCCCCATTTTTAACCCTTAAATGTGTTCATTTTTGCCTTCCAATGTGGAGGGTGATCCTTAGTTAGGGTTTATTTTGAAAGAATTCAATCAAGCTCAATGAGGTAACAAGGGATAAATTTCTACATTTGTGAAAGGGCAATGAAAGATTGCCATTTGTCATTTCAAGTATAAACACTTAAATTGAAGAGCAATTCCTTTTAAGAAAATGATCTCGAAGAAAGGTTTCACTTCAATAGTTTTTTTTTAGGTTTTTTTTTTGGTTTTTGGTTTTGGCATTTTCTATTTTGGGGCTTTTTTTCTTGTCCCCTTTTTCAAAACTTTGAATTTGTCAGGACTTTATTGAAATTTATTTAAATTTCCTAAGTGCATAATGTGATTACCATTTTTTCTTTTTTCTTTCTTTTTTTTTCTCTTTTTTTCCTTTTTTTCTTTTTCGTTTTTCATTTTTCTTATTCTTTTTTTTTGGATATTTTTGTTATTATTTTTTGACATACCCCCTAATTCATTTTGCCAATAATGTGTTTCATGGAAGATGCCCCATTTAGCAAACCATCCTTAATGAAAGTTATTACAAGAAAGGGTTAAGTGGAATGAACAAGAAAAGCTCATATAGAATGAACCCGTTTGAGGTATCAAATGATCCATATCACTTTACCAAAAAGAGAATGATGGGTTGATCATAGCTCGAATTATCTAAAGGGCAATGAGATCTTTCTTTTTTTTATCAACATGCCCCTAAAATACATGGATCAAGCCAATTTTAGGGTAAAATATTGAAAGGCTGGTAAGTTTCATGATATATGGGTTAGGCCAACTTTTTGGGTAAAGGCTTGAAAGCTTGGTAAATATAAACAGCATGCCCTAAAATCACATGAGCAGGGCCAAAATTTGGATAAAGGATTGAAAAGTTGGTAAGTCTGCAATCATTTTACAAGACTTGGGGTGGCTTTCATTTTTAAAAAATTTGAAATTACAATGTAATATTGACACATGAAATTACCACATTTGAATTCTTAAGAAAAATATCAGATTTGCTTGATCTTCTAAGAATTCAAATTTCTTTCTTCTTTTTTTAAATTAAATATTTCATTGTTCATTGCCTTGGAAAAGAATATCAGCTTTTGATATCATAATATTATCTGGTGAAAGCAAAGTTTGTGAATTTAATTTTATTACTTTTGAAGGCTAATGGAATCATTTGAATGGCATAAGAAAGAGAGTTTAGGTATTTGACAAATCCCTAATAGTGATCGCCAACTCATACGAGACTCAAATATTTTTTTTAGAGTATTTTTTAACTTTGGACTAACTGTTTAGGGCTTTATTCAAATCTAATACTTTCCCCCAATTATAAGTCCAAAATTTAACAGAAATCAAATGATAATGTAAATCCATGAAACACTTATGATGCACAAAATCTATTCATGTAATACAATGCAAACACTTAAACATGACCCAAAAATTCATATTCCCAATAATGTTCTTAAGATGGCACTTAAACTTACCAAAAAAGGTATCCCACTGCTGTCAAAATTTATGTATCCTTTCTTGATTAAGTGTTGTACTCCATACTTAAGAGCTATGTAATTTTCTATGGAATGGCTTGCAACCTCATTATTATAATCACACCAAGCATTTGGATCATACCATATAGGGTATGAAGGCTTCAATGGTTCTAAGGGATAAGGTGCAATGAGATGGTTTGCTATCAAGTGAGAGAATAAATCAGTGTAAGACATGGGAATAAGATCAAGAGGAGTTTTCTCTTGAGTTGCCCTTAGACCTTTAAGATTGCTTGTCAAACTATTTGAGTGGTCAACATATTGGACTGTGGGTGCAGAAGCATAATTGGGCATGCGAAGGCGAAAACTTTATAGGAATCTTGATGGTGGCATCGGTTGATATAAGCATGGACCTTATGAAATGTTATGTGTGGTGGGGTAATAAGGTAGGTAGTTTTGGTAGGGGTGATATGGGATAAAATTTCTAGCTAGTTGATTCCTATAACCCATGGCATGTATTTCTCTATCTTTCTTCTTAGGTGGCATTACTTTATTGGAATTGGTGGCATCATTTATCTCGATCTTACTACTCTTATGGTACTTTCTATCATTTCATCAGATATTACCTTATCTGTAAAATTTTTCATTGCATTTCCAACAAGTTTATCATAATACGGTGCCTTGAGAGTATTAATGAAAAGCACCATTGTCTTCTTTTCTATAAAAAATGGCTATACTTGAATAGCAAGATCTCTAAGCATACTCTTTAAAAGTTCCATTGGCTTTCTTTTTCATATTTTGTAGTGACAACCTATTAGGAGCCATATTTAATACATGCTTGTATTGACCAAGAAAAGCTTTAGCAAAGTCTTTTAAGAATGTATGTGACCCTTATCCAGTTGGACATACCACCTAGCAGCAGACCAAGAAAGGTTACCTTAAAAATAGTGGATCAAAAGCTTATCATTGTCGGCGTGACCTGCTATCTTATGACAGAACATGGTGAGATGGGCTAATGGACATTTAGTTTCATCATATTTTTTAAAATGAAAAGTTTTAAACTTCAGCAAAATTACTAGATCTGGGACCAAACTGAGGTCATTTGTATCAATAATGCCAAAGATATCTTTTCTTTCAATAGCTTTTAGTCTTTCTTCCAACAAATCATACTTGTGTTGAATTTTTTTTCTCTTCTGACTCAGACACGCCTCTTAATTTCTCTTGCTCCTTAAGATCATCCAAATTGGGAACAAAAATTGGATCAACTAGATTACATCTTAGATTATGCTTGAATTGCCCCTGATTTGGTTGTTGGTTAACTGGTAATTTCACATTCAAGAATGGATAGGGTTGCCTCCCTATATAGGATGAATACATCAGTTGAAGAGCTCGAGCATGGGGTGGTATATATCCAGGGTATTATGGTTGTTGTTTTCATGGGTTCAATTTTCCTCTCTTGTAACAGAGGCTTTAACAACACATTTTCCTTTGACCATGCTCCTTATTAACTATCTCAGCTCTATCATTTATCTTAGCATATTCTCTTGCATTTTAACCATCCATTCTCACATATCTTTCTGAGCTTTTTCCATTCTCTCTATCCTGGCTACCTACTCATTTTTCATAATTCTAACTTGTGATCATGTACTATACGGGTAAAAAGTAGACTGATTTTGAATTTTCAATGGTTGAGCTATCTTTAAACTTTTGTTCTCTCTTACCACAATTTGAAAAATTAGGATGCCATATTATTTTTATGAAAGCAAAATAATTTTTATTTTAATTTTGAAAACATCATTTTAATAAGGTAAAGAAATATGCAAAATGTATGTATGAATACATTGAGAGGTATTTATTCCAAGACATATCTCGAACATTATAACTTTTGATAGACTCCAATAAGTTTATGATTACAAAGAGTCTATCATTCTGGCATTGTAACCATAGAAACATTTAATTTACTCATAGTGATCTTTGGCTTTAAGTAAAAAGTTTAATAAATGTTGCCCAAAACTTCTAGTTGGGTTGATTTCCTATATTAAAGCTTCCACTCTTTCAACCATCTCCCTTACTTTCCTTACTGCTTTGCAAATTTGACTAGCTAGATATTCTATGTATTGTTGCCTTTCCAAACTCTCTGCCTTCCATTTCATATAAGCATCCACTTCAAGATCGTAAATGTATCTCTAATATTTTTCTTTATTTTGCCATTCTTTGATGATTGTGGAAATATGGTCTTTGTGGTTTTGTAATTGCTATTCCATTTCTTGAATTATTTAGCAGAGTGATTCTTTTTCCTTTTACATTTCATGGTGTTTTTTTTTTTCATCTTTGATCTATATCTTTAATTTAACACTCTTTTTGACATTGCATCAATTTTGCTAAAGCTATTAAATACAAACCTTCCCACTCTTGTTGTTCTCAAGAAATCTTAATGGCTTTTTTTTCATTTTCCTTAGCTTTGTCTTTCCAATTTTGTATCTCTTCTTGAAGCTAAATCATTCCCTTTTTCTTTTTAACACCAAATCTAACTCATTTTCCCTCATTTAATTAGGTTTGCATTTTCTTATTTTCTTGATGCAAATCTTTTAGATCATTTGAGGCTACATCTTAATCTTGCATTGCCTTTTTGAGTCTCTTTCCCAAGCTTTCGCTTCATATTTTAGTTGTTCTATCTCTTTATGAGGTCTCAAATTTTCTTTTCTCAATTTCTCTTTTTCTATTCAAGTTCTTGCTTAACAAGTTCAACTTCTGACAATGGTTCCTTTGCCGATGGGTTCACTTGTTGGAATGAGAAATCATCTGAAGGGAGCATAATATCTCTAGAACACTTTGCCTTCCAAATCAAGTAATCGAGGGTGACTTTTTCTAGAATAGGTCTTAACCTTAGCCTCTGACTCTTCTTCCATACTTGAATTGACTGCTCCACTATTTTTGATGAGCCTGTTTCTCAATAAGCAAATTCTACTAAAATGAGTCCAAGCTTGGCAAAGACAAACTACTTCACACCAAATTGCCTTAACACCATTAGTGGAGCGTAACTTATCACTTCTCATAATCCCAGAAGTAGTACCCATGGATCATCTCTACCTCAATATAACATTGGCACATAAAGCATCCATGGTGCCATTCTTTTGACTTGATCACTAGTAAGCCTTCAAAAGAATGCTACCCACTTTTTTTTGGATTTTAACAATGGCCACTAACTCTCACAAAATTCATTGATTGAGGCTTTATTTTGAAGATACAGTTTAGAAAAAGCACTTTTCTTGCATTTGAAAATGGCCTTTTGTCTAAACGAATAGTAACGTGCACTTCCTGTGAAACATCTTCCATTTCGGTGATAAAAGTTCAATGATCTGATAGTCTCATCTAGGATGGCTAGAATAGGATTAATCACTTAACTTTCGATTTGTTCAAATAGATTAACTACTACCAATTCAATATATCCCAAAGTTTTTGGAAAGATCACCATACCATAAATTACAAGGGTGAACACTACCATGCCTTGTCCATCTTCTAAATGTCCTAAGATGAAATCATGAAAGAAATGCCAAGGTAAGCCGACACATTTACCTTTGTCTTTAGTCAAAGCATGCACAGCTTCTATCTTCATTCCTATCAATTTAGCTCTCTTTTTATGGTACCCTAACTTTGGTTTTTTGACATATATCTTATTGAGGTACTATAATTCCAATCCTATCAAAATCGAATATTCCTCAATGGTCAATGTCAAATCCACTTCATTAAATGTGAAAACATCTATATGATGGGTCCCAAAATTAAATAGCTGCTCGAACCAAATGTTCCTCAATCACCACTTAGATAAGAGATGCAATTTGCCCATATTTTTCATAAAAGTTTTTCTTTCTAGCTTCACCTATCTGATTCTATATGATAGCCAAATCTTTCAAGTTATTTTGGTTCAGACTCAAATGCACTTTTTTTGGTAGCCTCAACACAAAACCAACAGGTAAACAATCTCTTTCCTTTTGCTAAGTTCTTATAGACCATTCATGCACCTCATTGTATGATTCGCATGCCACAGTCATAGAAGAAGAGTAGATATGTAATACTGTAGGATCCATGAAAAGTATTTTGCTAAAAAATGTCTGGAGCAAATACCTCACTATGTTATGTCAATGTCATTTATGCAAAAAAAACATAAAAGAAAAAAAGTTGTTAATACAAAAGAGAGAAAAAATAAAAATAAAAGAAAGGACAAAAATTTCTTGGAAAAAGAAATGAAATAAAGATCTTATTGTATTTTTTTTTTTAAATCAAAACAAATATGAATGCCCACATTTATGATTTTCTTTAAAAAACACAATACAAATGTTCCTTTTTTTATTCTAATTCATGGAGTTGGTTTATGAAAAAGGTGGATATGGCTCTACCTCAAGTTGACTCTTATGGTTTACTATATGTTGGGTTTGAATTGATTTACATCTAAAGGTCCCCAAACTATTCCTCACTGGTGTTTACTCTGGACTAGTAAGGCACCCTAATCCTCACAAACTACAGGCTACAAATAAAAAGGGTTCAATCATCAGAAATTTCATTTGCATTTAAAATTATGTAATGCAAATAATAAAATAGGATATGCATATAAAAAATATGACACTTATTATGCTTTAATGTTTCTTTAATTATTTTCCAATTATGACTAACACCTTTGAAAGGAACAAGGTAAATAAAATTTTATTAAAAATTTTTCTAGATATGCAGATACTTTGATGGTATTTTAGAAAAAAATTTTCACCTAGGGATTTCTTAGGAATCTCTACTCGAACTTCCTTAGAATCCCATCCTCGAAAATCTTATTCACTTTGTCCATTCTTATTTAATTATAATATGATTTTTAAATTTTGATCATATCAATTTCATTACTAAAAGAAATCATTACACATTATTACTAACATCTATCACAATTTTAGAAAAATAGACAAATGAAACCTTTTTATTGATATTTTCCTAAATACTCCATTACTTTGGTATTATTTTTAGAAAAATATCCTCAACTAGACATTTAAGAGAATCACTACTCAAATTGCTCTAAAATATGATCCTCAGATATTTCATTCGATTTATTATTAATAAATGAAGAACAAATTTACATTAAAAAAATTAAGGTGCAAAAACTAAATTGCATAAAAATAAAAGTGAATATGGAAATTTAATCAAACTAGCAATGAAAGGAAAATGCATGGGATTTAAATTATAATCATATTTGAAACAACATTAGAGAAATATAAATGATGATATAAAACATAAATTGAAAGTAAGCCTTATTGTAAAAATTTCAACATCTTTTCAAAACTTTGTAAAGTTGTAAAAAATCCAAAAAGAAGAATAAAACATGTTCTTAAGCTAGGTGAAACAATACTATTAACAAGTGAAAAAACCAAAATAGAAAAAAAAATTCTAGCCTTTCTATAAGCATTCATCATGCCATGAAGACCAATAGATTCAATGGATATCTAAAAATCAATGACCAAGTCCAACTTAGCACCAAACAAATCAACTTTGAAATGCATTGACCACAACTTCCATGAAGTCAAGCTAAAAATATATATGGCATGTAAAGAAAAGGAAGTCAATTCTATCAACTCTAAACTATATAAATGAGAACACTACATTAGCTAAAGACAACAAAAGAGAAAAAAAAGAAAAGCCATTAAAGGCATGCCGTATGAAAAAACAAAGAAAGTCAACTTATTTCTACCTTGGCTTGCTTCCTTTCTTGTACTTTCAGCAACTTCCTCTTCTTTTCTTTTTGGTAGCTTTTTCCTCTTTCATCTTTTGGCAACTTCCTCTCCAACCTCTTTCTTTTGGCAACCCCTCTCCTTTTCTTTTTCATTTTCTCTTCCATCTTCTTATTCGGCTAGCTTGCTTTCTTTTTTCTTAACAATTTTTTCTCTCCCTTTTTATGTGTTTTTCTTTTCCTCCCAGCCTTTTAGCGTTTCTTTTTTTCCCCCTAGCTCCCCTTTTAATAGTCAGTAAAGAAAAAAGATTTCATTCTTTATAAACATAGACCTTTGGATGAGATTTCATCCAAGGGTCAAAACTTATCTTTTTTTATTTTTTCAATGAGCCACCTTTGACCAATGGATCAAGATCAATAAAAGATCTAATGGTCCACATTACTTACTGCAAAGATTAAATTTTTATGCCCTCCAAACGCATGAAAAGATTATTTTACCCTTAATGTAAAGTTTTTGGTATTTATGCCATTTTCTTGGAAATCAATGTTCCTCTGCTCATTTTTGGGATTTTAAAGCACCAAAAATCATGAAATATTATGAAATTGAGATATGAAATGTTTCACGAAAATTTGAGTTTGAAAAGGTAAAATTACAAAATACCCTTATAAGGGTATTTTTGGTAATTTCACACTTTCAAGGGTGCTGCTATGATTTCAAATGCACTAAAAATCATGACATGTTATGAAATTAAAATCTTAAAAGTTTCATGAAAATTCGAGCTCAGGAATATCAAATTATGAAAATACCCTTATATGGGTATTTTGATAATTTCACACTTCTCGGGGTACTACTATGATTTCAAATGTATTAAACTGAATAAGTTTTTTTGAATAGGAACAATTGGTTTATGACAAAACAAATGGTTACAATTATTTGAAAAAGATAATTATTCAAATAGTCATAACTATTTAGACAGGTTCAAAAAATAAACTTCTTTTTTAAATTTTTACGTATTAATTTTTGGAACATTAATAAATCTATATTATTTTATTTGAAATAAGCTTGCATGAATAAAACCAATTGTTTTATAAGAAAACAAAAGGTCATAAATGTTTTGAAATAGATAATTATTCAGATAGTTATAACTATTTGAACTTGTTCACTAAACAGATTTATTTTTTTAGTTCTCTTACTCTTTAATTTTTGGAATAATAATAATAAATTAGTATTATTTTATTTCAAATAAGCTTACATGAATTGAAACAATTGTTTTATTACAAAACAAAATGTCACAATGATTTGAAATAGATAATTATTCAAATAGTCATGACTATTTGAATTTGTTCAATAAACATTTTTTAAAAATCTTTTACTTATTAATTGTTGAAATATTAATAAATTAATATTATGTTAATCTGAATAAGCTCATATGGATAAAAACAATTGTTTTATGATAAAACAAAAAAGCCATAAGAACTTGAAATAAATAATTGTTCAAATAATTATAACGATTTGAACTTGTTTGATAAACAGATTTATTTTTTAAATCCTTTACTTATTAATTGTCTTAATATTAATAAATTTATATTATTTTATTCAAAATAAGCTTGTATGAACAAAAAAAAATCATCTTATGACAAACCAAAAGGTTATAGTGATTCCAAATCAATAATTATTTAAATAGTCATAATTATTTAAACTTGTTTGGTAAATAGATTCAGTTTTTAAATCTCTTAATTATTAATTTTCATAATACCAATAACATAGTATTAAGTATTATTTTATTTTGAATAACCTTACATGAATTGAAATAATTTTTTATGACAAAACAAAAGGTTATAACAATTTAAAATAGATAATTATTCAAATAGTTATGACTATTTGATTTAGTTTGGTAAACATATTTATTTTTAAAAATTTTTACTTATTAATTATCAAAATATTAATAAATTAGTATTATTTTAATCTAAATAAGCTTGTATGAATAGAAACTATTATTTTATAAGAGAACAAAGAGTCATAACAATTTAAAATAAATAATCGCTTATATATTCATAATTATTTGAACTGGTTTAATAAACAAATTTATTTTTTAAAATCTCTTATTAATTTTCAAAATTTTAATAGATTAGTATTATTTTATTCTAAACAAACTTCTATGGAGAAAAACATTTATTTTATGACAAAAAAAAAAGGTCGAAAATAGATAATTGTTCAAATAGTTATAATTATTTAAACTAGTTAGGTAAATAGAATTTTTTTTAATCTCTTACATATTAATTTTTGAAATATTACTAATTCATTTTATTTTATTCCGAATAAGCTAGTATGAATTAAGAAAATTGTTTTATGATAAGACAAAAGGTCATAACGATTTAAATTAGATAATTGTTCATATAGTCTTAACAATTTGAATTGATTCGGCAAACAAATTTATTTTTTAAATCTCTTAGTTATTAATTTTTAGAATATTATTAGATTAGTATTATTTTATTTCGTATAAGCTTGTATGAATAGAAATAATTATTTTAAGACATAACAAAAGGTTATAATAATTTAAAGTATACAATTGTTCAAATAGTCATAACTATTTGAACAGGTTCGATAAATAGATTTATTTTTTAAATCTCTTACTTATTAATTTTTAAAAGATTAATAAATTAGTATTATTTTCTTCCAAATAAGCTTGTATGATAAAAAACAATTGTTATATGACCAAACAAAAGGTGATAATGATTTGAAATAGATAATTGTTGAAATGACCATAATTATTTGAACTGATTTAGCAAATAGATTCACTTTTTAAATCACTTAATTATTAATTTTTGGAATATTAATAAATTAGAATTATTTTATTTCGAATAAGCTTGCATGAACTGGAACAATTGTTTTATGACAAAACAAAAGGTCATAACGATTTTAAATAAATAATTGTGCAAATAGTCATAACTATTTGAATTTTTTTTATAAACAAATTTATTTTTTAAAACTCTTGCTTATTAATTTTTCAAATATTAAGAAAATAGTATTATTTTATTTTGGATAAGCTTTTATGAACTGAAACAATTGTTTTATGTCAAAACAAAAAGTTATAACAATTTTACATAAATAATTGTTCATATAGTCATAACTATTTGAACTTGTTCGTTAAACAGATTTATTTTTTCAAATGTTTTGCTTATTAATTTTCCAAATGTTCATAATTTGGATTATTTTATTCCAAATAAGCTTGTAAGATATTAAACAAATATTTTATGACTAAACAAAAAGTCTGAACGATTTGAAATAGATAATTATTCTAATAGTTTTAACTATTTGAACTAGTTTAGCAAACACATTTATTTTTTAAATCTCTTACTTATTAATTTTTAGAATATTATTAAATTAGTATTATTTTTAACCAAATAAGCTTCTATGATTAGAAATAATTGTTTTATGACAAAAAAAAGATTTTAATGATTTAAGATTGATAATTTTTTAAATAGTCATAACTATTTGAATTGGTTCGATAAATAGATTTATTGTTTAAGTTTGTAACTTATTAATTTTTGAAATATTAATCAACTAGTATTATTTTATTTCGAATAAGCTTATATGATAAAAAATAATTGTTTTATGACAAAATAGAATGTCATAATGATTTGAAATAGATAATTATTCAAATAGCCATAATTATTTTTACTGATTTGGTAAACAAATTTATTTTTTAAATTTCTTACTTATTAATTTAGAAAATATTAATAAATTAATGTTATTTTATTTTGTCTAAGCTTGTATTAATTGAAACAATTATTTTATAACAAATTAAAAGGTTATAACGATTTTAAATAGACAATTGTTCAAAAAATAATAACTATTTGAACTTATTCGATAAATAGCTTTATTTTTTCAGTCTCTTTCCTATTAATTTTTGGAATGTTAATAAATTAGTATTAATTTAAGCTTGTATGAATTGAAACAATTATTTTATGACTAAACAAAAGGTTAGAACGGTTTGAAGTATATAATTATTCTAATAGTCTTAACCATTTGAAATGATTCAGTAAACAAATTTATTTTTTAAATATCTTGCTTTTTAGTTTTTGAAATATTATGAAATTAGTATTATTTTAATCTGAATAAGGTTGTACAAACAAAATAATGTTTTGTGACAAAAGAAAAGATCATAACAATTTAAAATAGATAATCATTTATATAGTCTTAACTATTTGAATTGGTTTAGCAAGTAGATTTTTTTTTTTTAATTTTCCTGGTTATTAAGTTTCAAAATATTATTAAATTTGTATTATTTTATTTCGAATAAAATAGTATAAATAGAACCAATTGTTTGATGACAAAATAAAAGGTTATAATAATTTGAATAGGTAATTATTCAAATAGTCAAAACTATTTGAAATGGTTTGGCAAGCATATTTACCTTTTAAATCTCTTATTGATTAATTTTTCAAATATTAATAAATTAATATTATTTTATTTTGAACCAACTTATATTAAGAAAAACAATTGTTTTATGACAAAACAAAAAGTAATAATGATTTGAAATAGATAATTGTGCAAATAATTATAATTATTTGAACTAGTTTCGTAAATAGAATTATTTTCTAAATATTTTATTTATAAATTTTTGAAATATTAATAATTTAATTTTTTTCTATTATGAATAAACTTGTACAAGCTAAAATAATTGTTTTATGACAAAACAAAAGGTTATAACAATTTGAAATAAATAATTATTCATATAATCTTAACTGTTTGAACTAGTTCGACAAACAAATTTATTTTTTTAATCCATAGTTATTAATTTTTAGAATATTACTAAATTATTATTATTTTATTCCGAATAAGCTTGTATGAACAGAAATAATTGTTTTATGATAGAACAAAGGTTATAACAATTTGAAATAGGTAATTGTTTAAATGGTCATAATTATTTGAATTGGTTCAACAAACAGATTTCCTTTTTTCTTGAAATAGTAATAAATTAGTATTATTTTATTTTGAAAAACCTTGTATGTTGAAAAACAATCATTTATGACAAAACAAAAGGTAATAATGATTTAAAATAGATAGTTATTTAAATGATCATGATTATTTGAACTGATTTGGTAAATTGATTTATTTTTTTATATCTCTTGCTTATTAATCTTTGAAATATTAATAAAGTAGTATTATTTTATTTTGGATAAGCTTTTATAAACTAAAACATTTGTTTTATGACAAAATAAATGGTCATAATGATTTTAAATAGATAATTGTTGAAATAGCCATAACTATTTGAACTTGTTCAATAAACAAATTTATTTTTTCAAATCTCATGCTTATTAATTTTTTGAATGTCAATAAATTAGTATTATTTTATTCCAAATAAGCTTGTATAAATTGAAATAATTATTATATGACTAAACAAAAGGTCAAAATGATTTGAAATAAATAATTATTCTAATAGTCTTAACTATTTGAACCGGTTTGGCAAACACATTTATTTTTTAAATCTCTTATTAATTTTTAAAATATTATTAAATTAGTATTATTTTTATCTAAATAAACTGATATGATAAAAAATAATTGTTTTATGAGGAAACAAAGATCATAAGGATTTGAGATTACTATTTGTTCAAATAGCCATACCTATTTGAAGTGATTTAAAAAATAACTTTAGTTTTTAAATCTCTTGCTTATTAATTTTTGAAATATTAATAAAGTAATGTTATTTTATTTCAGATAAGTTTTTATGAACTAAAACAATTGACTTAAGATAAAACAAAAGGTCATAATGACTATAAACATATAATTATGCAAATAGTCAAATCTATTTCAACTTGTTTGGTAAACAAATTTATTTTTTAAAATCTCTTGCGCATTAATATTTTGAATGTTAATAAATTAGTATTATTTTATTCTGAATACGCTTGTATGAACTAAAATAATTGTTTTACGACTAAACATAAGGTTAAAATGATTTGAAATATATAATTGTTCTAGTAGTCTTAACAATTTGAACTGGTTCGATAAACACATTTATTTTTTAAATCTCTTACTTACCAATTTTTGGAATATTATTAAATTAGTATTATTTTAATATGAATAAGCTTGTATGAAAACAAAAAAAATTATTTTTTGACAAATAAAGATCATAAAGATTTGAGATAGATAATTGTTCAAATAGTCATAACTATTTGAACTATTTCAGTAAATAGATTTCATTTTTAAATCTCTTATTAATTATCAAAATATTAATAGATTAGTATTATTTTATTCTGAATAATTTTGCATAAATAGAAACAATTTTTTTTATGACAAAACAAAATATCATTACAATTTGAAATAAATAATAGTTCAAATGAACATGACTATTTAAACTTGTTCGATAAATAGATTTATTTTTTAAATCTTTTACTTATTAATTTTTGGAATTTTAATAAATTACTATTGTTTTATTTCAAAAAAGCTTTTATGAATAGAAACAATTAGTTTATGACAAAACAAAAGGTCATAATGATTTGAAATAGATAATTCTTCAACTAGTCATAACTATTGAACGTGTTCAGAAAATATATTTATTTTTTTAAAATTTTATTTATTAATTTTTGAAATATTAATAAATTTAAATTATGTTATTCGAAATAAGCTTGCATGAACAGGACCAATTGTTTTATGAAAAGACAAAGGTCATAATGTTTTGAAATAGATAATTGTTTAGATAGTCATAACTATTTGAACTAATTCGGTAAACATATCCTTTTTTAATTCCCTTGCTCATTAATTTTTGGAATATTAATAAATTAGTATTATCTTACTTCAAATAAGCTTATATGAATTGAAACAAGTGTTTTATTACAACAAAAAAGGTCATAATGATTTAAAATAGATAATTATTCAAATAGTTATGACTATTTAAACTTGTTCAGTAAACATATTTATTTTTTAAACTTTTACTTATTAGTTTTCAAAATATTTATAAATTAATATTATTTTAATTCAAATAAACTTATATGAATAGAAATAATTGTTTTATGACAAAACAAAAAATCATAACAAGTTGAAATAAATAATTGCTCAAATTGACATAACGATTTGAGCTTATTTAGTAAACAGATTTATTTTTTAAATCTTTTACTTATTAATTATCTTTATATTAATAAATTTGTATTATTTTATTTGAAATAAGCTTGGATGAATAAAAAGAATTCTTTTATGACAAAACAAAAGGTTATACCTATTTCAAATAGATAATTGTTCAAACAATCATAATTTTTTAAATTTGTTCAATAAACAGATTCATTTTTTAAATCTTTTACTTATTAATTATCTTTATATTAATAAATTTGTATTATTTTATTTGAAATAAGCTTGGATGAATAAAAAAAATTCTTTTATGACAAAACAAAAGGTTATACCTATTTCAAATAGATAATTGTTCAAACAATTATAATTATTTAAATTTGTTCAATAAACAGATTCATTTTTTAAATCTCTTAATTATTAATTTTTGGATTATTAGTAAATTAGTATTATTTTATTTTGAATAAGCTTATATGAACTGAAACAATTCTTTTATGACAAAATAAAAGGTCATAATGATTTGGAATAGATAATTATTCAAGTAGTCATGATTATTTGATATAGTTTAGTAAACATATTTATTTTTAAAAGTTTTAGTTATTAATTATCGAAATATTAATAAATTAGTATTATTTTAATTTGAATAAGCATGTATGAACATAAACTATTGTTTTATAATAAAAAAAAGTCATAATGATTTTAAATAAATAATTGCTTAAATATTCATAACTATTTGAACTAGTTTTATAAATAAAATTATTTTTTAAATCTCTTATTAATTTTTGAAATATTAATAGATTAGTACTACTTTATTTTGAACAAACTTATATGAACAAAAACATTTATTTTATGACAAAACAAAAGGTCATAATGATTTAAAATATATAATTATTCAAATAGTCACAATTACTTGAACTAGTTAGATAAACAAAATTATTTTTTAAATCTCTTACTTATTAATTTTTAAAATATTAATAAATTCATTTTATTTAATTCCAAAAAAGCTAGTATGAATTCAACAATACCTATTTTATGATAAAACAAAAAGTCATAACAATTTAAAATAGATAATTGTTCATATTGTTTTAAATATTTGAACTAGTTTGGCAAACAATTTTTTCTTTAATTCTCTTAGTTATTAATTTTTGGAATATTATTAGATTAGTGTTATTTTATTTCAAATAAATTTGTATGAACAAAAATAATTGTTTTATGACAAAACAAAATGTTATAACAATTTGAAGTTTACAATTGTTCAAATAGTCATAACTATTTGAACTAGTTTGGTAAACAAATTAATTTTTTTAAATCTCTTACTTATTAACTTTTGAAAGATTAATAGATTAGTATTATTTTATTCTGACTAAGCTTGAATGTTCAAATGCAATTCTTATATGATGAAACAAAAGGTAATAATGATTTGAAATAGATAATTATTGATATGGCCACAATTATTTAAATTGATTTGGTAAATAGATTCACTTTTTAAATCACTTATTAAATTTTGAAATATTAATAAATTAGTTTTATTTTATTTTGAATAAACTTGTATAAACTGAAACAATTGTTTTATGACAAAACAAAAGCTCATAACGATTTAAAGTAGATAATTGTTCATATAGTTTTAACTGCTTGAATTACTTTGGTAAATAGATTTATTTTTTAAATCTCTTAGTTATTAATTTTTAGAATATTATTAAATTAGTATTATTTTATTCCAAATAAGCTTGTACAAACTGAAACAATTATTTTATAATAGAACAAAGGTTATAACGATTTTAAATAGATAATTGTTCAAATAGGAATTGGTTTGGTAAATAGATTTATTTTTTAAATCACCTACTTATAGATGTTTGAAATATTAATAAATTAGTTTTATTTTTTTCCAAATAGGCATGCATGATAAAAATAATTGTTTTATCATAAAACAAAATTTCATAAGGATTTGAAATAAATAATTATTCAAATGGCCGTAATTATTTAAATTGATTCAATAAACTAAATTATTTTTTAAATCTCTAACTTATCAATTTTTGAGATATGAATAAAGTAATATTATTTTATTTTGGATAAATTTTTATGAACTGAAACAATTGTTTTACGATAAAACAAAAGGTTAAATTTATTTTAAATAGATAATTATTCAAATAGTCATAACTACTTAAACTTGTTTGGTAAATAGATTTATTTTTTTAAATTTCTTTTGCATTAATTTTTTGAATGTTATTAAATTAGTATTATTTTATTTCGAATAAGCATGTATGAACTGAAAAAATTATTTTATGACTAAAAATAAGGTCAAAATGATTTGAAATTGATAATTGTTTTAATAGTCTTAACAATTTAAACTAGTTTAGCAAACACATTTATCTTTTAAATCTCTTATTAATTTTTAGAATATTATTAATTTAGTAATATTTTACTCTAAATAACCTTGTCTAAATAAAATAATTGTTTAATGACAAAACAAAGATCATAACGATTTAAACTAGTTCAATAAATAGATTTACATTTCAAATCTCTTATTAATTTTTGAAATATTAAAAAATTAGCATTATTTTATTCTAATAATTTTTTATGGATAGAAACAATTATTTTATAACAAAACAAAACATCATAATGATTTGAAATAGATGATAGTTCAAATGGACATGACTATTGGAACTTGTTTGGTAAATAAATATATATTTTAAATCTCCAACTTATGAAATTTTAAAATATTAATAAATTAGTATTATTTTATTTCAAATAAAATTAAATGAATAGAAACAATTGTTTTATGACAAAAATAAAAGATTATAATGATTTGAAATAAATAAATATTCAAATAGCCATAACTATTTAAACTCGCTCAGTAAATAAATTTATTTTTTAAATATTTTACTTAATAATTTTTGAAATTTTAATAAATTAATAATATTTTATTTTGAATAAGCTTTTATGAATAGAAGCAATTGATTTATGGCAAAAAAAAAAAAAGGTCATAATGATTTGAAATAGATAATCCTTTAAATTGTCATAACTATTTGAATGTATTTAGAAAACATATCTATTCTTTAAATTTTTACTTATTAATTTTTGGAATATTAATAAATTTATATTATTTTATTTGAAATAAGCTTGCATGAAAAAAACCAATTGTTTTATGACAAAACAAAAGGTCATAATATTTTGAAATAGTTAATTATTTAAATAATCATAACTATTGGAACATATTCGATAAACAGATTCATTTTTTAATTTTCTTACTCATTAATTTGAGGAATATTAATAAATTAGTCTTATTTTATTTCAAATAAGCTTATATGAATTGAAGCAATTGTTTTATTACAAAACAAAATGTTAGAATGATTCGAAATAGATAATTATTCAAATAGTCATGACCATTTGAACTTGTTTTGAAAACATATTTATTTTTTAAATCTTTTACTTATTATTTTTTGAAATATTAATAAATTAATATTATTTTATTCTAAATAAGTTTGTATGAACAAAAACTTTTATGACAAAACAAAAAGTCGTAACAATTTGAAATGAATAATTATTCAAATAGTCATAAAATATTTGAATTTATTCGATAAACAGATTTATTTTTTAAATCTTTTACTTATTAATTATCTTAATATTAATAAATTTATATTATTTTATTTGGAATAAGCTTGTATGAACTAAAAAAATCATTTATGATAAAACAAAAGGTTATAGCAATTTCAAAGAGATAATTGTTGAAATAGTCATAATTATTTAAACTTGCTTGGTAAACAAATTCATTTTTAATTCTTTTAATTATAAATTTTTGAAATATTAATAACTTATATTATTTTATTTTAAATAAGCTTATATAAATTGAAATAATTTTTTTATGACAAGACGAAAGGTCACAACAAGTTGAAATAGATATTTATTCAAATAGTTATAATTAATTAATCTAGTTCAGTAAACATATTTATTTTTTTAGTTATTAATTATCAAAATATTAATAAAGTAGTATTATTTTAATCTAAATAAGTTTGTATAAATAGAAACTATTCTTTTATAATAGAACAAAAAGTCATAACAATTTGAAAGAAATAATTGCTCAAATAATCATAACTATTTAAACTAATAGTTATAATTAATTAATCTAGTTCAGTAAACATATTTATTTTTTTAGTTATTAATTATCAAAATATTAATAAAGTAGTATTATTTTAATCTAAATAAGTTTGTATAAATAGAAACTATTATTTTATAATAGAACAAAAAGTCATAACAATTTGAAAGAAATAATTGCTTAAATAATCATAACTATTTATACTGGTTTGATAAACAGATTTATTTTTTAAATTCCTTATTAAGTTTTGAAATATTAATAGTTTAGTATTTTTTTTAACAAACTTATATGAACAAAAACATTTGTTTTTGACAAAACAAAAGGTCATAACGATTTGAAATAGATAATTGTTCAAATAATCATAATTATTTGAACTACTTAGGTAAACAAAATTATTTTTTAAATCCCTTACATATTAATTTTGGAAATATTACTAAATTCATTTTATTTTATTCCAAATAAGCTAGTATGAATTGAAAAATTATTTCATGGCAAAACAAAAATGATTTGAAATAGATAATTATTCATATAGTCTTAACTATTGGAATTAGTTTGGCAAACAAATTTATTTTTCAAAACGTTTGGTTATTAATTTTTGGAATATTATTATATTAGTATTATTTTATTTTGAGTAAGCTGTATGAATAAAAATAATTGTTTTATGACAGAACAAAAGGTTAAAATGATTTGAAGTATATAATTGTTGAAATAGTCATAATTATTTAAACTCGTTTGGTAAACATATTTATTTTTTAAATCTCTTACTTATTAATTTTTGAAAGATTAATAAATTAGTATTATTTTATTTCAAACAAACTTTATGAAAACAAAATTATTCAAGAAAACAAAATGTCATAACGATTTGAAATAGATAATTATTCAAATAGTCATAATTATTTGAACTAGTTAGGTCACCAAAATTATTTTTTTAAATCTCTTACATATTAAATTTATTTATATTAATAAATTCATTTTATTTTATTTTGAATAAGCTTGTATGAATTGAAAATTTTGTTTTATGGCGAAACAAAAATAATTTAAAATAGATAATTGTTCATATAGTCTCAACTATTTGAATTAGTTCGGTAAACAAATTTATTTTTTAAATCTCTTAGTTATTAATTTTTGAAATATTATTATATTAGTATTATTTTATCTTGAATAAACTTATATGAACAGAAATAATTGCTTTATGAAAAAAGGTATAATGATTTGAAGTATACAATTGTTCAATAGTCATAACTATTTAAACTAATTCGGTAAATAGATTTATTTTGTAAATATCTTATTAATTTTGGAAAGATTAATAAATTAGTATTATTTTTTCTGAATAAACTTGTACGATCAAAACAATTTTTATATGACTAAAGTAATAACAATTTGAAATAGATAATTGTTGAAATTACCATAATTATTTAAACTGATTTGGTAAACAGATTCACTTTTTAAATAACTTAATTATTAATTTTCAGAATATTAATAAAGTAGTATTATTTTATTTTGAATAAACTTGTAAGAACTAAAATAATTATTTTGTTGCAAAAGAAAAGGTCATAACAATTTTCAATAGAAAATTGTTCAAATAGTCACAACTATTTGAATTTGTTTGATAAAAATATTTTATTTTTTAAACTCTTACTAATTAATTTTTGAAATATTAAGAAATTAATATTATTTTATTTTGGATAAGCTTTTATGAACTAAAACAATTGTTTTATGTCAAAGCAAAAGGTCATAATGATTTTAAATAACTAATTGTTCAAATGTTATAACTATTTAAATTTGTTCGGTAAATAGATTTATTTTTTCAATTCTTTTGCTTATTAATTTTTTGAATGTTAACAAATTTGGACTACTTTATTCCAAATAAGCATGTAAGATATGAAACAAATATTTTATGACTAAACAAAATGTTAGAACGATTTGAAATAGTTTATTATTATAATAATTTTAACTATTTGAACTGGTTTGGCAAACAAATTTCTTTTTTAAATCTCTTATTAATTTTTGAAATATTATTAAATTGGTATTAATTTTAACTGAATAAGTTTTTATGATAAAAAAATTGTTTTATGATAAAACAAAGATCTTAATAATTTAAGATTGATAATAGTTCAAATAGTCATAACTATTTGAATTGGTTCAGTAAACATATTTATTTTTTAAATCTCTTCTTTATTAATTTTTGAAGTATTAATAATTTAATATTATTTTATTTTGAATAAGCTTGTATGATAAAAAACAATTATTTTATGACAAAATAAAAAGTCAAAATGATTTGAAACAAATAATCGTTCAAATGGCCATAATTATTTTAATTGATTCGGTAAATAAATTTATTTTTTAAATTTTTTATTATTTTAGGAAAGATTAATAAATTAGTATTATTTTATTCCATCTAAGCTTGTTTTAACTTAAACAGTTGTTTTATGATAGATCAAAAGGTTATAACGATTTTAAATGGACAATTGCTCAAATGGTAATAACTGTTTAAACTTATTCGGTAAATAGTTTTTTTTTAAATCTCTTTTTTATTAAATTTCCAAATGATAATAAATTATTATTAATTTATTTTGAATAAGATTTAATGAACTAGAACAATTGTTTTATGACTAAACAAAAGGTCAAAACGATTTCAAATAGATAATTATTATAATAGTCTTAACCATTTGAACTGATTTGGTAACCAAATTTATCTTTTAAATCTCTTACTTATTAATTTTCAAAATATTATTAAATTAGTATTATTTTAATAAGAATAAGCTTGTATGAACAAAATAATTGTTTTATGACAAAAGAAAAGGTCATAACGATTTAAAATAGATAATTTTTCATATAGTTTTAACTCTTTAAACTGGTTGAGCAATTAGATTTAGTTTTTAATTTTCTTGGTTATTACATTGTGAAATATTATTAAATTAGTATTATTTTATTTCGAATAAAATAGTATGAACAAAACTAATTGTTTGATGACAAAATAAAAGTTTAAAACATTTTGAAATAGATAATTATTCAAATAGTCAAAACTATTTAAAATGGTTTTGTAAACAAATTTAGTTTTTAACTCTCTTACTAATTCTAAATATTAATAAATTAGTGTTATTTTATTTCGAGTAAACTTATCTTAACAAAAACAATTGTTTTATTACAAAACAAAAAGTAATAATGATTTGAAATAAATAATTGTTCCAATAGTTTTAATTATTTGAACTAGTTTAGTAAATATAATTATTTTCTAAATCTCTTACTTATAAATTTTTGAAATATTAATAAATTAGTTTTATCCTATTTTGAATATGCTTGTTTTATGACAAAACAAAATGTCATGACAATTTGAAATAGATAATTGTTCATATAGTCTCAACCGTTTAAACAAAAAGTCATAATAATTTGAAATAAATAAATGTTAATAAATTAATATTTTTTATTTAGAATAAGTTTGTATGAACTGAAACAATTATTATATGACTAAAAAAATGGTCAAAATGATTTGAAATAGATAATTAATCTAATAGTCTTAACTATTTGAACTGGTTTAGCCAACATATTTATTTTTTAAATCTCCTATTAATTTTTGAAATATTATTAAATTAGTATTATTTTTATCCAAATAAGCTTGGATGGTCGAAAGGAATTATTTTATGAGAAAACAAATATCATAATGATTTAAGATTCATATTTGTTCATATAGTCATAACTATTTGAACTAGTTTGAAAAACATATTTAGTTTTTAAATTTTTTGCTTATTAATTTTTGAAATATTAAAAAGTAGTAGTATTTTATTTCAGAAAAGATTTTATAAACTGAAACAATTATTTTATGATAAAACAAAAGCTCATAACGACTTTAAATAGTTAGAATGATTGTTCAAAAAGTCAAATCCTTTTGAACTTTTTGGGTAAACAGATTTATTTTTTTAAATCTCTTGCTCATTAATTTTTTGAATGTTAATAAATTAGTATTATTTTATTCTAAATAAGTTTGTATGAACTGAAACAATTATTTTATGACTAAACAAAAGGTCAGAACGATTTGAAATATATAATTATTCTAATACTTAACTATTTGAACTAGTTCAGCAAACACATTTATTTTTTAAATTTCTTACTTATTAATTTTTGGAATATTATTAAATGGTATTATTTTAATCCAAATAAGCTTGTATGAAAAGGAATAATTATTTTATGACAAAATAAAGATCATAACATTTTGAGATAAACAATTGTTTAAATAGTCATAACTATTTGAACTATTTTGAAAAACAATTTTATTTTTAAATCTCTTATTAATTTTCAAAATATTAATAGATCAGTATTATTTTAATTTGAATAATATTGCATGAACAGTAACAATTATTTTATGACAAAACAAAATGTCATAACGATTTGAAATATATAATAGTTCAAATAGACATGACTATCAGAACTTGTTCGATAAATAGATTTATTTTTTAAATCTCCAACTTATTAATTTTTAGAATATTAATAAATTAGTATTATTTTATTTTGTATAAAATTGTATGAATAGAAACAATTGTTTTATGACAAAATAAAAGATCATAACGATTTGAAATAAATAATTATTCAAATAGTCATAACTAATTGAACTCGCTCAGTAAATAGATTTATTTTTTAAATCTTTTACTTATTAATTTTTGGAATTTTAATAAATTAGTATTATTTTATTCCAAATAAGCTTTTATGAACAAAAACAATTGGTTTATGACAAAACAAAAGGTAATAATGATTTGAAATAGATAATTATTCAAATAGTAATAACTATTTGAAAATGTTCAAAAAACATATTTATTTTTAAAATTTTTACTTATTAATTTTTGGAATATTAATAAATTTATATTATTTTATTCAAAAAAGCTTGCATGAATTGAACTAATTGTTTTATGATAAAACAAAAGGTTATAATATTTTGAATTAGATAATTGTTCAAATAGTATTACTATTTAAATATTTTCGGTAAACAGATTCATTTTTTAATTCTCTTACTCATTAATTTTTGGAATATTAATAAATTAATATTATTTTATTTCAAATAAGCTTATATGAACAAAAGTAATTTTTTATTACAAAAGGTCACAATGATTTGAAATAGATAATTATTCAAATATCATGACTCTTTGAACTTGTTTAGTAAACATATTTATTTTTTAATCTTTTACTTATTATTTGTAGAAATATTAATAAATTAATATTATTTTAATCCAAATAAGCTTGTATGAACAGAAACAATTATTTTATGACAAAAAAAATCATAGCAATTTAAAATAAATAATTGTTCAAATAGTTATAAAGATTTGAACTTGTTCAGTAAATATATTCATTTTTTAAATCTTTTACTTATTAATTGTCTTAATATTAATAAATTTATATTATTTTATTTGAAATAAGGTTGTATGAACAAAAAAAATCATTTTATGACAAAACAAAAGGTTATAGCAATTTCAAATAGATAATTGTCTAAATAGTCATAATTATTTAAACTTGTTCGATAAACAAATTCATTTTTTAAATCTCTTAATTATTAATTTTTGGAATATTAATAACCTAATATTATTTTATTTCGAATAATTTTATAATAATTGAAATAATTTTTTATGATAAAACAAAAGGCCATAATGATTTAAAATAGACATTTATTTAAGTAGTCATGAGTATTTGATCTAGTTCGGTAAGCATATTTATTTTTAAACTTTTTTACTTATTAATTGTTGAAATTTTAATAAATTAGTATTATTTTAATCCGAATAAACTTGTATAATTATAAACTATTGTTTTATAACAAAACAAAAAGTCATAACAGTTTGAAATAAATAATTTCTCAAATAGCCATAATTATTTGAACTGGTTTGATAAACAGATTTAACTTTTAAATCTCATATTAATTTTGAAATATTAATAGATTAGTATCTATTTATTTGAAAAAAAACTTATATGAACAAAAACATTTATTTTATTACAAAACAGAATATCATAACGATTTGAAATAGATAATTATTCAAATAGTCATAATTATTTGAACTGGTTAGGTAAATAGAATTATTTTTTAAATCTCTTACATATTAATTTCTTTCATTTTATTTTGTTCTGAAAAAGTTAGTATAAAGTGAAAATACTATTTTACGATAAAACAAAAATGATTTGAAATAGATAATTGTTCATATAGTCTTAACTATTTGAACTAGTTTAGCAAACAAATTTATTTTTTAAATCTCTTAGTTATTAATTTTTAGAATATTATTATATTAGTATTGTTTTATTTTGAATAAGCTTGTATGAACAGAAATAATTGTTTTATGATACTACAAAAGGTTATAACAATTTGAAGTATACAATTATTCAAATAATAGTAACTATTTAAACTGGTTCAATAAACAGATTTATTTTTTAAATCTCTTACTTATTAATTTTTGATTGATTAATAAATTAGTATCACATTATTCCAAATGAACTTGTACAATTAAAAACAATTGTTATATTACCAAATAATAGATAATAACAATTTGAATTAGATAATTGTTGAAATGGCCATAATTATTTGAACTAATTTGGTAAGCAAATTCACTTTTTAAATCACTTAATTATTAATTTTTGAAATATTAAAAAATTTGTATTATTTTATTTTTAATAAGCTTGTATGAACTGAAATAATTGTTTTGAGACAAAACAAAATGTCATAACAATTTTCAAAATAGTCATAACTATTTGAATTTGTTTGGTAAAGGAATTTATTGTTTTAAACTCTTGCTTATTAATCTTTGAAATATTAAGAAATTAGTATTATTTATTCTAGATAAGCTTTTATGAACTAAAACAATTGTTTTATATCAAAACAAAATGTCATAATGATTTTTAATAAATAATTGTTCAAATAGTCATAACTATTTGAATTTTTCAAAAAATAGATTTATTTTTTCAAATCTTTTGCTTATTAATTTTTTGAATGTTAATAAATTTAGATTATTTTATTTCGAATAAGCTTGTAAGATATGAAACAAATATTTTATGACTAAACAAAAGGTCAGAATGATTTCAAATAGATAATTATTCTAATAGTTTTAACTATTTCAATTGGTTCACCAAACACATTTATTTTTTAAATCTCTTACTTATTAATTTTTGAAAAATTATTAAATTAGTACTATTTTTAATCAAATAAGCTTCTATGATTAGAAACAATTGTTTTATGACAAAACAAAGATCTTAACAATTTGAGATTGATAATTATTTAAATAGTCATAACTATTTGAACTGGTTTGGTAAACATATATATTTTTTAAATCTATTACTTATTAATTTTTGAAATATTAATAAATTAGCATTATTTTTTTCGAATAAGCTTGTATGATCAAAAACAATTGTTTTATAACAAAAAAAAAAGGTCATAATGATTTGAAATGGATAATCATTCAAATGGCCATAATTATTTTAATTGATTCAGTAAATAAATTTGTTTTTTGAATTTCTTACTTTAGGAAATATTATTCTATTCCATCTAAGCTTGTATTAACTAAAACAATTATTTAATGACAAATTAAAAGGTTATAACAATTTTAAATAGACAATTTCTCAATTGGTAATAACTATTTGAACTTGTTTAGTAAATAGATTTATTTTGTTAAATCTCTTTCTTATTAATTTTTTGAATGTTAATAAATTATTATTAATTTATTCTAATTAAGCTTGTATGAATTGAAACAATTGTTTTATGACTAAACAAAATGTCCAAACAATTTCAAATAGATAATTATTCTAATAGTCTTAACCATTTGAACTAATTCGATAAAGAAATTTAATTTTTAAATCTCTTACTTATTAATTTTTAAAATATTATTAAATTAGTATTATTTTAATCATAATAAGCTTGACCGGACAAAACAATTGTTTTACGACAAAAGAATAGGTCATAATGATTTCAAATAGATAGTTGTTCATATGGTTTTAACTATTTGAATTGGTTTGGCAATTAGATTTATTTTTTAATTTTCTTGGTTATTAAGTTACGAAATATTATGAAATTAGTATTATTTAATTTCGAATAAAATAGTATGAACAGAACAAGTTGTTTGATGACAAAATAAAATGTTATAATGATTTAAAATAGATAATTATTCAAATAGTTAAAATTATTTGAAATGGTTTGGCAAGTAGATTTACTTTTTAAATCTCTTACTGATTAATTTTCTAAATATAAATAAATTAGTATTATTTTATTTCAAACAAACCTATATTAACAAAAACAATTGTTTTATAACAAAATAAAAAGTAATAATAATTTGAAATAGATAATTGTTTAAATAGTTATAATTATTTGAATTGGTTCAGTAAATAGAATTATTTTCTAAATCTTTTACTTATAAATTTTTGAAATATTAATAAATTAGTTTTATTCTATTCTAAATACGCTTGTATGAGCTGAAATAATTATTTTATGACAAAATAAAAGTTCATAACAATTTAAAATAAATAATTGTTCATATAGTCTTAACTGTTTGAACACAAGGTCATAACAATTTGAAATAAAAAAATGTTAATAAAGTAGTATTATTTTATTCCAAATAAGCTTGTATGAATTGAAACAATTATTATATGACTAAACAAAGTCAAAACAATTTGAAATAGTTAATTATTCTAATGGTCTTAACTATTTGAACTAGTTTGGCAAGCACATTTATTTTTTAAATCTCTTATTAATTTTTGAAATATTATTACATTAGTATTATTTTTATCCAAATAAGCTTGGATGATCAGAAACAATTGTTTTATGAGAAAAGAAAGATCATAATGATTTAAGATTGATATTTGTTCAAATATTCATAACTACTTAAACTGGTTTGAAAAATAGTTTTAGTTTTTAAATCTCTTGCTTATTAATTTTTGAAATATTAATAAAGAAGTATTATTTTATTTTGAATAATCTTCTATGAACTGAAATAATTATTTTATGACTAAATAAAAGGTCATAATGATTTGAAATAGATAATTGTTCTAATTGTCTTAATTATTTGAACTGGTTCGGCAAACACATTTATTTTTTAAATCTCTTACTTATTAATTTTTAGAATATTATTAAATTAGTATTATTTTAATCTAAATAAGCTTTTATGAAAAGAAACAATTGTTCTATGACAAAATAAAGATCATAACGATTTGAGATAGATAATTGTTTAAATAGTCATAACTATTGGAACTGTTTTAGTAAACAGATCTAGTTTTTTAGTTTCTTATTAATTTTCAAAATATTAATAGATCAATATTATTTAATCCTAAATAATTTTGCATAAACAAAAACAATTATTTTGTAACAAAATAGAAGGTCATAACGATTTGAAATTGATAATTGTTCAAATGGACATGACTATTTCAACTTGTTTGGTAAACAAATTCATTTTTTAAATCTCCTACTTATTAATTTTAGAATATTAATAAATTTGTATTATTTTATTTTGAAGAAACTTGTATGAACAGAAACAGTTATTTTATGACAAAACAAAAGATCATAACTATTTGAAATAAATATTTGTTAAATAGTCATAAGTAATTGAACTTGCTCAATAAACAAATTTATTTTTTAAATCTTTTACTTATTAATTTTTGGCATAATAATAAATTAGTATTATTTTATTTCGAATATGCTTGTATGAATAAAAACAATTGGTTTATGACAAAACAAAAAGGTCATAACTATTTGAATACTCAGAAAACATATTTATTTTTTAAATTTTTGCTTATTAATTTTTGAAATATTAATAAATTTATGTTAATTTATTCAATAAGCTTGTATGAACAAAAACAATTATTTTATGACAAAACAAAAGGTCATAAGGATTTAAAATAGATAATTGTTCAAATAGTCATAACTATTTGAACTTGTTTAGCAAATAGATTCATTTTTTAATTCTCTTACTCATTAATTTTTGGAATATTAATAAACTAGTATTATTTTATTTTGAATAAGCCTATATGAATTGATACAATGTTTTATGATGAAATAAAATGTGACAACGATTTGAAATAGATAATTATTCAAATAGTTTTGACTATTTGAACTTGTTTGGTAAACATATTTATTTTTGAAATCTTTTAGTTATTAACTGTTGAAATATTAATAAATTAATATTATTTTAATCCAAATAAACTTGTATGAACAAAAAAATTGTTTTATGACAAAACAAAATGTCATAACAATTTGAAATAAATAATTGTTCAAATAGTCATAACTATTTGAACTTATTTGGTAAGATTTATTTTTTAAACCTTTTACTTATTAATTATTTGAATATTAATAAATTTGTATTATTTTAATTGAAATACACTTGTATTAATGGAAAAAATTGTTTTATGACAAAACAAAAGATTACAACGATTTAAAATAGGTAATAGTTCAAATAGTCATAACTATTTAAACTTGTTTGATAAACAGATTTAGTTTTTAAATCTCTTATTTATTAATTTTTGAAATATTAATAAATTAGAATTATGTTATTCCAAATAAGCTTGTACGAACAAAAACAATTATTGTGTGTCAAAACAAGAGGTCATAACGATTTAAAATAGATAATTATTCAAATAGTTATAACTATTTGCACTGGTTAGGCCAATAGATTCATTTTTTAAATCCGTTACTAATTAATTTTTAGAATATTAATAAATTAGCATTACTTTATTCCAAATAAGATTGTATCAATAGAAACAATTATTTTATGACAAAACAAATGGTCATAACCATATGAAATAAATAGTTGTTCAAATTGTTATAACTAATTGAACTTGTTGGGCAAACAAATTTAGTTTTTAAATCTCTTATTAATTTTCAAAATATTAATAAATTAATATTATTTTTTAGCAAACTTATATAAATAAAAACATTTGTTTTACGACAAAACAAAATGACATAATGATTTGAAATAGATAATTATTCATATAGCCTTAACTATTTGAATTGGTTCAATAAACAAATTTATTTTTTTATATCTCTTAGTTATTAGTTTTCATAATATTATTAGATTAGTATTATTTTATTTCAAATAAGCTTGTATGAACATAAATAATTGTTTTATGACAAAACAAAAGATTATAATGACTTGAAATATATAATTCTTCAAATAGTCATAATTATTTTAACTGGTTCGATAAACAAATAATCTCCTACTTATTAATTTTTAAAATATTAATAAATTTGTATTATTTTATTCTGAATAGGCTTGTATGATGAAAACCAATTGTTTTATGATAGAACAAAAGTTCAAAATGATTTCAAATAGATAATTATTCAAACAACCATAACTATTTGAACTGATTTGATAAACTAATTTATTTTTTAAATCTTCAACTTCTCAATTTTTAAAATATTAATAAAGTAATATTATTTTATTTTGGATAAGCTTTTATAAAATGAAATAATTGTTTTATGATAAAACAAAAGGTCATAATGATTTTAAATAAATAATTGTTCAAATAGTTATAACTATTTAAACTTATTCGATAAATAGATTTATTTTTTAAAATTCTTTCCTTATTAATTTTTTGAATATTAATAAAATAATATTATTTTATTTTGAATAAGCATGTATGAACTGAAATAATTATTTTACGACAAAACAAAATACTAGAACAATTTGAAATAAAGTATTGTTCTAATAACCTTAACTAGTTGAACTAGTTGGAAAATACATTTATTTTTCTAAATCTCTTACTTATTAGTTTTTAGAATATTATTAGTTTAGCAATATTTTACTCTAAATAAGTTTGAATGAATTGAAACAATTATTTTATGATAAAACAAAGATCATACTAATTTGAGATAGATAATTGTTCAAATAGTCATAACTATTATTAATTTTTAGAATATTATTAGTTTAGCAATATTTTACTTCAAATCAGTTTGTATGAATAGAAAACAATTATTTTATGACAAAACAAAGATCATTCCAATTTGAGATAGATAATTGTTTAAATAGTCATAACTATTTGAATTGATCTGGTAAATAGATTTAGTTTTTAAATCTCTTATTAATTTTCAAAATATTAATAAATTAGTATTATTTTATTCTGACTAATTTTGTATGGATAGAAACAATTGTTTTACTACAAAACAAAATGTCATAACAATTTGAAATAGATAATAGTTCAAATTGACATGATTATTTGTATTTGTTTGCTAAACATTTTTATTTTTTATATATCCAACTTATTAATTTTTAGAATATTAATAAATTAGTATTATTTTATTTTGAATAAACTTATATGAATAGAAACTATTGTTTTATGACAAGACAAAAGATCGTAATGATTTGAAATAAATAATTATTTAAATAGTCATAACTATTTAAACTCGCTTGATAAATAGATTTATTTTTTAAATCTTTTGCTTATTAATTTTTGAAATTTTAATAAATTAGTATTATTTTATTCTGAATAAACGTTAATAAATAGAAATTATTTGTTTATGACAAAACGAAGGTCATAATGATTTGAAATAGATAATTGTTCAAATAGTCAAAACTATTTGAATTGGTTAAGCAAACAAAATTGTTATGACTTTTTGTTTTGTTATAAAACAATTGTTTCTATTCATACAAGCTTATTCAGATTAAAGTAAATTAATTTATTAATATTTCAACAATTAATAGGTAAAAGATTTAAAATATATATTTTTATCGAACAAGTTCAAATAGTCATGACTATTTGAATAATTATCCATTTCAAATCGTTGTGACCTTCTATTTTATAATAAAATAATTGTTTCAATTAATATAAGCTTATTTGAAATAAAATAATACTAATTTATTAATATACTAAAAATTAATGAGTAAGAGAACCAAAAATATGAATTTGTTTACTGAACAAGTTCAAATAGTTATGACTATTTAAACAATTATTTATTTTAAAACATTATGACCATTTATTTTGTCTTAAAATGACTGGTTCTGTTCATGTAAGCTTATTTTGAAAAATATAATATAAATTTATTAAAATTTAAAAAATTAATAAGAAAAATTTTAAAAATAAATCTATTTCTTGAACACTTTCAAATAATTATGACTATTTGAATAATTATCTATTTCAAATTATTATGACCTTTTGTTTTGTCATAAACCAATTGTTTCTGTTCATAAAAGCATATTCATAATAAAATAATACTAATTTATTAAAATTCCAAAAATTAATGAGAAAAAGATTTAAAAAATAAATATATTTATCGAATGAGTTCAAATAGTTATGACTGTTTGAACAATTATTTATTTTAAATCATTATGCTCTTTTGTTTTGTCATAAAACAATTGTTTCTATTCATGCAAGTTTATTAGGAATAAAATAATACTAATTTATTAATATTCTAAAAATTAATAAGTTGGAGATTTAAAAGATAAATCTATTTACTGAACAAGTTCAAATAGTCATGTCCATTTGAACTATTATCTATTTTAAATCATTATGATATTTTATTTTGTTGCAAAACAATTGTTTCTATTCATACAAAATTATTCAGAATAAAATAATACCAATTTATTACTATTTCAAAAATTAATAAAGATTTAAAAAAATGTGTTTGTCAAACCATTTTAAATAGTTAAGACTATTATAGCAAATATCTATTTGAAATTGTTCTGACATTTTGTTTAGTCCAAAAATAATTGTTTTGGTTCATACATGCTTATTTGAAATGTAATAATGCTAATTTATTAACATTCAAAAAATTAATAAGCAAGAAAATAAAAAAATTAATCTATTTACCGAATAAATTTAAATAGTTATGACTATTTGAATAATCATTTATTTAAAATCGTTATGACCTTTTATTTTATCATAAAACAATTGTTTCAGTTCATAAAAGTTTATCCGAAATAAAATAATATTACTTTATTAATATTTCAAAAATTGATAAGTTAGAGATTTAAAAAATAAATCAGTTTATCAAATTAGTTCAAATAATTATGGCCATTTGAACAATTACCTATTTCAAATCATTATAAACTTTTGTTTTGTCATAAAACAATTGTTTTTCATCATACAAGCTTATTCAAAATAAAATAATTCTATTTACTAATATTTCAAAAATTAATAAGTAACATATTTAAAAAAATAATATGTTTACCAAACCAGTTTAAGTAGTTATGACTATTTGAACAATTATATATTTCAAATTGTTATAACCTTTTGTTATCTCATAAAACAATTATTTCTATTCACATAAGTCTATTCGGAATAAAATATTACTAATGTAATAATATTCTGAAAACTAATATCTAAGAGATTTGAAAAATAAATTTGTTTACCAAATTAATTCAAATAGTTAAGGCTATATGAACAATTCTTTATTTCAAATAGTTATGACCTTTTGTTTTCTCATAAAACAATTTTTTCAATTCTTAGTAATGTATTTGGAATAAAATTAAATAAATTTATTAATATTTCAAAACTTAATGAGTAAGAAATTCAAAAAATAATTTTGTTTGTTGAACCAGTTCAAATAGTTATGACTATTTGAACAATTATGTATTTCAAATCATTATGACCATTTGTTTTGTCATGAAACAAATGTTTTTGTTCATATAAGTTTGTTTGGAATAAAATAATATTAATTTATTAATATTTTTAAAATTAAGAAGTAAGAAATTTTAAAAAATAAATCTATTTACTAAACTATTTCAATTAGTTATAACTATTTCAACAATTTTTTATTTTAAATTATTATGACCATTTGTTTTCTCATAAAACAATTGTTTCTGTTCATACAATCTTATTCGAAATAAAGTAATGCTGATTTATTAATATTCTAAAATTAATAAGTAACAAATTTAAAAAATGAATATATTGGCCTAACTAGTGCAAATAGTTATGACTGTTTGAATAACTATCTATTTTAAATCGTTATGACCTTTTGTTTTATCACAAAATAATTGTTTCTATTAATACAAGCGTATTCGAAATAACAATTCCAATTTATTAATATTCTAAAAATTAATAACTAAGAGATTTAAAACATAAATCTGTTTACTGAATAAGTACAAGTAGTTATGACTATTTTAATAATTATCTATTTCAAATTGCTATAACCTTTTGTTTTGTCATAAAACAATTTCTTCTATTCATTCAAGCTTATTTCAAATGAAATTATACAAATTTATTAATATTCAGACAATTAATAAAATAAAAGATTTAAAAAATAAATCTATTTACCAAATAAGTTCAAAGAGTTATGACTATTTGAACAATTAATTATTTCTATGACTTTTTTTGGTCATATAACAATTGTTTTTGTTCATACAAGCTTATTTGGATTAAAATAATATTAATTTATTAATATCTCAAAAACTAATAAGTAAAAGTTTTAAAATAAATATGTTTATTAAACAAGCTCAAATAGTCATAACTATTTGAATAATTATATATTTCAAATCATTACGACTTTTTGTTTTGTCATAAAACAATTGTATAAGTTCATATAGGTTTATTCGAAATAAAATATCACTAATTTATTAATATTTTGAAAATTAATTAGTAAGAGATTCAAAAAAATGAATTTGTTTGATATAGAAGTTCAAATAGTTATGACAATTTGAACAATTATCCATTTCAAATTGTTATGATGTTTTGTTTTATCATGAAACAATTGTTTCTGCTCATACAAGCTTACTTTGAATAAAATAATATAAATTTATTAATATTCTTAAATTTAATAAGTGAAAATTTAAAAAATAAATCTGTTTTCTGAACACTTTCAAATAATTATACTATTTGAACAATTATCTATTTCAAATAGTATGACCTTTTGTTTTGTGATAAATTAATTGTTTCTATTCATACAAGTTTGTTTGAAATAAAATAATATTTATTTTTTAATATTCCAAAAATTAATAAGTAAAAGATTTTAAAAAATAAAATTTATTTATCGAGTAAGCTCAAATAGTTTTAACTATTAAACAATTTTTTATTTCAAATAGTTATGATCTTTTGTTTTGTTATAAAACAGTTGTTTCTATTCATACAAGTTTATTCAAAATAAAATAACACTAATTTATTAATATTCTGTAAATTAATAGATAGGAGATTTAAAAAATAAATTTATTTATCGAATAAGTTCAAATATTCATGTCCATTTAAACAATTATCTATTTCATATCATTATAACCTTTTGTTTTGTTGTAAAACAATTGTTTCTATCCATACAAAATTATTCAAAATAAAATAATACTAATTTATTAATGTTTTGAAAACTAATAAGTAGTTTAAAAACTAAATCTGTTTACTGAACCAGCTTCAAATAGTTATGATTATTTAAATAATTACTTATCTCAAATCTTTATAATCTTTATTTTGTCATACAATAATTGTTTCTTTTTATACAAGCTTATTGGGTTTAAAATAATATTAATTTAATAATATTTCAAAAATTAAGAAGTAAGAGATTTAAAAAATAAATATGTTTGCCGAACCAATTCAAATAGTTAAGACTATTAGAACTATTATCTATTTTAAATTGTTCTGACCTTTTGCTTAGTCATAAAACAATTATTTTAGTTCATACAAGCTTATTCAAAATAAAATAATACTAATTTATTAACATTCAAAAAATTAATAAGTAAGAGATTTAAAAAAATAAATATGTTTACAGAACAAGTTCAATTAGATATGACTATTTGAACAATTATCTATTGAAAATCATTTTGACCTTTTTTTTGTCATAAAACAATTATTTCAATTCATAAAAACTTATCCAAAATAAAATAAATACTACTTTATTAATATTTCAAAAATTTTTAAGCAAGAGATTTAAAAACTAAAGAAGTTTTCAAAACCAGTTCAAATAATTATTACTATTTGAAAAATTATAAATCTCAAATTGTAATGATTTTTGTTTTCTCATAAAACAATTATTTTTTATCATACAAGCTTATTTGGATAAAAATAATACAATTTAATAATAATTCAAAAATTAATAAGAGATTTAAAAAATAAATGTATTTGTCAAACTAGTTCAAATAATTAAGACTATTAGAATAATTATCTATTTAAAATCATTTTGATCTTTTGTTTGGTCATATAATAATTATTTCAATTCATACAAGCTTATTTGGAATAGAATAATATTAATTTATTAACATTTGAAAATTTAATAAGCAAGAGATTTAAAAAAATAAGTTTGTTTACCGAACAGGTTCAAATAATTATGATTATTTGAACAATTATCTATTTAAAATCTTTATGACCTTTTGTTTTGTCATAAAATAATTATTTTAGTTCATAAAAGTTTATCCAAAATAAAATAATACTACTTTATTAGTATTTCAAAAATTAACAAGTAAGATATTTAAAAAAATAAATCAATTTGGTAAATTAGTTCAAATAATTATGGCCATTTGAACAACTACCTATTTCAAATCATTATTACCTTGTGTTTTGTCATAAAACATTTGTTTTTCAACATTCAAGTTTATTCAAAATAAAATAATACTAATTTATTAATATTTCAAGAATTAATAAGAGATTTAAAAAATAAATTTGTTTACTAAATCAGTTCAAATAGTTATGACTATTTGAACAATTATCTATTTCAAATTGTTTTAACCTTTTGTTCTATCATAAAACAATTGTTTCAATTTATACAAGCTTATCCATATCAAAATAATACTAATTTAGCAACATTCTAAAAATTAATAACTAAGAGATTTAAAAAATAAATCTGTTTGTCAAACTAGTTCAAATAGTTAAGACTATGTGAACAATTATTTATTTCAAATTGTTATGAGCTTTTGTTTTGTTATAAAACAATTATTTTAACGTTTATAAGTTTATTTAGGAAAGAATAAAACTAATTATTAATATTTCAAAAATTTATAAGTAAGAGATTTAGAAAATAATTATATTTGCTGAACTAGTTCAAACAATTATAACTATTTCAAGTCATTATGACCTTTTCTTTTGTAATAACATAATCATTTTCCATTGATATAAGCTTATTTGAAGTAAAATAATACTAATTTATTAATATTCCGAGAATAAATAAGTAAAAGAATTAAAATAAAGAATCTGTCATAAAAAAAGAATCTTTTGTTATGACTATCTGAATGATTATTTGTTTCAAAACCTTATGACCTTTTGTTTTGTCATAAAAAAATTGGTTTTGATCAAGCAAGCTTATTTCGAATAAAATAATATAAATTTATTAATATTCCAAAAATTAAAAAGTAAAAATTTAAAACATAAATCTATTTTCTGAACATGTTCAAACAGTTATAACTATTTGAATAATTATCTATTTTATATCATTATGACTTTTTGTTTTGTCATAAACCAATTGTTTTTGTTTGTACAATCTTTTTCAGAATAAAATAACACTAATTTATTTATTCCAAAAATTAATAAGGAAAAGATTTAAAAAATAAATTTGTTTAACGGGCAAGTTTAAACAGTTATGACTATTTGAACAATTATTGATTTCAAATCGTTATGATCTTTTGTTTTGTCATAAAACAATTGTTTCGATTTGTCTAAGTTTATTTAGAATAAAATACTACTAATTTATTAATATTATAAAATTAATGAGTTGAAGATTTACTAAACAAGTTCAAGTAGTCATGTCTATTTGACTATTATTTGTTTCAAATTGTTATGACATTTTATGTTGTCGTAAAATAATTGTTTTTGTTCATACAAGATTATTCAAAATAAAATAATACTAATTTATTAATATTTCAAAATTTAATAAGATATTTAAAAACTAAATTTGTTTATCGATCCAATTTAAATAGATATGACTATATGAATAATTATTTATTTCAAATTGTTA